>VXAZ01003479.1:338625-476213 GCA_013399875.1 Gymnorhina tibicen
CCTCCCCAATACTTGTAATAAGCTTTCCACCTTGTCTAGACATTTCTGACACACGCTGCATTTACCTCATCTTCAGCTGCTGCAGCCGGGAGATGCAGCACTTCCCCTCCTTCCACAACTACATCCTGGATCTCAACAGCCCCCACCTGACAAGTCCTTATTCCAGCTGCTCCTCTGCCAGTGCTGTTCCTACCCCTTGCAGAAAGCTGAGTATTTCCAGCTGTGTATTTCATCTCGCGGAGGGATTTTTTTTTTTCCAAATGTTGCAGCTGTTACCTGATTAGGGTGAAGGTTCCCTTTTAATGGGAAAATACTTGCAGTGACCAAAATTGGCCACGCTTGATGAAGAATGCTCGTACTGGTAGTTTGAAAAACTGCTGCAGCTCTCGGTGGGAATTCTGGGGGAACCTCTGGTCAGCTGCAGTTCCTGTGGTGCTGCACTGCTGCACGCCTCAAACTACCATTAAGAGTCTTTGGGCAGCGTGCTAGCACTGGAAAAGCTCCATTTTCCATAGGCAAAAGGCCCTGTCTCCCCAGCCCCAGTCTGAATAAGCCCAGGCCTTCAGCTCATGCTAAGACAGAAATTAAGTTTTCTTTGAGTTTGGCAGGAAACTCCTTCCCAGTGCACAGCTTCCACGGGGGCGCACAGAGCAGAAAGCAAAATTATTTGCAATCGTGTATTTGAAATGTGTAAACAAAATTACCTTGGAGTGAGTTCACGTTCCTTCAGATCTCGCTTTTGCCAACAATCTAGCAAATATGTTCCCTGGCAGGAATGTTTGCTAAGACAATGGATCACATTTTTCAGCCCTTTGTTCAAAGTAACACTGAAATATGTAGTGGTGAGTATTTACCTCTCCAGCCTGGTCATCAGAGCTACCCTCATCCACTTGGAGATTAGGAACATACCACATACCTGATGTGTCCAAACATCGAAACTTTGAATCCAAGCAACAGGTTTGAAGATTGTGTTTGCACACCCTGAAAAGTCCCAAGTGCCTGCACCAACAACCACCTTACAGAGCAACTGCAAAGCCCCAGGGCACTCCAGGTAGGTGAAGAGAGGAGGAAATAGCTTGAAACTGATAGGGTTCCATCCAGGTTCCCTCACAGGTAACATGTGCCACATTTACACAGGAATTTGTAGTATTTTTGAACTTTCTCAGGCCAGCTGACCTAAGACTTCCTACATTTCCCTCACAACCTGCTTCTTCCTGGTTTTCCAGGCTCTTGTTCCACCAGAAGCAAATTATCACCAGTGGCACTGAGACACATTTAAAGCATCACATCCAGTTCCTTCCCAGCTTTCTCACATTACCCCAGTCTGACTGGTGTTGATGTTACTCTCTTCAAGCTTTGGGAAGGGATTGCCTGTATTTTGAGGACTCTCATATTCCCAAGCACATAAACAAGATCCATGGGCAACCTACAGCTTAACTTCATTCTGGTCCCTGAATGGAAATGGGCCTGCCTGGGGTGCTGAGCAGCCTGCCCTTGCTGCCAAAAACAAAAAGTCCCAATCCCAAGCACTCTCCTGTACCCAGCACCACAGCCCTGGGTGACAAAGATGGACCCACTCACACTTTCCACCCACACAGATCCTCGGTTCCACCTCACAGCTCTGCCTGATCCCGAGAAAAGCACGGGGTTCTCTTTTTTGGTCCAGCTTAAGGAACAGGGCCACCACATCCCAAAGCCATTGGGTGAGACAGACCTCCTACTGTGTGAAGTTCTGGGCCCCACAGTTTAAGAAGAATGTGAAGCTCCTTGAATGCATCCAGAGGAGGTCAACAAAGCTGGTGAAAGGGCTGGAGGAATGTCCTGTGCGGAGCAGCTCAGGACTCTGGGTCTGTCTAATTTGGCAAAAAGGAAGCTGAGGGGCCCTCTCATTGCTCCCTGCAGCTTCCACAGGAAACAGAGAAGCAAGTGCTGCTCTCCCATGCATTCAGTGCTAGGACATGTGGGAATGGCTCAAAGCTGCATCAGGGGAGGTTTAGACTTGACACTGGGCAGCATTTCTTTTCTGAGAGGGTAGTCAAACACTGAAACGGGATTCCCAGTGGACAATCAATTCCCCAAGGCTGTCAGCGTTTAAGAGGCATTTGGATAATGCATGTAACAACACACTTTAACTTTTGGTCAGCCCCTGAATCAGTCAGGCCATTGGACTGCTTAATCACTGTAGGTCCCTTCCAAATGGAACAGTCTATTCTGTTCTACCATGTGTTTCCTAATTTAGCCAGCCACTGACACTTACATCCATTCCCAAATTTGCATGGCAGCCTCTGCACTATTAGTAACAATCCCAAATATTCCAAATGCACGTGCAAGAAATCTAAAAGCAATGGTTAGTTTCTTTTTCAAACATATGTTTTCTTTCTCTATTTCTCTTTGAATTTCAAAACCTTCAAGGACTGCATTTACCAAGTTGTTTCAGGAACTGCCATGTGCTGCTGAAAAGAGACATTTCCTTGATCCAGGACCTTGGTTTTCAATGAAACTCAGTGTAATGTTGCAACAGACTGCTGTAACCCTGATACATATCTCATTTGCAGCACTTGTACAGAAATGAATCATTCCTAGATAATGATTTGTGGGATTCTGAAGTAGCTGTGAGAGAACAGCAGGCTGCACTTCTACGTCTGTCACGGCACTTCCAGGTGACACCAGCAATGTGCTCTGCTCCCCAAAGTGCAGAGCTGAGTACACCAGACAGCCCTGGGAGCCAGGAGAGCTGCCCTCTTGACTTTCCCATTGATTCATTCACCAATTCCCAGGAAGTCACCGGAAATGATTCATTTTATCCCTCCCAGAATGGGCTGTGAGGGTCGCTCCTTGGGGTGAGCAGCAGCTCTCTGTGACCCGTGGCTGGGACTCACAACAAACACCATCCCATTATTCCTTGTTAGCTGGGTTGTTCTCATGGCAGGACCACGACACGGACAACAGCCAAGCAAAATTCTCCAATTCCATACGAGTGTGGCAAAGGGAAACTAATTCAAGACCTTATCCCCATTTAGATGCCATAGCGAGGTCACAGAGCAGCAAAACAATATGAATTCTTGGTGCTGATCTTTCTTCTGGTAAACATCAGCTGGAATTTATGTTTAAGGCTGGAGGGTCTCCATTTGCTCCTTACCGTGGTAAAATATCTGTGAGGGAACTTTCACTGCATCCTTTCCCTCTCATCCCACGTGGAAAGCCACAGGGTTGTATCCTGGTTAACAGGAAAGCTGGGCTTGTACCTCAGTTAGTCCCCGGTGTTACAGCTGCATCCTTCCATGGAGCTAAGCAGGGGCTGTTCTGTGATGGGAGAGTGTGAACTCAGCCATACCAGGACCCAGAAACTCTGGGGACTTGAAGCAAGATGTGGGTAAGAGAATCAAGGGAGGCACCAGTCTGGGTGAGGAGAGGATCAAACCCCACGTGGTTTAACATGACCTGCCGTGCTGTCCGTGACCGTCATTTGCTGCTCTCAGTCCACCTACCATGGCCAGGGCCTGGCCACGATGTCTGGCAGCAGTGCCCCAGGCCACTGCTGTGCCTTAGGAAATGGTTTCATTTCCTGATGTTGTTCTGTGTGAATGTTCCTTCTCCGTTGGCAGCACCAACCCACCAGAACGTTAATGAGAAACTAACGAAGAGAGCCAGGCTAATGCAAAACAGTAATGAAGATTAATCTCTCCCCAGAGTGGAGGCTGACAGAGACCTAGTGCACCGCAACGGCATTTGGAGGGTCAAAAGTGGGTCAATGAAAGCTAATTAATAGCAACTCTCTCTCGTATTCTTAATTACGGAGTGGTGTGTAGGGATTTCAGATAAGCTGCTGTTCCAATCTAGGCGCTGAATTCCCAAACTGGGAACCACAAGCTGTGCAGGAATTTAATGGCATATCTGGGCACAGGTCTCTCAACTGGGAAACAAGCAGAGCCAGGAGACTGGGCAGGCTGGGCTTCATCCCCTGATAGCCACCAGAAGTCTTCATTCTGGAAGATGCGTTGGATGACTTTGTGTGACACAGCACAGGACCTCAGTAGGGTCCTGCCTACTTACTAGGGCAACAAGTGATTCCTGAGCAGGAATTTCAGGTCAGGCTGTGGTTTCTCCTCAGCAATAAGCTCCTGGCACCCTCCAGCAGCCTTTGGAGCCAGTAATCCTTCAGTACAATTGCCTGATGCACAGCCTACCACCAAGAGAGGTTAGATTTGTACATGGCTTCCAGGCATGGCCTTAACAAGTCTGTCAGAGGGTCTCATCAAGGGCTGGCACCTACAGAGACATTATTATTGGACTGAAAAGCTGCTGAACACAGAAGCAGCACAGGAAGACCATGCAGCTCCTGGGAGCCTTGCCATCTGGGAATTCGACTGAGTTCCCAAGCCTGTTTCTCACTTTTACTGTGACCTGACCTCACTTCAACCCCCTCACTTTGTTTCCTGGCCCACCAGAACTGTCTGAAGACACTTTGGTGGCAGACAGTGTAGCATCCCAGGTAATTCTGCCTCTGCTGCATGTGTGTCTGCGCTGCCTCGTGCAACTGCCTTTGCCAGGCCTTCAAGACATGACCACCATACCCACGTGAGGAAGATGCTTCCATTCCTCCTTTGCCTGCCCTGGGCCAACCCACACAAGAGGGAAAAAGAGCCAACAATTCCCCAGGGCCGTCCTGTGCTGAGAGGTTGAACTGGAGAAGAAAGCACCAAGCTTGGCTGCTCTAGATGAGCCATAAAGCAGCACTTAGGATTCCTGTCTTGCCTGGCTGGAGCCCAAGTGGAATCAAATCGTCTGCAGGCAGGGCTGTCCTGCCAGCTCCGTGATCTCACAGAGGGAAAACACGCTGGGGCTAAAGAAAAATCAATGACTTTGCACATGCCTTTGCAAGGCTGCATTCAGAGAGGTGACTGGCACTGAAATTGCCCTACTTACCACAAAAAGCAGTGACAGTGCCACCACCACAGCAGGGGACAGACAGAGTCCGGGCCTTGTTTCAGCCCTTGTGTTCTAATTGGAGCAGGCTGTGCTGCCAGCAAGAAAACAGGATCCTTTAGAAGATCAGAGCTGCATCCCCCACGATGCTTTCAAAGGTAGGACAGCTGCATTTAACTCTTGCCAGGCTGACACGCACAGCACCAGTCCATGCACACTGCCCGTGGGAGGACAGAAGTGAAGGGGGGAGGAAATCAATAGGCTGCAAAGATTCCCAGTGGTTCTGCAGTCAGGGACACTGCAGTGCCTCTGCTGGAACGTCGGTGTCTGGGTGAACACTGCACCTTTGAGAAAGGTGCAGCTCTACTGCTGGGTAAACAAGAGGCACTTCACACCTCAGCACAGCAAACAGAAACCATCCTGAGCCTGTCTGACCTCTCGTATGGGGAGCAGCTTAAGTCCTTCTGCTCCAGCATGAGCAGAGGACTCAGGTGGGCATTATCAGGGACTGGTTCAGGCTGTAGGTCTGTGTCTAGAGGCAATCTGTGCCTCTTGCTAGGAATGTGCTGCCCAGGCACTCAGGACAAATGCTGGTCTCATTTAAATATTTAATTAAAGTTACTTAGGTGTTCTGCTAAGCTGAGTATTTAAAGGAAGTACATACCCACCTCCCACTGATAGCAGAAGGACTTAGGCACCTAATTCTGATGGGCTCCATTGAAAACCCTGGGCTTCAACGCTCAAAGGTCTGCTCTGAATAGCCAGATCATTGCCCATATCATGTTTGTGCTCTTACATGATTGGCAGTAGAGCTACCTTACACTGATTCACCTTCTTCTGACTCACAGTCATTTATTTGCACCATTTCCAGCACTGGGAATTGAAACAATGAGACATGTTTCCCACACATTCACAAGAGAATTCATAAACACCACGAATGCACAACTTCATGTCCAGCCATGCCAGGCTCCCCTAACTTCTCAACCAAATAAAACCAAACAGATCTGTTCTGATCTGTAGACACGCTGAACCAAGTCTAAGGGAATATTATTCCAGAGAAAACCTTTTCCCCCATTTTAAGGCAAATTCCAGCAATGTGAAGGCTGTCAGGTTCAGAGACAAAGCATTTCCTCTTTACTACAGAACTAGACCCTACTGGCTGGTCTCAGCTTGTGCCTCCACGCTGTGAAGGAGGGAATGCTGAGAGGGCTGAAAAAGCCCTCCTGGCTCTACGGTGCTTTTCTAGTTTTGGGTCTACAACTGCCCAGTAACTGGTGCCAGGCTTGCCCCAGCACAGAGCATCAAACAACTCCCAGCAAGGTCCACACGAGCCGTGTCCAGCTGTGACACGAGGCTCTGAGCCCTTCAGTTCCTTCCAGTGCTGTCCGAACGTCAGCCTGGTGACCCAGCCCCCCAGAGCCCAGGAGGGGTCACTTTCCTCTAACTCTTAGGTGCTTCTGCAGGGATGCCTGGCCAAATAAAAACCAGCACAGGATTGGTTTCAGCTTCTGAGTCCAACTGTCAGCTTAGGTGTATTTCTAGACTTGTGTTAGGCAGTGGAGGGACCCCAAGGCCACTGAAATTTCGGGATAGTGGCATGTAGCAGCCAAGGTACTGGGACAGTAGCAAATTTGGCTACATTTAAGCTAAACCATTTATCTCAGGATACATCACACCGTGTCTGACCACTTCCTGAGATGAACCAATGGAGATAAAACTGCTAATTTGAGTCTCAAGCCAGAGCAATGCCCTTGGATTTAGCTGAGTGCAGAGTTAGGGAAACTTCTCCCAGAGCCTGACTCTGATTCACTCTTCAAACTCTGAATCACTTGGTTTTAGCTCAGCCACCAACTCCAGCTAAGAGCAAAATGACCACGTGTAGTTCCCCCAGGGAAACACTCGCCGGCTGCCTTCCCACAAGAGAGGAACCGAGATTGCTCCAGCTGCGCCGGCTCTGCAGGCACCGTGTGGGAAGCAGGGGGTGGCAGGGGCAAAGAACAGCCAGCCCCAGGACAGGATGGCTTTTGGGGTTTTGATTTGGTTTTTTACAGGCTGAAGGGAGACCCTCAGTGAAATTCAAGGGGATGTGAGCTCTGCATTGGGCCTCTTAGGCATGTTAACCCTTACAGCAGTCAGTTTAACTGGGAAAGGAAGGAGGGTTTGGGGCTAAGCAGATCACTCTTCCTTGAGCAATGGCAGCGGAAAGCGGGGCAGGGATAGGTCCTGTAGGGGTCCAATCCAGGATCAGATCAGGACCATAAAGTGGTTCAGCTCAAGACAAGCTCTGTCAAAGCTGTTCCACAACTGCTCCATCTCCAGCTCCCACCGTCTCGCATTTTCTGCAGTCCTTACAAGCAATTGGATGCTCATAGCTGGGAGCAGAAGGGAAGCTGCTTAAAATCTCCAAGCCCTGGCTTTGGGGGCACTGAAGACAAGCCATGCCTGAGTGGAACAATTCACTGAAGCCACTGAAATGGCTTTTCAGCAGCACATGCAGGCAGTGTGGTCTGCCTGTTGCTGTCGTGTCATAGGAGCATGGGAGCATCTTACAGCTTCCTGGCTGGCTTCCAGCTAGAGCCCTATAATCTGTTATAGCATCACAAATTCACTTTGGAGATTTTCAGTAGCTGAGCTCTGCTAGAGGAATGCAATGTGGCCACCAACCCGACATGAAGGTCAGGTCAGCCTTGTTTATTGAGGGTTTGTCTGGACCACCCCCACTAAGGATCTTGTGGATCTCACCTATGGAGCTGAAACAAGTCTGCTCTGCCTTTAAAAAAGGGCCAGTGCTAAAGAGACTACTTTTGTGATCCACTTGCATGCCAGAGATTCAGCTCCTCTAAAAATTAGGGCCATTAGAAAAGACTCTGCAAATAGCCTTTTGTCACGTTAAAAACTGAGCACCAAGCCAGGCTCAAAGAACATAAGGCAAAATTGTGCCATGCCTGTCCCAGCTCTGCAGTCAGGTAACCAGGGAGACTGCACTGCTGAGCAGGGACGGTGATGGTGTGAGGCTGGGATGGAAACAGTGCCTTTAGCAGCTCTCAGCAACGTGGTCAGCACTGCAGCTCCTTGCAGAGGCTCAGCAGAGAGGCCAAGGCTTGAAGCTGCGTGGCAGAGTCGGTGCTGATCTCTCCATGGACTCCTCTCAGCTGTCAGGCCCTGATCAAAGCAGGTCACAGCAAGGAAGGGAGGACAGAGGTAGGTCCATGATTTGTGACCAAGCTCTGACTTGATTGCCAGGACCCAAAAACCACCTGGTTGTGCTCACAGCTCCCTGTGCTGGGGCTGACCCCCCGCTCTCTGCTCGGCTCAATGCTGAGTTCATCACTCTCCAGCCACCAACCCTCGAGGCTCTTCTGCCAAAAAAATAAGTGACCTGAGAAAGTTTGTGTCCCTGCAATA
Source organism: Gymnorhina tibicen (assembly GCA_013399875.1). NCBI lineage: Eukaryota > Metazoa > Chordata > Aves > Passeriformes > Artamidae > Gymnorhina > Gymnorhina tibicen. The sequence goes on from VXAZ01003479.1 coordinate 346,957, forward strand.
GCCCACAGAGGCACAGCCCATGGCCAGACGTGGCTGAATGTGTGTGGGGGGTGACCTTGGCTCCCCACTGTTCTCCACTTGGTGCTGCAATAATAAACACGCCCCAAACCATTGCTGAGTGCTCTGATGGTGCACAAATCAGACCAGTTCTGAGCTATGGCTTAGGCTAAGGTGAGCCATGGCTCACAGGAAGCTGTTCTCAAGGTGCTTTGAAACTCTCTGCCTTCATTTCCTCAGCCTTCTAGGGGTCATTACAGGAGATCTGTGAGGGGCAACAAATGCTCGTAAGATACATAATTCAATGGTATAAATGACAATTAGTGAAATGTGAGGATAAGTATTAAACTGATTAAAAGTTATCCAAGCTGAAGAGAATTAAAAATAAATGAAACCCAGCTACAAGCCTAATGAACAATTGCTTCACAACTATTCCTAAATTATCTTCAAAATAAATTAAAAAAACCCACTTTTAAAAGTACAGATTTTTTTTAAAAAAATAGAAATGTTAAGAAAAAGGAAATCAAACATGGCCTTGTAAGGATTCATTTCAACTCTACATGGAAAATAATTCCGGGCTCCTACTACCCTCCAGTATGGATTGTAAGAAATCCCCAATCCCTTTTTTGCCCATTTAAGCAGGTTCTCTGTCCCTGTGCCTCCTGGGCACTGTGTGCTCTTCCAGCTCTAAGGACAGCCAAATGCAATTTAGCCAAATTCACACCTTTCACTCCGTAATCTGCGATCTCTGCGTCAGCCTTCTGTGTGGGGAAGGAGGGCCTCAAGAGGTCAAATGCACCATTTGGTAACAGATTCTCCCTTTCCTGGGCTTCCTTCAGCTTTCTGCCTTTCAGCTCCTCACAGTGGCATCTCCCAGCCCCGAGACCCCATTTACACTGAGAGCACATGGCACCTCTTGGTCAGGACATGGCTGGAGCTCCTTGTGGGCAACAAAAGCCTCCGTTTAGCACAAACCCAATTTTAAATGCAAAAACAGGTTCTTTAAAAAAAAAAATAAAAAAGCAGCAACCCATCAAGGTAGCAGACTGTGTGATGGATATTAGCCATGCACTTAAGTGTCCTGCTGAATCAGGGCCATGGCCTATTGATTACGACGCTACATTAATGACGTAATTTTCTCAGAAATGATGATGGAGTCCGGATCGTGGCCAAGGTTATCCAACATGTACGGCAACAACAGTCCCAACAACAGCCCATGGAACTGCCCCCTGGCCTGACAACACACCTTCACGTGCCCTGTGGGTCCAGCACAGTGGGTCTGTAGGGCTGGCAGCACCTTGTCTTGCCAGGGGCAGATCTGAGCAGGGGAAGTTTGTGCTGATTGCAGGTGGACTGTGTGGAGGTTTGTAGCTGGGCCTGTTGTGGTTTAACCCAGCAGGCAGCCAAGCACCGCACAGCTGCTCGCTCACTCCCCCCACAGTGGGGTGGGGGACAGAATTAGGGAAAAAAGCCACTCCCCCCTTGTTCTGTCACTACATGCTCTTGTAAAAATTCCCTCTCCATCTTTCTTATTATCAACAGTATTCTCCTCCTAATTCCAAACCACACTGTACAAGCTGCTAGGAAGAAAATGAGCTCTACCCCAGCTGAAACCTGGACACGAGTCACTAAATGTGACCTAATTAATAAAATTTAATTAGCTAGCATTAATCAAGTAAAATCCATTAGCAATCACTCTAAGAGCTGTACAGAAAGGTTGCAAAGGAAAGTCTATTCAAGATCCAAACTACAGCTCCGGCACCATCCCCAGTGCCTATATTTAACACCACCAATGCCTTAACATTGCAGGCCGGTTCCCTACGTGGAGTGAATCTCCAGGCTGTAGTTTGGTGCCTGCCAAGCACCAGGCATGGCTCTGCCCTCACTGCTCCGGGCAGAGCTGTGGACAGAAGGAGCAGCCATCATGCAGAGGATGCCGTTTTTCTCTGCAGTTCTCAGCTGCAAAGGGCTGATCCAAACTAGAGGCACTGCCAGCTTGCTGTGTGGTCCCCGTCCTTGCATCCCTTTGGCCAGTCCCGGGAACGTACAGAGCCAGGACATACAAATCTCATGTCACTCATCCTGAGCACCATCATACACTGCTAACAGGGTTTGTGGCCTCTTCGTGTTCCTGCAGCCGTGCAAGCCTGTAGTTACAGCACCTCACCCTGAGCCGGTCCTGAGAAGCTGCACTCTGTGTGTTGGTGAACCTGTCCTGAAGCAGCCGAGTCACACACTGCTGCAGCTACTCAAAGAACAGAAGATTTCCCCTCTCCTCCCTATTGCATCTTTACCCCACATTTTAAAGCCACACAGCTTTCTGTCACTCACACACCCACACGAGCCCATTGCCGGGGTGGGGGTTCATTTGACACGTATAGGGGACAGCAACCTCGCCCACTTTCCCCAGAAGCAGCGTGGATTTCCAAAAAAAACCCAAACCGAGATCCAGGCACATGGATAGACACAGCAGGGTGCCAACCATGCCCTTGTCGGAAGCACCCGGCTTCCCCATTCACATCCCGCTGCCCTGAATTAAAGCTGGTTCACGCCCAGCTGCACTGGCAGGGCAGCTCTCAGGTTAATGATGCAGGAGGGCAGTCGGGTGTGACTTCGAAGGAAGGGGAGAATGTGCTTCCAGCTTTTCCATAACAGTTAATCATTAACACCTTTCATGGTCACAGAAGGTGCTGGCCTCCTTACAAGCTCCCCTTATCAGCCATAATTATTTCCTGATCCGCTCTCGCCTGAATACCTGGCAGACTTATGCACAACACCCCTGAATCACCTGACTGCATTTATTGCCCTATATTCCAAGCCAAATGGGTCTGTGCTGTGTCAGCTGCAATATTTACAGCATTAGTTATTTCTGCCTGCCCATGCCCAAACATAAAAGTTGTTCTGCCCCCCACCTTGCCCTTTACACCATCCCTCTTTCTGTGACAAAGCAAAACAGAGCAGTCAACTAAATACCTCAGCACTCCTTTCTCCTCTTCTTCCCCAAAAGCAACAGCTCCTCTTGCGTACAGCCCCGGAGGGTACTGCTGCTATCTCCCTGAGTCCACTTTTAAGTTTTCAACTATTTTAATTCTATTGATACTGCCTCAATATATAAATCAATACATTTCTATTTACGCTTCTGCCTTTTTTTTTTAATTTTCTGACAAAGTAGCTCACCTCCATAAGAGGAGAGTGATGTAAATCCAAGGGACAGGCATAAATGTGTCACCCACATGGTGTGTTATCTACCTTGGCAGGAGAGTTCAGAGTCACCAGCTTAACTCTGTTATTGAATAAAAATGGATAGAGCACCCTGACCGGCAAGTTTGCTCTGAACAAATGCAGCCCTAGATGAGTGAAATAGTGGAAACTGCCAAGAGTGGGAGGATGGCTTGTATTTAGGTAAATAAAAGAAACTGACTTAAATAAAAGCAAAAACTGGAAATGCAGCCCTTACTGCAGCTCTGATGAACAAACCTATTGTCAGTGAAGAAGCAGCTGTGTAGTCTATAGGTAGCACATGCCCATGTAACACACATGCTGTCCAAGAGTTTTATATCAAAACACGTACAAAAGGGAGCAGAGGTCTCCAGGCACAGAGGGGAAGAGTGGAGCAATGGGAACGTGGTAATTCATGATCAAATTCATTTTCTCAGTGAGACAATAACTTCCACAAAAAGGAATAAAAATGCAGTGAAGGGGGATTTCATCTTCACTGCCTAAGTTTAGGAAAAAACTTTTTTAGGGAAATTCAAAACCGCAAAAGGAGCAGGGGATGTACACAGAATAATCCCAGGGCCAGATTACATTGCTGTTACAGCACCAGTGCCTGACACACGGCTGACTCCACACCCAGGAGGTTGGTTACAAGGCCACTCTGAAACACTGGCAATCTACAGCTCAAACCAACGCTTCCTCTTTCGTCTTAGCACAGCATCCACGTAACCCAGCCAGGAACTCAGGGAGTTCTCAAATATGACCAAGATTTTGGAAATGCTTTGGTCTGCTTGTCTTGATTGCTGGAGTCACGCCACTTTCAAGGCTGACCAAGCAGAGGTGCCCCATGATCCAAGAGCATAAATAACACACTGGCAAACTATAAAACCAGAAACTCTTCAGAGCTTACCTGCACTTGCAGTTCTCCACTCTGTGAGCACGTGGTGCTTCCTTCTGCTCTCAGTCATCCATTATTTTGCTTGGGGTTGTTGCTGGTAGTGCTTTAAAAATTCCAGCTCGGGGCTCAGGAATGGTCACAAACACATGTAGGATCTCAAAGGATCACTGAAAGGCTGAAGCAAACAAAGGTAAAGCCTTCCTTTTTTAAAGCCACCATGAGAAAATGATCCTGTGCTTCACCTAAGTCATGACTTGTGCGGGGGAATATCTCAAAGCTCTCTTAGCAAGGATAGACAAGGCATGGAGAAGAACAGACTGACCAGTGATTGTGCATCCTGCACAGCTCCTTTCTCCATCTGGGAGGATGCCTCAGCTCAGACAAGAGGTGGCACAGGGAGAAGACAAAGGTCTGTAGAGATAAAAAGGGCAGAAAGGTGACTACAGCAAAACTGTTTGGTATTTCTTACAAACACCCACCTCCCCCCCCCAAAAAAAACCCAAACCACCAGATCAAAACCCAAATCTAAAGCCATTGCATTTACAGGGTGCACCAAAAAACATCAGGGTGCTGATGCCAACAGATGTGTGACCATGGGCCTGAGGTAATGCCAGAGGATGGATCATACTACAAACAGTTTCTCTCTTAGCTCCTCCTAAACGTGGTTCCAGCCAGGCAGAAGATAAGGGTTGAGGTGAGATGTTCCAGTGATCATGGTCTCACTGCTGGGTCACAAGCTGAGAGCTGATCTTGGAAAACAATCTACATTTCACCCCAAGCAACACTCAGACATGCAACTCCTGGAAACTGCTCATTTGATTTCTTGCAACCTTTTATTTCAGGCCTTCTTCCTGTTGCTTTCTTTTGGCTTATTTTTTTTTCAGCATTAGAAATACACCCGATTTTAACTTACTGTGAAATACACTGCAATAGCAGCCCTGCAAGTTGATGTCAGCTGTCTGTCCACAAATAAAGTCCCCTTTACTGCTGCCTGTCCATATGCCCTGACCCTTAACTAAAGAGGTCTCTTCTAGAAGTAGCCCAGAGCTCATTCTCCACGGTGCATTCAGTCTCAGCCTCTCTGTCAAGACAGCCAACACCAGTAGCTATTATGGAAGCCACTCGCTGTGCCATGATGTTCCATCCATGGGGCACACGAGTCAAACCACTCCTGCCAGGCCCATCGGAGTGGGGGAGTCACCAGGGAGCAGCATGGGGCTCGCCTGTCCCTGCAGAGCACGTCTGGCTCTTTCATATATGGGCACCACAGCTTGACCTGACCACTGAACTATCTAATGCAACAAGCCCTCTGTAATCAGCAGCCGTGGAAATTAATAGCACCATTCTTTCCATTTCCATGCAGTTTGAGAGACTTTAATCAAATCTGATGAGGGACGATGTGGCCAGCGATGAATTTATGCATGAAGCACGTTACCTTGTGCCAATGCTCCTACAAGTCTGCTCCCAGAGAAGCTTAAAAAACAACTTCTAAGGGTATCTTGGCACTACCAGACCATGCAGGGCAAGTTATGGCTGTGTATTCTGAGTTGCTCTGTTCTTTTACTGCAGTTCACCTCCCTGCTTAATTGGCATAGATGGTATTGGACCTTCTCTTGTAAAAGGTCTAAAAAGGATGCTACTTCTTTGTTTTTCAGTGGATTTCTGTGCACAGTTCCACCTCAAGATAGAGTTAGGACCCTGACCTTTAGCAAATACCTGTATCTTCTTGTTCAGAGCTTACTGAGCTGTTTGGAACACATTCCCAGTGTTGCAGCTCCAGGTTCACTGCGGGCGTAGGTGGGAGCTTGCTGGCTTTTCCCAGCCTGGAGCCTGTGCCCGCCAGCCCCAGGGCGTGCAGGGCCCTTCACCCCCATCAAGCTTCATCTTGCCCGTCCACTGCTCAGCCTTGTTTAACCACAGTGAGGGAGGCAGGGAGTTGTTTCCTGCCTTCTGAGAAATGTTTCATGGAACTGGAAAAGGTTTATCACTCTATTTTTTCTGAAGGAGGTTTTGGTTCTCAGGTAAGTTTTGCTTCCTAAAATCTAAGTCACATATACATCCCCCACAAGAAATCCCATGGTAGGGATGTAGGAAAAATTGGGTTTTGGTTAGCAAAACCTGTTCTCACACACACTCCTACCACCAAAAGTCCTGATGGAAATAGCTGGGTTTGGAACACATGCACCTATCAGAAAGCCTAGCTTCCAAAGACAAAAAAAAAAAAAAGAGGAAAAAAAGAAAGGCTTCCAAGTTGCTTTATCTTCTGAACCGAGCCAAGAGACAGGGCTGCTGACTGAATCACAGCCAAGTGCATCTCACAGACCAGTGCAAATCGCTGCCCTCTGCTCACACGGGTGCCCCAAAGATGCTTCCAGGCGTTCCCCCCTCCCGTCTGCCGGAGCTGCGGCTCCCGAGCCGCACCCTGTGCTGAGCTGCCAGGGCCACTCGCTCCCCGGAGGGGATGCCCACTACCGGCACAAACAGATGCCATCAGTCACATCCATTCCCGTGGCACAGCCAGGCTGTCAGCCCCGGTGACAGCTCTGCCGTGACGGCTCTCGCAGCCAGCGCCCGGAGCGCAGCCCGCGCCGCGGAGTGCGGACAGAGGGCTGGGCCCGCCCTTGCCCCTCCACAGTCACAGTGGTCACTTTCCTATGAGTAAGGAGCTTCACTCCATCTTCCAGGCCCTGTTTTTTTACCATTTCCCCATGTTTGGCTTTTTCTTTTCACATAAAAACCAGCCCATCTTTACTACTAACTACATATGAGTTCACATGCAAAGCCCTGGGACTACAGCTCCCAGAGGAGAGCAGTGGGAGGCAAAAACGGGGAAACAAACTGTATTAATATGATTTCTCTTTTGCTCAGGGGCTCCACCCTCTCTTTTAAGACCATGCATTCAGTTAATGAGAAACAGGGTATTCCCACCCCTCGTGCACAATCCCTTTTTTATTTCATACACAGTGAGGAATTAAGACAGGAGACTTTCTCAACCACTTCCCGCAAGAGCTGTCTCTGGCTTTGACTTTGATAATCCAGCTTGACTGATCTTTCCCTGGCAGTGGCACTGGCGTCAGTAGCCAAAGTGATGGATGGGCTTTACAGCTCAAACACCCTTCGGGATAGCTGGTTGAAGAGAAGTGCCTAAAACCAGAAATTTATGCTTTCTCACGTTCCTAAGCCACAGGATGTTCATGGAGACCTTTTTTCTTTACTGGTGGCTTTGAAACAGGAGCAAAATAAAAAGGGTGAGACTCTCAAGTAGCTGTGCTGCACCCATTGCTAGAGGAGAGTGAATTATATGGCTGGGAAGCAGTGGCGGCTGCCCAAATTTTACCTCACCCCAAATTCCCGATGACATTGGCTCATACACTGCTTCCTAGTTTCTCTCCTTTATCTGAATTTTAACTCCAGGTCTCCTGGGCCGGGTGTGACAGGAGTGAATGCTGCTGTCTGCAGGCAGAAAATGAAGGTAGGAGACATGAAAAGACAAATAGCTCAGCTGCCACAAAAGACAGAGTGGCATCAGTGCAGTCTCTGTGCGTCCTGGAAAGATGAACACGAGTAATTTTAGGCAGTTAGAGACATCTCGGTTGTCAGGTCACAGTTTCAGATAAACTCATATTCTGCTAAATCTTTCCCAAGTTCTCTCTGCCATCAGAGGATCTGTGATCACTTGGGTAACGTAACAATGGCTGAAACTTTAAATGCAGTCAGATTGATAGGCCCCATTAAGATGCTCATCACAAGCTACTAAAAACCTACTGATTTATGGCTACCAGCAGGAAAGTTTCCTTACAGGCAGTTATATTTTTATTCTTCAGCTTTCAGAGCTGCTTTTGTAGAGGTTTCACTGTTTAAGCACTTAGAGCTTAATGAATACTCAGCCAATTGTCTGATGTTAAGCTCCCTGGATGCCAGCGATGACTGAGGTTGAAGATAACTCAGAAAAGAGCCCAACAGCAAACGGTGAGCACCAAGGCTCCTACTGATAAGCACAATTGCTTGGTGCCCTTCAGAGCTTAAATTCGTGACCAAGTTACCACAAAATGAATGCAAATGCACTTCAGATGACCTCAACAACTTGCTGTGTGTACAGTCTTAACCCTTAGCAAAGACAAAGGGATCCAAGTGACACAGACATGCATGGACATAGCAGCAAGCGTAGGGCAGAGCCAAGCTGAACACAGCCCCAAACACCCTTCAAAGTCAAAAATAGGAAAAAAAATTGTTCATTTGCTTCTTCCACACTGACACGGTGTTCAGGGCGGGAGCTGAGAGGGTAGTCCAAGACGTTTCTGTCTGACATAAACGTAATATGTATTTAACGTCTTGGAGGTATAAACCTGTGTTGGCTCTCCTAGAGGTTAACAACCAGGAGATGCTGAGCACAAGCAGACAGCAAAACTGAGCTGTCTCAACACCTGAGAAATGCTGGGACTGATACATAGCTGTGTTTCATCAAGGAATGTGACATCCAACCCACTTTCTCATTATAAAAGCAGCAGGACTACGATTTTAGGAAGATGACAGTTTCAACATTCTTTGTACTTGAGGACTTTCCCAACTATCACACCACCATAGAGTAAACAGATGTACCAGGGTGAATTCGGGTAAAGAGTGACTCAGGATTTCTGAGGCATCATCAAGTGCAAACAAGACCTTTGAGATCAATTACTGGCTGCTTAAAGTGAAACAGAACTGACAGATGCACTCAGTGTCACAGGGCAGTCACCTTTTTCTCTTTAGAGGTGATTTTTCCTGGAGATCAGACCTATGAAAGTGGCAACTTCACAGAAGTGGTCTGCAGCCATCTCCTCACAATGCATAAGGAAGGCAAGTCCTCTACGTGGTCACTCCATGTGCCCTATTACCTCTGGGAATTGTCCTATTTCAACCAGGAGAGAGGCCACCAACATACCGCGTTCCTACAAATTTTGAGAAAACTGGGGGACAAACAGAGCAAGAAGTCTCTGCTGGTGCCCTGGCTAAGTGAAGGACTGATAAACTGAGCTCTCCCTTGACCCGAAAGAACACCCAGAAGGATGTGTTAGAAAGCAGAGCTGACTCCTGACGCTGCTTGTGACACTGCTGGCTTCTCCTTCCATTACTCTGTGATGCTCCCTGATGTTCTTCAAGCAGCTGAGATCCTGTCCTGTAGGATACTTCCTGCTCCTGACCCCTTGTGCCAGCCTTGCTGGGCCTGGCCTTTAAAGATACTCTGCCTTTACCCAGAGCTTGGGGGCAGCTCTGGATTCACAGTTCAGAGTCTATGGTTTTCCTCTCAGAAGAAGCAGCAGTTCCTGAAAACCTCTATGGCTTTCAAAGGGGACTTTTCCTCCTCATTGCTTGCAGTGCCTGAAACCCTCTCAAGCCAATTTGTTCTTGTAAATGGTTAGGGACTCCTCCAGCTTCCTAGAGTGCTCTGGGCTCTCATCTGCAGGATCCCTTTGGAGCAGGTCTGGAGGATGCCCAGCTCACCAGCCACTTCCCTGACACACTGGGGGGTTTGATTCAAACCCTGACTGGGCAGGAAGCTGAGTCCTGATTTTGGCAGGCCTGCAGAACTACTCATCTCTGCACTATGTGCGAGAGAAATTCTTAAACCTTTGCTCACAGTGAGTGGCAGCTGACACTGCTAATACCACAGAGAAGAAAGGAGGGGGATGGAAAAATATCTGCCTCCCAGCTCTCACTGAGGCTTTAGAATGAGAACTTTCCTCAGCGGGGGCTGGTTCTTCTCCAACTTTCTACATTGTTCCTTTAAAGCATCCTGCCCTCAGATCCCTTTGAAAACAAGCTACAGGTAGTTTTAGTGGGTAAGTTATAGTCTTCCCTAGACAACTAAGAAACTGCAGACAATCCAAGTGAGAATCCTTCCCATATCTATTATGAAATGACCCTGAGAGACTGGAAACACTGAAGCAGCCTAACAGTAGGATAGTGTCCCAGCACAGTATCAAAGCCTCTAAAACAGAAGTTCCCCAGATTTTCCAGTGCTCCCTTGTTGTTCAAAGACTCCTACTCCATCAAAGCTCAAACTGTTGCAGGACCAACAGATCACGTGAGAGGCATCAGAGGATTATTAATTTGAAAAAAATGGGTGGAAAGTGTGTCAAGCACGCCCAATCTTTGAACTGGGTACTTTAGAAGATCATTGCAAAATAAAACACAACTGCACATTCATTTCTCTTTAGGAAGAGCATATTGCACAAAGCCACAGAAGCTACATGACCTTCATGTGAAGGAGAACAGAAAGACCAATCTTCACTCATTGCAAATTGACTTGGAAAGGCAACAAAGCAATGCCAGTTTCCACCAGCTGACGATACAACCAAATGTCTGTGGTGCTCAGAAGATGAAACTGTAAGGCCTATTCATTGCAAACCCTTCTGGGCATATGTTAATCAGGGAGAAATTTCTTTTCAGAGATCATTATGGTGCAAATAGAAGTCCGTGATTTTGGCCTGTTATGAAGGTTGTGCCTTCCTCTGAAACATGCAGCGGAGGGTGGCATCTATTAACTGCATCTGTTAATAAAGTCTGTGCTTCTGTCTGGTAGATTGCGTTTATCTGCAACATCACCTTTACTGTGCTCTCTCCAAATCCCTGTCTAGAAGACAGGCCAAGAGCAGAACAAATGTTTTTCCCACTGACAAGAGGGATCCATGCCTTGTCCCTGTTCTGGCATCTCATGGGAGGGATACAACTCAGTGCCTCTGAACTGAAGGTTGCTGTTAATGTGCCCTTAAAGGATAATGGCACTGGCCATCTGCCTAGAGGCCACAGCACAGGCAGGGCTTTGTTTAGGATCGTTTCTTTCCAAAAGTGAAAGAGGATGCTCTGTACTTTCTACAGTGACACAGAGACCTGAAAGGGGAACTTTGTCTTCGGAGAAAAGCCCCACTGCTCCTGTTTGCAGCACCAAAGGAACAAATGGTGAGCATCCATACCATCCCAGGCTGTACCACTGACACCTCTAAAACACTCCAAAGCTTGATGGCATCACCACTGAATTCATATCCAGCATTTTCCACTCTAAGACACTTAGAGGACTTTATATTGCTGACACTAATGCTGGTCTAATATTCATGGAAAGAGAAATGAAGATATCAAAAAAACCATATCTATGACCAGTATTCAACTACCCAGAAGCCAGCAAACACCAAGAAAACAAACCAAAAAAAACCCCCCCAAAACCCCCCCAAACCCCCCCCCCACCAAAAAAAAAAAAAAACAAAACAAAAACCAACCCACCAAAAACCAAACAAAAAAAGAACCCACAAAAAATCCATCTGCATGAATGCCTGCTAGGTCTCTTATTTACTCTGGAAAAACTCTTGGCAAGAAAATAGCACTGGTCTGGTCCCATAAAATAGCACAGGAGAGAATTCTGCTAGCCTCCAGTTTTGATAAGGACATCGCAAGCAAAGAGATATTTTGTAACCAGAATTCCCCGCACACAAACATTCAGCACAGGATAGTCATAACATCAGTGGGAAACAGATTTGTAATGTTTTCTTTTCTATCAATAAAAGTAGCCAGTAGAGTTCCTCACACTTATGGCAGCACTGGGCCCAGTGGCACAGAGACCCTCCTGTCCCCAGTTTTCAGGTGAGCTGAATGCTACGGCAGGATAGTCCAATATTGGACTGAAAAGTCAGCTTTGTTGCTTCTAGCTTTGAGTATGCCCATGTCCATCAGCTCCACAAGAGTCATCCCCAATTCACTCCTTTTTCTTTAGTTTGCAAGTTAATTAGCAGCAGACTGAAAGAAGGAAAGGCTGTTACTGTGGGTACAGAGATGCCAAACTTCCCAAACTCCAGCAGAGAGAGGGCAGCAAATTTGCAGTTAGCCTTGACTCTGACAGCTGCACGAGAGCACTGGGTGCTCAATACAAGGTTGACACCACCTGTGCTGCCTAAAGGATCCCAATAGCCATGTCCCAGCAGCTCTGCACGCTCCCCAGGGGTCAGAGCACCCCAGGGAGGCTCTTTTGGTGCTTCCACAGCAGGAACAGCAGGGAAGCAGACATTAAACCCCCCAGCTGCATCTCCAGAGGTACGAGCTGTAGCACACAGTGCATCCATGGTCTAGAAGGCTGTTGTAAGGCACAAACAGTAAACTACAGGTGGCAGGGCGAGAAAGGTGTGAAGCTGGGGAGGCTCTGCAAAACACAGTGGTGGAGGACGGACCCCTAAAGAGCTGTGAAGTGCAGATCTGGCTACAAGTAGCACTAGCTAGCACATACCTAGATTATACATCAAAAGCCCTCATATGCTCAAGGAGGAATGTCAAGACCAGGCACAGAGTTCACAGCAGCTGAACCCTTCCACCTCTGGGTCCGTGGGCTCTGCCCCAGGGGGCTGAACTCAGATACCTCTGAAGCAGAAGACAGAAGAAGGCTTGGCTGGGTGGATACCACTCTGACAGCCTAACCCCTGGGCAGGGGACAGCAAGAGCTGCAGCCAGCAGCACTCTACAAAACAAGCCTTTTACAGTGACCTCCCAGCTTCCCTGGCCTTCAGCAAGGCTGTGAGCCCAGGAGACACCAGCCTGAGTCACATTCACATCTGGCCTCTCTGCTCACCAGGACTGACCTTGGGTTTTAAGTCATCACACCTCGAAAGTAACCTCTTCACCAAGGCAACCCATCTGACTTCCAAAAGATGACACAAAAAGAAGATGGATCAGAAAAAGGCAGCAGGCATGAAAGAAAGGGGAAAAAAAGATGAGCAAAGAGAAGAAAGGGAAATATGGAACAGAGCAATCTTCTACTCTTCATTCATGTCATGTTCTGGCACACTTCATAGCTTTCCTCTCTGCAGCCCCCACATCAAGGCAGACAGCACAGGAATCAGGTGCCTGGGCACAAGCACTGGAGTGAAGTCTGACAGAGAGTGCCCCGCAGCCATCCCCATCCTGCCTGCCCTCCTCTTCTATACAACCTGATCAGGGGGCAGGGGCTCTGATGCCCACTGTAATTAAGCCCTGCTCTTATTTTCTCCCTAGGAACTGTCATAATTAAGTCAATGAATTATGGATGTGTTACTTAACTGAGACTATGAACCAGCTTGTAAAGAATTCACTAAAAGTCTCGGTCTTGCATTACAAAAAGGAATGTGACATTCAAGAGCAGTATCATTAGCAGCATGGCAGGGTCATGCCTGTGCTCCTGGGTTCTCCAAGCCTACAGGTTTCTTTGAGCATCAGAAGAAATGACAGGATCAGACCTAGGGCGTTAGTGTCTTCCTTCCTCATTAGGTCATTGAAAACTCTCTGTGCTCCCAGAAGTCTCACTATTTACAACATTGCTCCAAGCAAATGCTTTGGATGGGTGGGAGCTCCACGCACATCTTAAAAAAACAAGGACCTTCATGGCTATGGAGAGGTGCCTCTGAAGACCATGCTCAGTGCTGGGACAGCAATGACTGGCACAGAGACAGGCCATGTCCCAGCTGTATTTTCTCAGAGCATCTGCACAGAAGGATGATATGGAGAGAGAACAAATCACATCTGCCAGGTTATACTTAAAAATGTTATTTCCCATACAGTCATCACTGTGAAGTGCCAGGGAAATGGGGTCTTCAAATGATACAGTTCCCAGACAGAATCTGTCCAAGACAGTACAACACATTTACTTTGAGATGTTTTTTTAAAATTAATAACATTCAGTAGCTGAATAGAGTCAGAGATTAATCATCACACAGATCCTGTTAAGATAAGATGATTATTAAAAGGATAAACCACAAAGCTACCTTCATTTGAACAGGGTTCTTCTTCCCATCTACTTTCAGATTAATATTGAGCTACAGCTTTTTTCATATCAGAGAGCACTGTATCCTTCTCTCTCTCTAAATATCACTGATCTATACAGAGTAGAGCATGGAGCATAACTGATATTCATGTTTGAAGTACCAGGCAACATACTCAGTTCCTTCCCTGTTTCTGAAGTCAGCTCTGCCAGTAAAACTCTTGTTGGGCTAGACTGTGTCCTTTGGAGTCCCACAGCAGGACAACAGTCTATACAGTGTGAGCAAAGGTGGTGTGGTGTATCCCATACTCTTCCTCCCATTTTCTCCAGACAATCTTCAGAAGGCATGCTGTTGCTAACAAACAGATTGTGACTCACTGAGACATTCAAAATTATGTTCCTGTAATTTCCATCTTTACTTCACTCATTCAAATCCAGCCTGTTGTGGCTTGCCCAGCTTCTGTTTGGCAAATCCTCACTGGCTGTCCTCATATGGCAGTAGAGTATGTTTGAGCATCAGCTCAAAATAAGATCTAGCCAGGACAGTGTTAGAACAGACTGGTTTCTTTGGGTGGTGAAAAGCAAAATGAAACAAGGACCTGAAATAATCAGTGTCTCTTCAATATCAGTAACACAGCCTCAAGGAAATGAAAAGAAAAGCTCAAGCCCAGGAAAGCGAGAACAAAGAAGAGCCCAAGTCACCACAACTTCAGCGCATTATCAGAAGCACCCTACAGAGATACTCGCTGCAAAGTCCCCCGAGTGTGGGATGCAGTCCCTGCTCTGCCCCGCTGGGAATGGGAAGGACCCACCCAACAGGCTGCCTGAGCTGGGCAGTGGCTCTGGGACCCAACGTGCAATGGGTGAAACTTAACATCCCACTTTTTATTCCACATGTTTCGATATTTAGACTCCAAGAACATCAGCCAATCACTCGGGAGGATGCCACAGGGCCTGGATCGTCTTTCCTAAAACACAAACTGCTTCCAGCCAACAGAAGGGGAGGACAGGCATTGCTAGGGCTGGTTGGGAGCTAAGACACTGCTAAGATACAGCAATACTTTGGTGTCTACTCTGATAATCATACAGTTATTGACCACAATATTTTAATATGGGGTTTTTTAAGAGGAGAACTCTTTGGTTTTAAGGACTACAGCATTCATAGAACATATTTAAGATGTTTTATTAATTCTTTCCTCCCAGCTGATTGCAGGGCTCTGCCTGAAGCACTGCTCATGCTTTACTACCACACCTGACATGGAAGCTTTCCCGGCTTCACGCAGTAGCTTTCACCAGACAGTGCAGTCAGAGAAAAACAATGTATTTCACTCTCCTTGTAGTAACACCAATCCTAATTACCATTTTAGAGCTGACGGGACTGACTTCAGCCAGGCAGCCATTGCTGATCCCTGGCTCTGGCTCCAAGCAGTCCTGCAGAAACTTCATTACCTCACTACCCAGCTTTCCTCTCCGTGACAGTGCCCCAGGAGAGCCTTGCTTAGAGGATCATAGTCCTGAAACTCCTTGCAGATGCTCCTCTCAGTTAACATGCTCTGGAGGATTACTGAGTCTACAGGCAGAAGAGACAGAGCAGAAACCAAAATGGTGCTAAAATACCTGGTCTCAAAGAAATAATTTGGAGAACAAAGACCTTTGTTCATGCTGAAAATACTAAAGAAGTTATTTTAACAAATAACTGCATTTTGAAGGAAACTTTGTGGAATTGAAACAGCCCAGATAAAAACATGCTCAGCTTGATTTGATTTTTCTAGGACTCTGACGAGTTATATTCTTAGGTAAAGGCAGTCTGTGGATCTGCTTGGTTTTCTTTGTCCTGTAGGTTCCCAGAAGAACATTGCCTAAATGTCTGAGGGTCTTGGCATTTAGAATTGTACAATCACAGGGTATTCTGAGTTGTAAGGGACCCAAAAGGATCATTGAGTCTGACTTCCTGCCCTACACTGGACACCCCAACAATCCCACCATGTCCCTGAGAGCGTTGTCCAAATGCTCCTTGAACTCGGACAGGCTTGGTGCTGTGACCATTGCCCAACCACCCTCTGGGGGAAGAACATTTTTCCTAATATCCAACTTAAACCTCCCCTGACACGGCTTCCTACCATTCCCTCGGCTAATTTCAGCATTTTCAACAGCATTGCTTATCTGCCTGGTTTCCTAATCTAAATGGCATTCATGAAGCAGGTTCTCTAACATCCGTTTGCAATTTCTTGAGAGTAAACACACCAGAAGCTGCTAAATGTTCCCTCTCTCCCTATCACACACTCTCAGCTATATTCACATTACAGAAAATGCTATGTTTACATAACATATACTTTGGGTTACAGATTGCATTACCATGCTCCTGGTACAGCCTGCCCAGGACCTTTCAGCATCCAGCTCTGTTCTCTTTTGCACATAACTTGGCTAAGTTTTAGCTCCTTGTGTTGCAATTTTCCATAACAGGCAACTACCTCAAGCTGGATTTTTAAGCCAGTTCTAATCTTACATCCAAGAAAATAGATGTTTTTTACAGCCTAAACCCCTCTCCCATGCCACCTAAACCAGACAACCATTTCAGCAAGAAACACTCCCATCTGTATGTTTGGGAACCAGGTTTGTGATTTGGGAGCACTTTGAGGTTTGCCTGAGGCACACAGCTGTAACAGGTTGCCATTTTCCTTCCTTTCCTTATTCCTCTTGTTGCATATTTTAAGTTTCTGCTTCCCTACATGAGAAAGAAGAGAGGAGATGTAATTCATTCCAGTGATCACTGGGCAGAGTTTGAGAATTTTGGAAAGGACTGAATCAGTTCTGAAGAACCTTAAAATGGTCCCTATATTGGCATCACCTCCTTCTCATGGAGCTGTACCTCTAATGGAGAGGAATCACAGAATGGTTTGGGTTGGAAGGCACCTTTGAAAATCACCCACTCCAACCCTCCTGCCATAGGCAGGGTTATCTTTCACTAGATCAGGTTACTCAAAGCCTCAGATGAGCAAATAAATCTAATAAATCAATTGATAAACTGGACCTTTTATATATGGTTATGCACTGCTCTGCAGATACACCTCAAGTCTTGTTTTTAACAGTGCCAACTCTGCATTGCCTTACTCAACAGAATTTATTAAAAAAGGAGAAATGAAAGACACCCCCCTGTACACTCCAGGAGTTGGTAACACTCATTTTAAGCTGTGACCTGAGATCTGAACTTAGATACCCAGAGGATATTCACCTTTTAAGCTACAGTTTCTAGTTCCGTGCTTACAACTCATTCTTTAATGCAAACACAATTTGATGGTATCTGGTGCACAAATCAATGATGTGGCTAAAGTCTCAGTCAACTCTTCTCAGAATAAATGTTGCCATTTAAAATGTGGCAATCAAGCCTGTAAAGGGAAGGAAAGAAATGTCACTTGCAACCCAAGTGGTTCTGTTAACAAGCTGGGTTCCTGCTTCAGGTTTTGTCTGATAAAACCACTTATCTGACGGTATGAAAGGTCATAAGTAGTTGTTGGAACAGTGGAAAGTCCACAGGAGGCTTTTTTGCCATCCTGCAACTTTTGTTTAAACTTTTAGTTGAATCATTATTTCAGTTCCTGGAGCTGAGTCATTTCATCTGCCTGGCACACGAACACGCACAGAGCAGCTCCGCACTGCGGAGCGGACACAGAGCGAACAACCTCGATCTCACAGGAGCATTTCCCCGCGTGTGGAAACACAGTGAGCCGCTCCACTCATCTCAAGATGTTTCTGTGAGGATGCAGAGCTCTCTGGGTGACAGAATTACACTCCCCGTCAAAGCTCACCCAGCAGATCCCAGGGCAAAACCTCAAGCCTTCTCCTCGGTCGCGCTGCGCAGACAGAGCCTCAGAGAGCGACCTTGCATGAGATGTGTTGCTACAAGGAGAAGGGTTTAGATATGACCAACAACTGTCAAAGGTATGGAGGCTCAGTACCAGCCTTTTGTACTAAAATCATCTGCCTCTGGCACATCTGTGAACATCCTTTTATAGAGGCCAGGTAATTAATTCATTAAAAGAGGTATCAACTCTCTGAATTTGCTTCTACAACTGCCTCAGTATGGTATGCACATGCCATTTGTTGAAATATCATAAGACCTTATAAACCACAAGCATTACTAAAATATTTTTGCCCACTCACACTCCCTCCCCCTTCTTTATATCAAGTCTATGTAAAACCTTTTACTGAAGATCCAGATTCTCCCACTGAAACCAAGTGCTACTTTTCTGGAAATAAACCTTCTCTGTGCCTCAAAAAGCACCCGGAGCAGATGGCCAGAGCCAAGACACGCCAGTATCACAACCTCACACTGTCTCTCCCCTTACGCATCAGAGGAATGGTCAGAGGGAAACATTAACTATTACAGGCTTCTTTACTGAAGAGACCAACACCTGGCTGAAGTGGAGAACAGGACAATTCATGTCACTGTTGGGGATGTCAAATGGAATCGGAGTTCAAATCTCCTAAATGCTCAACTTCAGTGCCAGGCCAGCAAAAGACAGTGATCGCAGAAAATGCTGTTCAGGAGAGCTGTCCAGAAACAGGGATCCACACTAACAGGAGAAGCTGCACATCTTCTCTAAAGAACTGGCGGAGAAAGGTCCTTAAAAAGTCTGGGGGCTGCAGCCCTCATTTGAGTGGATACAGGACTGCTTGCATCAAGCTTTATTTTTACAGAGCGTGAATCATTTCTCACTCAGTGAGAATCACTGGGATCACTCTGCCGTCGGTATCTCTGACACCAGCAATGCTAAAAATACAAAAAGCTCCCGAGTCAACCATGTGCTGTCAGTTCTGAACCTGATTGCTGCATTGCTTGCATCTACTGACAAAGAGCAGGAGCAGGTGCTGACACCTTTCAGATCAGTCTGTTTAAGAATGCAGGACTGGGCCCACTCTCAAAACCCCGCCTCCTTCTCCATTTATCCCCAACAGTAAATATTTGACTTCTCCTGGTCTGACAGTGGCAGCCTATAATTATAGCTAATACCATACGGGCTGCTGTGCTGTCACTCACTTTTGCTCTCAGCCATGCTTGAGAACTGAAGGCCCATACAGTTCCCTTCATGGCACTAAACTACCTGCATAGCTCACACCCAGCTCAAGAAATCACACTGTCGTGACTCCTTTCCCTCTGAAAAGGATGATGTGAACCAGAAAGCAACAGAAGAACCGTTTCTAAAACCCTGTTGCCATTTTATATTTTAATCTACAATGATGGCTCAAAAATGTATGTTATCCAATTTTGTCTACCAAATCACAGCTAGAGAGCAAGCCAGTAGTGAGTACTTCATTTTAATTGATTATTTACATAATCTTTAACGTCCACCCCCTCCGGAAGAAAAATTATCTTGCAACATATGAAGATAGCTGTGCTAATTATGATTTCAGTTGCCATGAAACAGTCTGCAAATGTGGTCCCTCCCATCGTGTTACAAACAAGGTCTTGGGGTGTGGTTTGCTTAACAAGGAGCAATATCTGCAGCTTAACTAACTGCACGTTTTAATGTATGGTGGGATTGGGCAACTACATGCCAAGAGCTGTTACGGAGGCCAGAACTGGATTTTGCACCAACTTAGAGAAATTCACAGAGAAAAAGTCCATTGGACATAGCCTCTGGTTGTTAAAACCATTAAATCGCTGGCTGATGGAAAAAGTGTGTTCATGGCGGAATTGCTCTGAACCAGCCTGTTCCTGGATCTGATTGCACAGCTGGAATTTGGTAGACAGGCTTTGGTCTCACCTCCTTTGGTCACTGTAACATGCCAGCTGGAAGTTTGGTTTCCTACCAGGTTTGATCTAGCAGCAGACTGCTGGGATGGCCTGTTCTTTCTCATCCTTACTTCCATGACAGGGGAAATGGAAAAAAAGGAAAAGCTCTTTGTAGTGCTGTTGGATCTGCTTTGAAACAGCTGTAGGTGGGTTGAACATGCAGGTTCCGAGCCCACATTTTGTCTAGTTCACACAAGATAATATTTCATTCAGTGGCACAGGAATCTCATTTCCCTTGGCAGAGTTGCTCTTTTGTGTCTTATCTCTAACTAGGTGATAAGTTGATATCATAGAATCATAAAATAGCTTGAGTTGGAAGCAACCTTTTAAAGGTCATCTAGTCCAACCCTCCTGCTGTGGGCAGGGACACCTTCCACTATCCCAGGTTGCTCCAAGCCCTGTCCAAGCTGGCCTTGGACACTCCCAGGGATGAGGCAGCCACAGCTCCTCCAAGCAGCCTGTGCCAGGGCCTCCTCACCCTCATTGTAAAAACCCTCTTGAAATACATTCTTCAAATATTTGAACATATAGGGGCACTCTCTGCATATTACCAGGAGTTTTGATACCCAGCAAATTTCAGCTTGGTGTCATCTATAAAAAGAATTTGTCTTGCATTAAGAAATGAAGGCAGGGCGGAACATGTGTCCCTCAGAAGACAAAGTACATGACCCTGCCAGTATTTTCACTTGCCCAACAAAGCAAGGAAAGAAAGAAATGGGCTCAAATCTATTACTGTATTATTGCTATGCCACACTTCTTCCAAATGGAAAAGGGGGCTTCTCTTCACCATGCACCAAGCCTGGCTTCCAGAAGAGAACGGAGCAAAGAGTTGCTAGCCCAGTAATGGCTGTTTAATAATGCAAAACTATTTTGTTCAACTCCTATCTAAACATTTTTTTTTTGTTCTTTTCACAGAACAGATTTAGAGAGTTAACACTCAAGCTGACCCAAAACATTGCCATGGTTCATTAGCAAATTAGAGTTTTAAACCCAACTATTCCTACAGCAGTAACAGCAGGGCAGGATATGCTCTTGGGGAAGTTTAAAAGAAAATGCTTCCTGGACTACCGAGATTGCTGGCCAGACCTAGAGGGCTCTGGTACCCCTGTTGCCCTTTGTGCCGGTGCACACAGGTTTTGTGGCAGAACTTTGTTCAGTGGAGATAAACCAGGTGCTCTCTTTGCCCAGCATTCAGGCTCCTGAGTGCATTGCCCTTCTTTTTGTCCCTTGTCTTTGTAATGATTTATGTAATAAATTTTGTTGGATCGCTTCCACACTGCAATAATTGTGAAATCCCCGTGTGGTTGGCAAGACACAACAGAGAGACCGCTGCAAAGGGCCTGCCATATACTTTGCCCAATGCCCCATATACCACAAACAGAATTTATTCCAGTGGAACTCTGCCAAGCCCGAGGGAGTTTCATTTTGGCGGAACTTTTCCAACAAGTCTCAGCTCAGTAAGGAAAAGAAAAAAAAAATAAAGAAAATTATCCTTCCTTGACACCTAGAGAAAAAACAAACCCAAACATGTGGCTTAAGGCCAATACAGGGCTCTCCCAACCTTGGAGCTAAAGACTAAAATACTTTTAAAACAAACAACTATTTGGTTTCTGTATTTCTCCATCATCTTCCAGACAGATAATAAAGCAATAAAATGGAAGGACTGCAGATGCATATGCTACAGGCTTCTCCTTACATCCATCCTTCACAGCCATTTGTTTCCTCCTCCCCACACACCCTTTCAAAGATAAAATCCTACCTTCAAAACTACCTCTTTAAACCATCACCAACGGCCTTATTGATTTTGGTTTTTTTCTAGAGAAATTCTCAGGTTTCAATGCACTGAGGTCTCTGATCCAAGCCGGGTTAGGTACCCTGAAGGAAAGATAAGACTTCCAGTGCCTCTTTTCCCCTTGTCCTGAGACAGTGCACGAGCACAGGCTGCGAGGCTGCTGGGGTCAGTGATGCCATAATTACCTTAGAGCTTGATCCTAAGACACAGAAACTCACTCCACAAACACAGGATGGTTATAGAACCATAGAATGGCTTGGGTTAAAAGGGATGCTCAAGGTCATTTAGTTCCAGCTCCCTTGCCATGGGCAGGGGCACCTTCCACTGGAGCAGGTTCATAACTGAACAGCCAGGGCTGTGCCATGCACCTTCAGCAGATGTTGCATGAGTTGAACTCACATCCTGAACACCTGGCTGCCATCCATTTCGGTCGCAAGAAAAGGGCTGATGTTTCCCAAACCCCACTCTCTTGCCAAGCATGGGCTGTTCCTGCTCCAGGGGCAGCCTTGGCTAAGCCGTGAGCCCCCAGAGCCACCAGTGGTGAAGCACACGGGGACCACAGGGAGCTGGGAATTGCAGGCTGCTGTTCCTGTAGGATTTAGCCGTCTGTGTACCTACAGCAGGCAGCTCTGAATTTACAGGCAAGATGGAAATACAGTCCCACATTAGCAGCAGCATCTCCTAAAACAGGTTTTTAAGAAAAACTTTACTACTGGATCCTGAATTCATTCAAGTCAGCACAACCCATTGACACCAGCAGAGGTTCAGTTCACACCAACTGGGAATGGACCAATCTCCATTAAACTTGCAACACTGTGGGACCGAATTTGAATGGGGCTGATTGTGCCCAAACTACTAAGGGCTTCTAGAAGGCTGATGGACTGATGTTATTGATTGGGATGAGGTGGTTGCCAACAGAGAGGCTGCACAGAGCATCTCAAAGCTCAGATTTGTTGCAATACTAAAGCTGCATTGTCCTGTAAAAGCCTCTGCAAAATGCTGTGATCAGAGTTTTGTTAAAGTTGGAATCAGTGTCCCCCTAGGAATGCTGCCAGAAATGACTCCACGTGGCTTTCTCAGGTAGGTCTCGCTGCTTTTGTCTTCACTTCCTGTCGCTTGAGACTGGCTTTTCTCCTCTAAATTTTACCAGCTTGTTTGTAAGCCTCTAATCCCTCTTGCAGTCTCCTTAACCCCCTCCACCCTCCACCACCTCCTCATGGAAAGGACAGACCTGTGGCATAGACCATGAACACCCAAGCCCAGCTTGCCCCCCTCAGCAGCGCTGGTATCTGGGGACTGCTGGCACAGACTGTAGGCCATGTCTGTCACACTTATGAATTACCTCCTTGCAGATTCATTATTAAAAGAAGAAAAAGTTTATTTAATGCTTTCCTGAGTTTTTCTAGGGGGCTGATTCTTCGCCCTTGTCCTTAAAGAACAGGAGTGCAGTTGAGATTTCCTTGAGGCTGACACTAGAGGGTATCTAATGATACACACTTACATTATGTTCCTTCTTATGGAATCCCCCCGGCCCTTTACAAACTGCACAAGCCTAACAAAACAAGACAATAAACCATGAAAACATGCTAATTGGAATATTTACCATTAACATTTCAGTGCCTTGGTACTTCCCACTAACAGTGTGCAGTACAAACCGGTGAAATCAGGCCAGTGCTACAAAAGCAAACACTACTTTTAACCTTGCAGTCAAACGAGGAGGAAATGGGAGGAGAGTGAGCCAAGCCTCCCCTGGTGCAATCAGGTGCAAAGCCATTCAGGCAGTGGCTTCACACCTGCTTACAAAGTCCAGCTCTGACCCAGCTCCTCAGCATGCATCGAACCAGCCTCAGTTTGTGGAAAAGTGGAGCAGTGATCCAGCAGCCCCTGAGGCTCAGAAAATTTTGACTGTCCCTAATTCTGTGGGAAGCAGCCTCCCAGCTGGGACCACCAGCTGCCAGTTTCTACACAGTCTTGGGCACTGTCAGCTGGTGCAACGCCTTAACGGAGCTGGATGGAGAGATCTCAAAGATATTGCATATCACATTAATACACCAAATCTCGTCCTCTATTCAGGAATCATTTTCTATAATGCAAACAGGTCCTTGCTCCCAGCAGGGAGCAGCTACAGTGCAGTCCTTCAGCCAAGCAGGAACAACAAAAGAAGGGATGTAGATAATCTTTGTGGAAAATGCATAATTCAAAAAGTACTGACTGCTGGAGCATGAGGCCACTGCTCCCACTGGCATTCCCCTGTGCACCTTGATGAATCCTCTCTCTTGCTCAGGCATAGAAAAAGCTGCTGTGAAAATAACATTCTAGAACACAGTAGATCAGTTGGCACTGAAAAATGTTTGTATTCAATTGTTCTTCAGTTCTGTTAGCCTTTTGGCCATCTTCCTAAATTTGACAGCAACGTCTGTCATGTAAAATCAACTCTGGATTATTTTTTTTTTATGTCTTTATATGAGCACTCTGCTTTTTAAAAGGCAGAAGAGAGCAGGGAAACAAGGGACCAAGGGATCCCAGTGGAGTTACAGAGAAAGATGTTGGCAAACACCTCTGCTGCTGTTGTTAGAGCAGCGTTGTTGCAGCCAGTGGCCCAAGGATGGTTAACCATTTTACACCTCCCTAAACATTATCAGCTTCTATTTCAGACCTGAGAAAGATCTCCAGGGCCACTTCTTGTCAGCTTTATCCCCAGATGTAGCAGCTGATTTATTCTCAGATACTCTTCCCAGAAACCTTGTCTTGCTGGCACTGTTAGAGACAGGCCTCTGTTTCCCTATTTTCAACATCTTGCATTTTACGGACCAGTTTTACCAGACATAAACCCCTGGACAGCTCCTCACAAACAGTTACACACTTGGAACAGCAGACAACGAGAGCAAGGAGCTTCCAGCTGGGGCGTAACCGCACAGGTCCCACACTTGAGCCTGTCTCCACCAGGGCAAGGCCAGCACCTCCAACAGGAGCAAGGTGTTTGCCAGTGCTGGCTCCTCTGCTCCTGCATCCAAACATCTGAAATTTCATTATAAGACCTGGGAACAGGGATCACATCACTAAGGGAGAATCCCAGTTTCCATTCATGTGGCTAGAAAGAAAAAGGGAAAAACCCCTTATAAGCAGATTTTTGACTGCCAGCGGCTTTCAGTTCTGCAGGTCTCAATTAACAGCTGTCCAGCAGAGACACCAGTTTGCTCTGGTCTCTGACTGAGCTGTGCATACAAAGCTGTCAAAGCTCTGCCTCAAAGCTGCTCGTGGGGAAGGGAAGGGCAGACACAGCCAGTGGGACAAATATAAATGCCTGCCCTGCTCCAGCCCAGCTCAGAAGCCATTCAGAAGGACTTGAGGAGATTAGTCCTTTAGGCAGGGGTGAATTTTAGATATCATTCTTTGATACCATAGAGACATACACCACCAGTTTCTATCACTGTCAGTAGAAAGTAATGTCAGGCCTCTGCAGGCAGCCCTGTGACCTTCTCTTTAAAGATTTGTCAGCTCTACACCATAACACTGATATCAGCCAGCTTTTAAAAACAGCCTCCAAAGTGCACAGGCGTGAGCCTGCTCACAGTTACCCTGATTAAGCCAAGAACAGAATTCATTCCTTATTACTAATAGGGGAAACGGAACAAAAATGAAGCTGCCATAAATAAACCAAAGTAAAGGCCAACTTCTGCCCTCAGCTGTAGGTGAGCTGGAAGGGGTCATTCAGGGAAGACAAGATAATTGAGTCTGGGGAACGATGCCAGGATGGGGATGCATACCTGCCTCTGCCTCCCCCACAACCACCAGCAAGGCAAATTCTGCTTATTTCTTTTGTAAGCAGACGGACTCTGGACTAGACTGCAGTCAAACAGGGACAGCCTCAGCCAGTCTAGACACATCTGTGCCAGTGGCACAGGAGCTTGGCTGGATACCCATAAGAAGGGTGGCTGCAGTGGCTCAGGGAAGTGTGGAAAAAGTAACTTTGGATGAGTTTTTCAAGGAGGGGGTGTAATCTGTGCCAGATGCTCTGCTGACATAGGTAGGCAGAGCTCCCCAGATGTCAGTGCCTGTGATAACCAGTGGCTGGCAATGGTTTGGATCTGAATGGCTTTAATCACATCAGCATATGCTGCATTTCAGGTTGGGGCAAGATGGCTTGAGGTTCCCCGATGTACTTCTCAGACACAGTGAAGGGAAGCCAGAAGGGAAAGCGTGATGCAATTAATCAATTTACTAAAAAAGCCCCCCTTGTGACATTATCTTTCTCTTCACAAGGTTTCGTTGCATAGCTGTGCTCCTTTTTGGTTTGTCAGCCTTCTTTTCCCCCCTGTATTAAAACTGAAATGCTCAAACCCTGCAGCTGATTTAGATGAGAGGACTGTAAACATTGGATACATGCTCTGCACCAAAACATGGTACAGCCTTGCAACATTTTCTTTTAGGAAACAACATTGCCAAAACACGGTAGTAGAAAGATCAATTTAGGCCATGCTGGGATAACCCATCCTTCATTTTGCTCCTCCAGGCATGGGTGTACTTCTGTGCCCTTCCCTCCTTGGTGATTTACATCTCACATACACCTCGCCTGCATCTTAGGTACTCCAAAACCTGAGCCAGCAGAGGAGTGGGGTTGGCTTTAATCCACCTTGGTGCCCTCACTAGTCCAGAACTATGACAGGCCGGACCTATCTCAGCACAGCTGAGACTGTGCTGCTTCTCACAAGCCTGGCGACACAAAACAAACTGAATTACGCCAGCAGCAACAAGGGACTAGGAGCAGGAGCAAAATCTGGGCTTCCAGGGAAAGCTCCTAGAAGTTTGTTCTGAGGGGACTCTGTCCTCTCTCTCACCATCTATTTATTCAGCCACATTGTAAGGGACAGTCACCCCTTACATCTCACTCATTTTCATATGAGTTCAAGTTCACTACAGCTGAAGGGAGTTGTGCAAAAGGATCCTGTTAAACTGTAACCAGTCATCGGATGTGCCAGTTAATCATCCACTTTGAAGCTTGTCCATTTTGATAATAATTTTCCATGGTTGCAGAATTAAAGCTTAACTGGTCATTGGCTTCGAAAATGACCTTGTCTGACAGGGAATGTGGAAGAGGAAACAACAGTAACACGACCTTCTTGTGTAAATTCTAGATGTGGACAGAGGGGAGAAAAATACTGCTGGCAGTTTCCAATTGACTCAGTGATTTATCTCAACCAGTGTGTAACCTCCCCCCGCTCATCTCCAGGCATGAAAGAAACACCAGCTCCTGCCTCCAGGAGCTGCAGGGCAGTGTCAGGGGGGACCCTGCCAACAGGGCTCAGCAGACAGGAGAGATGCACTTGGAAAGCACGGGAGCATCACAACCTGACTGGTGAGCTGAGTGCTTCCTTCCTGCAGTACTGACCTGTCTTGAGGAAACATGATGGAAACACAGTAAGTTTTTAAAAATCCAGACTAGAGGCAGGAGAGTTTCTGAGCAGATACCAAGTGTGACAACGGTCCTCACCACATCCACGATCAGTGGACACAAGTAAGGTGTTAAAACCAGCCCAGTTCTGCTGGACTCACAACTTAGAGCAGTAAAATTGTGTTACACTCCAGTATCACGTCCGGAACTATTTTAGCCCTTCAAGTCCATGATAAGATGGAAATGAATCCTAAATTTTCCTAGGCAGACAACCAACACTAAAAAGCAAAGGGCAAGGACAAGACAAACATCACCAGATGTGATGATATGTTACAAAACCCCCGCCAGACTTCTCCCAGCAGCCAGCACTCACTCAGACAAGATGCTGGGGAGTCAGGGCTGGTTACTACAACAATTTTTGGAATGGGGCTAGAGGGAACATAATTCATTACCAGACTTAAGGAAACTTAGTCACACAGTAATGAGGGTAAGTGACCAGACAGATTGTCAAAGCAAAAAAAGCTCTTAGCATGAGTCCTCTCTTTTCAAAAGCACCTCGCTTAAGATTTACAAACCCATTTCGCTGACTGGGAGCGAAATTTAAGTTTAAAATCCTTTAAAACATTACTCAGTCCAATGAGAAGATAAATCAATGAGGTGAAGAAACATCCATTCATTTATGTAATTATTTATTTACCCAAGATAAAGTGAAATTTATGTTGTTGTAAAGCACTGGGAGAGTTAAATGTCTAAGGGAATATTTCAGTAATAATAATTTATTATTAAAAGATTTTGGATCAAACAACACTGGAATCAGAAATTTCCAGAACTCCTCACAAATTAAGACCTCCCCAGCCGAAAGGCCCCTTCTTTCCCTGCTTGTGCTCACTGGTGGTCTTGGTTTCACTGGACAGCTGCAATGTGGAGGCTTGGAAGAAGCTCCCTGGCAGGGCTGCTGAACTGAAGTCTCCAAGCTTCCTTGGTGCTCTGCTTCAAGCCAGTTTCCCTGGCTAAATTGCCCAAGAACTGGAAACTCGGTCTCTACAGATCCACCCAGCTATTTTTCCCAGAAAAACAGGATCTCAGGCCACCCACTCAGTAAGATCTTGCTGTTTTGGAGATTACCTATGAGGAAACTTGGAGCTGCACTTTGGATACCACAAATGTCCAGAGCCTGAAACACCTTCCTCTCAGCAACCTTAGTTTGATGGGAAATACACCACCCAACTCTGATGGCTTGCAGATACAGCTTGAGATCACACAGGGAGAAAACCCCCTGTAAAAAGGAAGATGGGACTCTTAGAAGGGTCCTGCAGCTGTGAGGCACCGAGTGCTTATTGTTGTACAACGGGGAAATTCTGCGGTGCCACGAAGAGCGCAAAGATGCTGTTTATAGCCACTACCTGGTTTCAGCGAGCTATTTTGTACTAAATTTCCCTGCTGATCCAGCTGCATTGTGATAGCAGGTGTCTGCTAACATCTATCACATGTTATTGCATTTTTCCCTTCCACCTTCAGGTGTAAAGGACACGATGCATCACTGCACAATAGGAGAGGAAGAAGACGCTGCCTAATTTCCCATAGGATGCAATATTTATCCTCTAAGTGCGGATTAACTGAATAACTTGCTAGATTTGTGTCAAGGCTTGTAAGGAGTGGTGACTAATCCTAGCTAGTGGGGATTAACAATGTTTGCTGTGGGAAATGTGCCAGACTTTTCAATTAAATCATGTCTTACAAACAGACTGCAATGGTTCTACATGAATACAACTGTGTTCTTGCCACAGCACAGTGATAACAGGATGTGTCCTTTCTAGTTTCTTAATGCCACAGACTAGAGCAAGCCTCAGCAAGAACATCACCTGGGTGGACAGCAGTACAAGAGCCTGTTCTTAAAGTAGGGCAAAAGGAGGAGGAGGATCAGGTGTGCAGTTAGAAAGCCCTAAAGTTACACCTTAAGAAGCTATGGTTGAGTGTGCACCACCTGTGCTACCCTCACAGGATAACACTCTCATACTCACATACCTCCCAGAAAGAGGGAGCCCTGGAAGGCCACGGATGGCTGCCTGGACAAGTGGTGTTGGAGACTCAAGACTCCAAGCAGCATCCAAGGCCGCTCTCACAGTGGTGGAAAATCGCATGACTAGAGCCCTCATCATCAGCAAGGGAAAAAGCAGAAAGAAAACCAAGAGGTCCAGCTGGCAACACAAGAATCCCACTGTGTTCTTACCCAGAAACACCTCCCCATGCAGCTGTGCTGTGACAGGTACAGCTCGCTCAGCTCTTCCTTTCGCTGCCTCAGTGCTCTGGGGAGACACGAGGCTCCTCGCGGTGCAGAAGAAAGGTCTGAGGTGTGGCACTCAAAGCAGGTTGAAGGGATACAGCCCATCCTGACCACTCCAGCTCATTTCCACACACCCATGGCCAGACTAAGGGTTTGACTCAATACCAGTTTGCATCTTCTGTTTGGCTTGAAAAATTTCTGGATATCACAGAATCAATCAGGTTGGAAAAGGCCACTGAGATCGTGTCCAACCTATGGCCAAACTCCCGGATGTCGAGCAGACCGTGGCACTGAGTGCCACAGCCAGCCTGCCCTTAAACACCTCCAGGAACAGTGACTCCACATCTCCCTGGGCAGCCCATTCCAACATCTAATCACCCTTTCTGTGAAGAAATTCTCGCTAATATCCAACATGGTGCAGTTTAAGACTGCATCCTCTCATCCTGTCACTAATCACCAGGCAGAAGAGGCCAACTCCCATCTGGCTACAACTTTCTGTCAGGAGTTGTGCAGAGTAGCAAGGTCACCCCTGAGCCTCCTTTTCTCAGGCTAAACACCCTCAGCTCCCCCAGTTGCTCCTCACAGGACTTGTGCTCCAGACCCTTCATTAGCTTCACTGCCCTTCTCTGGACATGCTCCAGACCCTCAATGTCCTTCTGAACTGAGCGGCCCAGAACTGGACACAGGACTCGAGGTGTGGCCTCACCAGTGCCGAGTGCAGAGGAAGGATCACTTCCCTAGTCCTGCTGGCCACACTCTGATACAGCTACGGAGCAAACCAAAATAAACACAAAAATAAAGCAAACTACAGAGGCTCAACTTGTCAGTATCGCTCTCCCATTCTCTGACCTGACAGAGTTCAATTCCCAGGACCAAACTTCTTGTCTTCTGAATGTAACCCTCCTGCCAGTGAGCCTCCATTCAGACTCAGCCATGGGAGCTTTATGCTTTGTACAAGACAAAACTCCCTTTCTGTGCTCCTCCTGGAGCTCTGCTAACGAGCTACATATTAACACTGATTTCTCCCACAAGTATCAGTAGTTATTACTACTTAATAGTGTTCCAGTGTGCTTGGGAGTAAGAATAGCACCGAGGTAATTAGAGGAAAAGGAACATCTTCGTATGAGTAAGGCATGCACAGCTGAACAAAGTGTTTTGCAATAGCATGACTGCCCAGTGACAGCTGTTCCAGCACACCTGAGATGGCCTACTCATTTTTCAGATTGGTGACAGATTGTCCCTGTGACTGCACCCACCTCCACAAGGACTTGGCGAGAAAGGCAGAGAAACCCATCATGAAACAGCCCACAGTCACCTGGCAAGGCCCTTCTGTGTCATCAGAGACATTAAATCCAGATTCTGTATCTAAACACAGAGCAGGGATTTGAAACTGGGTCTTGAGCCTCACCTAGCAATGCTTTCACCAGCTACCTACAGGGAAGAGCACCACAACACACTCATTTTTTTAAGTCTTTGCCTATGAAATGTTTGATTTCTGGTTTATTAGTTTAGCTGTAGTCATTTGTGAAACAAACAAAAGCTGCAAGCAAAGGTGAGCTTAGGCCTCACACATGTTTTTTCTGGTTATCGTACATCACTGGTCCAACATGGACAGACATCATCGCCCCATTTTGTAGTCAAGAGAGCAGGGGGACAGGGAAGAGAAGGGAAGGGAAGGACAGGGTGTCTCACAGGCAGAGCTGCTGCTCTGTCAAGCCACACTCCACCAAAAGCCGGCACGGTGAGGCTCTCCTTGCTCATCTATGGACAACTTACTATAAGCAGAGACAAGTTTCTCCTGTTTGCAAACAGTTATTTAAGCAACAAAGTTAAACATTCCCATTTATCTCTTGTTCCCACATCCTTACAAGTCCTCCTTGTGATTTTTCAGCTAGCTCTGAAATTTGCTGGGAGCTACAGGAAGCCCCTCTCTTTTCAACAGGGAGGTCCCCAGGGTCACCTAAGCCAAAATCAAAACTGAAGCATGATGTAGAGCAGGGCTTAAGCTGCTGCATTCCCCAAGGCCTACCAGCTTGGGATCTCCATTTGCAAGGGAAGGGCAAGGAACCTTAAACCTGAGGTGGGAATAAGGCAGGAGCAGTTGTAGGGGAGTGGATAGGGAGGGCAGGGAGACCAGAGGTAGGTAAGGCTTGGAGTAAGGGGGAAGGTGATGACAGTGAGACCCTACTCCAAAAATATCGGGCTTTGCTGCTCCAGATCCTTCAGTAAAACATGGAACAGGAAACCTACTGCCAGCCTCAGCGAGAGCTTCGGTCATCCCCAGGCTGTTTCAAACAGCTGCTCCCACAGTGCTTGGAGGTCCTGTCTCCACCTGCCCGCTCCCACCTTCCCTGTACTGAGCATTATGTTAATGAATCATGCACCAACCTCCTTCCTCGATTTATTTGCCAAAAAAAAAAAAAGATCTGCGTGGGGTGGCAATTAAAGAAGCAGAATGTGATATTCATCAGCTTGTGTGCCTCTGAACCTGACCACATCCTGGAGCAGCATCTCCTCACAGGTGTTCAGATACTGTGGTAATGGGTGTTTGGACAAAAAAATACAGCATCAAAAACAAGTGTTGGGAGAAAAAAGAGGAGACTCCTCAGAGAAAAGGAAAGAAAGTATATGGGTTGAGGAGTTCCATTTCCCACATTTTTTTGATCAGCCGTCAGAGATTTCAGTCAAGTGCCAGATTGTAATGAAAATGTTAGAGAGGATATTTTACAGATATAAATTGTATGCATCAGGTACTCAGTATGCATACTCCATAAAAATATTTTAAATCATTTTCTACTAAACCCCACACTCTCCTGGAAGCAACAACAACAAAAAAGTGCTCATATTCTTTGTTTAACTCACTTCCTTATGTAAGGTTCATGTTTTCTTCCAACACAGTGGTAGGAGAGTTGTGAAATACAAATAGTTTCTCTTTTTACTCTTCATCATTATGTACAATATTGACTGTTCCTACTCACTCAGATTAGCTATATTTTGTAAACAGCAAAGGCACTTTAAGAGTGCAGCTTTTTTCCAAGGCTTTCTCAATTCTGCTGATGTAAAACTTTGCATTGATCTATTAAAATTGCTTTTACATCCAAGTACCTTCCAACAGGCTGTGCCCCCTTCCATGGTCTCTAACGTGTACTTTTCACCACTGTTACAAAACCCAGACCTACTACACCACATTTCTGACCAAGATTTCTTTGAGAATATCTGACTTGTGGTGACCCAAACACTCTAGAAAACATTCCCTAAACCTCAGCTCTTTCCTCATTTTCCATGCTTGATGCTCTAACCGTGCTGGCACTTCTTGTCCAGAAAGATAAGAGCTGTAAAATTGGTGAACATTCCTGAGGGGTTGGTTGCACACTTGCCTTTCTCTTATTTAAATAAACATTTTTGGCAATATCAGATATTGTTCGGAACTCTGGTTCTGTACACTATGAACATTATCTAAAAGCATTTTTGTAAAAAACTCTGCATGAAATGTTTGTGCCTTTCAGGTCCTCATTAAACACCTAATTTCCCAAAGCATTGATTTTGAGTGTGCCTTAGTACAAGGACCTCTCTGCTGCTTCTACTCAGTCACAATCCTTATCATCACCAGTGGCGTGCTCAGCCTCCCAGGGAAGAACTGAATGCTTTTTTTGGCACTAGAAGGGTTAACAGCTGACAGGATATTTTTAAGTCAGCTATGTCAATTATTCTGTCAATACTTCAACTTTTCCACTGTCTTGGGAGTCCAGTGCTGCTTTTGTTGCCTTTCCACACTAATGTTCCAAACCCTCTTGAGCAACATCCTCCCTCCCCCAACCTCCCATTAGTTCAGCTTTTTAAGAAACCCTTTGCACTTGTGAGTGTAATCTATGCCAGAAATATTAACTGTAGGTTTTATAGCTGTATAAAATCTGGTATAAATATCACAACTCAGTCTTAACTACCAAATTTTTGCAACATACCCTTAGTGTCAATGGTTACACTGTTTAAAATATGAACAGGCTGGTGGTGGCACAACATTTTCTCATTTGAAGAGAAATTTAATAGATTTCCTTGGACTACAGATGCTTTGGAGAAATTAGTATTTGAAACTCGGACAGTCCAGCTGGACTGTTTCTAAATCACAACAAAGAACACAGGCAGTTTCTGTCAGCTGAGACTACCAAGAATAGAGTTGCTCCCTTCATCATTGCTTTGATAAGCAAACAGCCTCGGCCACTTCTTCCTTGTGGAGCTGGAAATGGATCTGGTTCAATGCAAGAAATGGCAGAAATGAGTTACAGGCAACAGGCTGACCCTGAGTCGTGCTGGGAAGTGGCGCCTCTAGAACAGGAGAGGTCAGGAAAAGGATTCTTTGTTTTGGAGTTGATGCTTCTTCACTGCATTACACGGTATAAAGGTGTAGGATGATGATCCTGTCACATCTTTGTCTAACAGGATTCCTCCCTTCTTTCACTCTGATTTAGTACTGGGCCCCTCACTACAAGACAGACATTGTGGATCTGGAGTGTGCCCAGAGAAGAGCAACAGAGCTGGTGAAGAATCTAAAGAAAAAGTCCTGCAAGGAACAGCTGAGAGAACTCATGGAGGGGCTTGGCCTGGAGCAAAGGAGGTTGGGGGGAGCCTTATCACCCTCCACAACTCCTTGAATCTCTGCTCCCAGGTAACGAGAGACAGGAGAGGAGGAAATGGCATCCTGTACTACATACTTGCAGCTGCTCTGTGTTAACATCACTGCACAGATTAAGCACCCAAAACATCTTGGATGGTGTTTCCTTACGGACACCATCTCAATGAAAAGGTGGCAAAGAGTACGAAGAGTGTAAGGACATTTCTGCAGGTATCAGAAGCACCCAGCTGAAAAAAATCCTGAGTGGGGCACTGGAATAATGGATAATGCTTACATGAAGGATGTACTGAGGCTGTTCTTCCTAAAGGCAACTTTCAAGCAAAAGGAGTACGCTGTCAAAGACGCTGAAGACTCCAACTCTAAGGAATAAGATTTCAACACCTGCCCTGGTTATTTAAAGATCTATTTTCTTAATTTGTATCAAACCATGTGTCATTGTTCTCTTTAGGATGACACCCTTCAGAGAAGGCAAGTGAATGACTCAGAGGCAGGTCCTGACCAGTCCCGCTGTGTACAAACAGGCACGGGGATGGAGGGAAAGTCATCTGGCTGCTTTTTGGATGGGAAAGCATCATCCTGGTAGCCTTAGAAACAAAGACCATAAGCACAGCTTGCAACCACCTGGCCCTAGGCTACGCCTTGCCCTCCTTGGAGCACAGCAGGGCTGGGAGTGGGCAGTGCTGAGCGGAGACCCGCAGGAGAACGTGAGCTCTTCAGGAGGTGGTGCCCGACTCAAGGCAGGATGCAGGCAGCACTGGGGCACTGCACCGTTTGAGGGACTAGGACTTGAAAACAGTTTAACACACAGAGCCCAAATCAGAGTCATCACCAAAGACTTTGTGGCTGCTCTTGGCAAAAGGCCTATTCCCAGGGATTTGGTGATAGGCAAATAGCTGCTGTTTGTACTTCCAGAGCTTAGTCACTCTGGAAATTTAAGCAAGTAGTAAGCATTCTTCACTTCCTGTCCTGATAAACCATTCTAAACAACATCACCCGGTTTATCAGCACTGCCTCAGAGAACACCATTCCAATAGAGAGATAAAGCTTGTGTGCATATCATTTCTTCAGTGACCCCTTTGAATCTGAAGTGCTGTTGAAGTGCAAGATCTTATCTGTGCACGGTCACAAACATATTGGCTTTGTAGCAGGCTTTGCCCAGCATCATGCCAACTCTCCCAGCCTTGCTTCCTCTGTTGTACCCTGTTCCAGAGGGACAGAGTGGATCCTGCTTTGCTTACAAACTACAGGCCATGTAAATAGCTGAGTACTTCATTTGCAATCTGAATTCACATATATTTGATAACAGCATGTAAAGCAAGCTTACGAGAAAAACAGAAAAAAGATCAATTTTTACCTCGTGAGGTAGGACTGAGTCTCCACAAAGTGGTTGTGGAATAGAAATGGGTATCTCTGCACACAAACTCATTTGCCTCTTCCCTGACTTGTGAGTCGCCACTGTCACTAACCAAGTACTCCAATGCCTCCAAATCCAAGGCAGTTTCAGCGTTACACCAACCAGCTTCTGTCCATGAAATAGTCAAACAGGCCCATACTCCCAGGCTCAGTAGCCTGGGGATGAGTCTGATTGTAAAAGAAACACCTCCAAGCTGGGCAGAACAGTTGCTGTTCTCTTTTACATTTAGGGTGGGGGGGAAGGGAGGGAGAGAGAAAACTTTGAAATCTTCCTGTAAGTGAAGCTTTCAGCCTTATCTTCAACCTTTAAAACGTTCTCTTCAAGGCAGAAATACTACAGCCAGTGTGTCCAAAGAACTTTGCTTCTATAATGACCAGTCAAGCCCAAACAAAATATCTTTCAACTTCAGGCTGGATTGGGCCCTTAAACTGAGCAGATCAAGACAATGGGCACCAGAAGAACAAACTAAGATGTCATCATTGTTGCTGAGTTGTAAGCAGATGTCATGATGACAAAGAGCACTAGTGTTAACAGCTTAGTTATGTTATAAAAACCACCAAAAAGACTTAAACTCCCTGCACACTGATACTGATCAGAACAGCCTTTAGATCGTGGCCTTATTTCCTGTAAGCATATATAAATTCTATATAGAAGACCCCTGCCATGATTCACTGAGTGTTTATATCAAAGTGATTAGGTAAGTACTGACTTCTCAGAAGAATCCAATGAGAAACAAGGCCAAATGCCAAATATTTAGGAAATAGGGGTATTTAGAAATGAGATTACAACATCAATGTCAGAAATATCTAGAGCTGGAAAAGAATCAGGTAAATTGCAACACCAATTCTATCAAGTAACCCTTCCTCTCCAAATTCGCTTTGATGTTCTAGTCAAATATTTCAGACCGCACATCAATCCTAGGTCTGGCTTCGGCGGAAGTGTTTTTACAAAGAATTTCAGGAGTCAAGGACTCAGGGTTTTGCATCTGTAGGCCAGTAACCAGGCTGTCAAAAGAATAACCATCACTGCTATAAGAGCAGGGGCTCCCTTTCCTAGCACTGCCAGAAAGATTGAATTGGTGCTTAAACTACATATATATGTATATTCCCCAAATGCAGATTCCTGGTGCCTGTGTGTGCTTCCAAGCACCCACACCAGCCAGCATAGCAAGCTCCTACACCTATGGCTCAGAAAAAATTGATCTGCACTAGAGAAAAAGTTAGACTGTGGCAGCTTTACAGCTTCTTCCACCTGGAAAAAGGAGTTGCTTTGCCAGAACAGTCTTTCTGCAAGTAGAGCTTTCTCCATTGAACACTACAAAAATAAAAGTACTAAAAATGTAGAACTTGGACGTAAACCTTCAAAGGATAACACTGTCTCATGGGCAGTCACTCCCCCAAAACACACACACAGCCAGGAACATTGTGGAGCTTTACCCTGATCTCCTCAAGGTGTACAGCTCAGGAGATGACCTTGCTTCAACAGGTGCCTCTGACTCTCTGAGCCTCGGTGCTTGCAATTGTTGCAGGGCACTGAAGAGCAAAACTGGCACCAATTTTGCCATTAAATGGCAATACCCCATGACTGAATACCTTAAGGGCTGAGGGGACCTCAAGGAACTAGTACTTGACTTCTGTGAGGGCTGGAAAACCCACCAGGAATGTTTCATTTCCATGAGGTTTCTGTCACAGCAGAAGAGCCTAGACTGGCCAAAAATTAATAAGTAAATTGATTGTTCAAGGTACAGGGATGGAATGGGAGAAATGAGGCCTGGAAAAAGCAGGTTTGGTCTGCTTAGAAGACAGGATGCAGCCTTGGGGGGTTACCACAGGGCACTCAGGTCAGTATTGGCACTCAGGTCAGTATTGCCAGAGTATACCAGCACTATCCTGCAGGGATTTCCTCATCTTGAGATCCTACGCTGTGTGACAGCCCGCTCATGGATTCTCTGCAGCACATCCCAGGCTCTGCTCTAGAAAACCAAGGACTTATACAGGAGAAGAGAAATGATGACACTGTTGCAGACAGACCATTTGCAGAGCTTCTCTCACAGAGGAGGTAACTCCCTCATGGCAGCACATCTCCCGTCACTCACCCTGAAAACAGGCAGCAGACACGGAAGATAATGACTGTGTGAAAGGGTACAAAACACCAGGGTCAAGAAGGGGAGTGGGAGAGCTGAGGAGCAGGGATTCATAGCCAAGGGCTCTGCTCATGCCATGGATTCACCCTGGGGCCTTGAACAATGCACTTGGCTCCTGTCCCTGGCTAAGGTCAGGTAGAACCCTTCATATAACCTGTGCCAGAAGCAAAACACTTAAAGGAAAGTAAGGGAGAGGTGCTTTAAGACAAGCCAACACAATTTCCAAGCTACAGAGAACCTCAGATGAATGGAGTTCTATCTCTGTATACACTTAATTATCTCAGCTGGTCCTAAGATAAACAGCATGAAGAATAACTAACTTTATGGCAACAGATCAAACAGACAAGACAGTCACCCTGCTTCCCTCTCCAACCCTGCTAATTCTGTTTCAGGCTGCCTCTAACCACAAGTCCCTTCTTCTGAAAGGGATTTTGGGGGAGTGAAAGAACGTAGGTGGAACAGGAGTTCTTCTAAGAGATGAGAGGAGTCACAGGCCTCATGGGATGTCTCTTGGAGATGGCTCATTAATCATGGACCACTTTAAATTCTTTCTGTCTCTCAACACCTCTTTTTTGGTAAAATATATTGGTGGCACAAGCTGTTACAGCAGTGCAGCAGGAAGAGAGCACAGGCTGCAAACCACTGATGTCAAATATAATCTACTGGAAGCAAGGCAGACTTCTCTTCATGGGGAAGAAAAGCTGGCCTAGCCCAGGCCAGGTGAGACTGGAAGAGGTCACATCCTGGCTGTGAAATGGGAAAGCAGACAAGGACTTCATGTGGGCCAGGACTGAGTAGGGAGATCAGTCAGAGGTCAGGAAAAGCAGCACCCATGAGCAGGGTGAGGGTGGTGTTCCCAGGACAGCCTGTTCTACAGCTTCCAAGCACAGATCCAGTGCAGTTCTCTGCACAACATAACCTCACCTCCATTTCAGGCTCTTGCTCCTCTCTCCCTCTCTGCCCACAGCACAAGGGGCAGCACTGCCTGTGATCTGCCAGGGAGAAGCAAGAGAAATAACCCAAGCATCTCCCCAGGCTGCTTGGTCTGAGCAAGGAACTGTCCTCTTTCAGGATCAAACAGGGGATCCAGCTGTCCCCCAAGAATTAGGGGACAAGTTCTATGCTCTCTCTAGTCAGCAGTCAGACAGAACTTGAGGAGGTGGATTTAGCCCCCAAAAGCCAAAGCTGAGGGTGAGCACTGTGGAACATGTCCCCAGCACAGTTAAATGCTGAAGACCAGGGGATGGGAACCTGCCAGGAACAGGCTCCTGCTCCTTTCCCCCTCAGAGAGAAATAGTGAAACTGGGTAGAGCAGTGATGGCCTGATTTGACTGCAGGAAGCTCCTGCTTAAAATAGCTGTTCTACAGCTGCCACAAAATATTTTCTTTATAAAATATAGGGTAGAAGTAGATGGTAGCAAAACTGAGGGGAGAAAGAAGAAACCTCACAAAATACTTAAAGGCTCTGATAAGTCTCCACTGAGGAGGAGCACTCTATGTTACTAAATCAGGTTCGGTCTGCCAATATTTTTGGTGTTCTGGTTCTTTAAATGGATAAATTGTGAAAATTTGTAATTGCAGAGCAGTGATTTAAGAGACGGAGTTACAGAGACTCTCCCGACCCAGGCAGGCATCTGTGTGGTCTAGAGCAGAGAACTTTGCTGGGAAAAGGCAGAGGCTTCTGGCCAGGCTGTGGGGCTCAGCAACACCCTCCCCAAGCCGAGGGGAGCACAGCCCAGCTGTGGCTGTCAGGATGGCTTTGTTCCCTACTTGTGCTCAGAGTATGCGTTGAGATGAGAGATGTTTATTAATATCATCCTACAAAACAAATTATATGAACTTATTAAGACAAACTGGAGTCCACACCTGACACGGTCTTTAATTCTGAAACCAATATTTATCTCTGTGTGACAGAAGAGGAAAGATTGGTGGACTGCAATAAACGGGAAATGAAGGTTCAGGACAAATTCCATTTCCCTGCTGTAGACAAGTTACAGTCAAGATACCAAGAGCTTGGCAAGTACGCAAGGAAAAGTGAAGAAAAGTGATAGACAAAACACAGGAAGTTCGGAGCATCCCATTCTCTTCTCAGCTACTCCAAAGGAGACGAAACAAACTGCTTTCCACCACATCCTGCTGTGTTACACTGTTGACAGAGCCCCTCTTACTGGCTTTAACAACAAGCCATAGTATCACCAATCCCTCCTAATCTGTCCATGCCCTCTCTCAGGATGCGCCACCTGGGAAGATTACCAGAAGTAAAAGTAGAAATGGATGAAATACGTTTGCAACCTTTTCCCTTGTGAACCCTGGTGCCCCGGGGAACAGCAAGAGTTTTGGCTTCAGAAGCATGTGGGTTTAATACAGAGAGCAGCTAAGCATAAGCAGAGATACATTCCCAAATTATTAATTCCTTTCAGTTTTTGGCAGTGAGCTCCAGGACAGCTCCTGCACAGTGGCAGCAGCAGTTCTGGCCGTGGCAATGTCATTTAAGCCACGCGTTATTGCAGTCTGGCAGTGAGAGAACAGTGCCAGTGGGAAGTCAGGCCTGGAGAGATGGGGAGCCGTTAGACTTGTGGCAGTCTCAGGCCAGGAACATCATCTCTCTCAGAATGCACCTGAAACCACTGAGTACGGGGTGAAGGAAGCAGACAAGGGACATAAACAAGAATGAGGTGAGGGTCTACTCAAACTGCCATAGATCCCCAAAAGTCTGTATGTTTTGCCTGTCAGCGTGTCTGCAATCAGGACAGAAGCAAAGAAAAGTCCTTTCCCACCATTTAAGTTCATCCGTCCACTCAGGCTGGGTCCCAGGCCAGGTGTGGCCAGGTTTGCAGGCCCCACAGGAACGGGTCAGCCACCATGGAGCAAAGGGAGACTCGTGACTGCCACTGACAGTGGCAGTCCGTAACCAACTGACTCATCTGCTCCCGTTCCAGAACACAACCTGTCTGCTCCAAACCACGTGGAAAATCTGGGGATGACTGGGCAAGGGCTTCACACACCGAGTGACTCACGCACACGCTGCCTGTGCTGCTCTGAAATTTTCTCAA
This sequence comes from Gymnorhina tibicen, assembly GCA_013399875.1. Taxonomy (NCBI): domain Eukaryota; kingdom Metazoa; phylum Chordata; class Aves; order Passeriformes; family Artamidae; genus Gymnorhina; species Gymnorhina tibicen. The sequence goes on from VXAZ01003479.1 coordinate 387,324, forward strand.
GCCCTCATATCCTGGGAAACTGGTGAAAAGGCTTGTTCCAAATGTTCAAGAGGCAGGGTTGGAACATGCTAGTGCAAATCTGGCCTGCACAATGGATCCATTACATTCAACAGGAGTCTTTTCTCTGGCTTCAGCAGGCTGATTATCAGGCCAAAGTTTAGGAAAAGGGAGATCACCAGCTTCTTGAATTCATAGAGTTTAGAGCTGCTTTGATCTAGCCATGCTCCCTGATGCTGAAGAGGACAGGACAGCAGCCATAAAACACATTCATGTTCTCGGGAAACCACAGCATGTCACACAATGACAACTGTTGAGTGTTAAAAGGCCACTTAAGCAGTGTGGTAGAGCATTAAATCATGCAACAAAACAAACACCTCCCGGAGTTTGCTGGTGCTCTGCACAGTCCTGGAAGCTGCCTCTGGCACCTGAGACAGGCGGGAAAGCACGTCCAGGTAACGCAGCTGTTCACAGTACCCATCCCAAGGGCTGTGTGCCCTTCCAGCTCCTGTTTGTACGGGCAGCCACACGTTCCTTACCTCCCCAGTGGCGCAAGGACTGCACTCTCAGGGTCCTGCCTGTACTCCCCTCCCTGCTCTGGCCACTGTGCCACCGGTGGCAGGGGACAGAGCTCAGGGACAGCTCAGTGCCCTGCAGTGCAGCACTGAAAGGGAGCTGGAAGTAGCCAGACACACAAAGGCTTGACCTTTTCCTCTTATTTGATTGCCATTCTTTTCCAGGAACTTGTTAAAGCTACAACTAAAAGTTTCATTCAAATGGATTTTTGTGCCAAAATGAGAGATGGGGGGGAAAAAATATACAAGCCCCTCTTCATAAAAAAAAAGGAAACATATGTCCAAGACGTTAAACTTGTTTTCACAACTACTTACAGAACAGGAAATTCATTAAATCTGATCCTTTCACACAAAGGTCTCAATTTCAACAAAATTTTCTAATGAAAACACTTTTATGGAAATACTTGTGGCCAACTTGCATTTTATTCTATTCCTGGGACATGCACCTTATGGGTCTGGAAGCAAGATGGTAATTGTGGAGGGAGCAGGCAAATTTTTCACTTTAGTGAGCAACAGTTTTGCTTAAGGACCTTTCACCCAACAATTGGAAATGCTCTAATTCACATTTGATTTCTGCGAAAAGATATCCAAAACTTCATGGGGAAAAAAAAGCTTGACTATACCTCTGCCTCCCCAGCTTCAGGACAGAGTTTAGGCATGATTTCACCATTTCACCACTCAAACAAACCCCAGTCCTGTCAATATCCAGTTTCTGGAGTTATTAACCATTCCCTGTTGCTATGGGCCTTCTTTGCAAGTGACACTGGTTAACCAACAGCTGCAAGTCTCTATCATCATTCTTTTCCTCTTCAACACCCTCCCAATTTCTTTGTCCTCACCAGCATCTAAAGGAGCCAGCACATACACAGACATCATGATCAAATTCATGTCAGGCAAGAAGGACAAAGTAACAGATATGAGAAGATGGGATTATCTGCTTGGCTGCTGCTTGCTCTGTAGAAGTTGCAAAGTCCAGGACAGTAAAATTTCCACTGAACTTGCATTTTCTGTGATGTAACTCTCTTAAATGATTTAGGAAAAAAAAAAAAAATCCAGAACTGCTAACCTGCTGCTGACAAAATGCTGTGTAAACCATGCCACTTTCGCCTAAACCTGTCACAGTCCACTAATACCCGGAGGACTGGAGGCTTTTGTTTAGCTAATAGGTTAAGCACGTGCCTGTTTCAACAGGGGTAAAGCCCCTCGGGTAAGCTCTGAGACCCAGCTCTTCCTTTGCATGCTCACCTGCCCATGAACTTCACCTTCTCTGCATTCCAGGTGTCTCAGAAACAGAACAGAATGCTTCTCTCTCAAGAGCCACCAGCAATAAACAGGGCAAGGCAAGCACCCAGCTGAAGAGCCAAGATGCATCCCAAGAGGCTCAGGGGAAACGTGGGCTCTGCTGCTCCACCCCCTCCCTCCTGGCTGCATCTGCCACACCTGGCACAGGGCTGTGTCCGAGCAGGAGCTGCAGACAAGTCACACTCCTGCTGTTAACAGCCCAGTAGGATGGAAAGAGTTCAAAATAATCAGTCTGCACTCAAGTGCAAGTTATTCTTGGGTACCAGATTCCCGTTGCTTCAATTCTCCATTTCCACACTGCATCCCAGGCTCAGAACTTGGTGAAGCTCGGTTCCACTCAGGATGCACAGCCTGGATTGAATCTGTACTGGATGCAGAGAGCTTGGTCACTGCTGAGTTTTCCAGGTCAGGGGTGGAGAATGAGCTTTCTGACCCACCTCTCACTGGAAACATGGCACCCCCAGCATTTCTTTTGGTCTTTCCTCTCTTTGCTCTCTGCTTCAGGACAGCAGGACCCTGAAACCTTGCCCTAAAGGCAAGCAGTGCTTTGTGGCATCCTTGTTCTCCCTTTCCTCAAGCCCTGCTAGATCTAACTGGAAAAAAGGGGTTGGGGACCTCCTTTTCTAAGGATGAGGCAAAGCACTCAGCTGAAATGGCAGAGTTTAGGTTAACAGGCCTCTTGAGGAGACCAAAGGGACAAGTGTTCCCGTTCAACTAAACTGGAGTGACACCAAGGGGAGCTCTAGTTTCCCTTTAAAGGGACACAGCCTTGTGAACTCAGTGATGGTACAGTACAGCTCAGAAAGGCTTGTTAAAATACTGCAAAAATTGTTCTTGAATTCACTGAATATTCCAAAAGTCCAAAAATCCTGATACAAAATAAAAATTAAAATATGGTGAAAAAAATCCATTCATACTCTTCTCCTTCAGTTCTTTTTCTGGATCTTAGAGAGGATAAAAAACTAGGGGAAAAATTGAAATGTATCCACACAGTTACTAATCCATGGATTTCTCACCTGCTCAGTCTAAAACTTGCACAGCCACGCTTTCTAGGAAACACATCTGAACTTAAAGCAGCAAGATCTTAACACAATCCAAAGTGCAAACTGCATGCAAGATCCATTTGTAAAACTAATCTATCCTAGAATTTTTTGCCAGGGCTGTAATTGTCATGGAGTTATGTAGACATACATTTGTTTTAAATACATTAGCAGTCAAAAGGCACAGGAGCACATTCTGCAGTGGGGAAGGAAGGGGATCATTGGCCCAGGTAGTACTTGTTTTGTTCACTGATAAATATTCTCAAGGCAAAAGTACTTTTTTTTTTTTCGTACTGGAAAGCTAGAAGGAGCTGCTCCAGCATAGTGTGCCTGAGCTGACCAAGAGACCAGATCTGCTCCAAGTGAGCCCCACAGAGCAGGCTCTCAGAAAAACAGGAAGCTCCCACATTTGAACTTGTGGAAACCCTCCTGTCTTAGCAGTAGGGATACAGCAGCAAGCACACAGGCCACGATGTCATTCCTCCAGAGCTGGTCCCCTGGGTCCCTGCAGTATTCATCCCAGCAGGCAGCCCCCATCCCTGACGCCTGAAGTCCTCCCATAGCTCACAAAACACAGATCCTCCAAGCACCTTGGTCCTGCCCCAGGTGTAGGCTGAGCATGGCAGGGTGGTGACTGTGCTTTGGGTGTGCTTTGGGAAGAGCGTGGTAAAACCAGGCTGGCATTGACTCAGCTGCCAAGTCACCAGGACAGCTCCCTGCCAATGCCAGCCCTGAGGACTCATTTCCCCACCAACTATTTCTGCAATGCTTGGGCTCCTCACTGTTTACCTTAAGCCCCAGCCATTTCTGCTAATCCAGAGAAGGCATGGAAGACTCCTTCAAATATCATGTTCATCAGCACAGGCTTGGCAACAGCTTCTCTTCCACTCCCTGCCTGGCACAAGCCTCCTCTTATCTGTGGTGCCCTGGCAAACAGGGCTCTGCTGGCTCTTCCAGGCTGGCCTTTGCCTCCACCACCTACCTCTGTTTATGTTACTTTCCCAACACACTTGCAAATATGATAAAGGTTAATCTGGTACAAAAGGTAAATAGGGTTACACAAAGCTGGATTTAGCAATTTAGTTTTATTGGCCACTAAGGCAGGCAATTCTTCGATGCAGGTAATGAGGAGATAGTCAAGCCAGATAAAGGATCTGTGCAATATAAACATCCTCCCAAAAGCCTGCTCCCCGCTTGCATAAGCGCTGTAATCATGAAAGCAATTCTTAATGGAGCCACTTGGCAGAGGCCCTGGCACAGCAAGCTGTGAGCCTCTCCCCAGCTCATGGACCAGCTCCAAGAGCCTGTTACTACAGCCTGCAGCGGGCAGGAGTGGGGAGAGACAAAGCTGGCTCCAGTCTGCAACCAGTGGCACTGGGGCAGGGCCAGGTCTCCTCTAACATGTCACCTGTGCGGTTTGGAGCAGGCCAGTTATCCCCTGTGCTCAGCTCTGCATCCGTAAATCGAAATGGATCATTTCCCCTTTGTGCCCCATCTTTCAGAGGTGAACTCTTACAGTGAAGGCTGCTCCTCACACACAGGTAAGGGCTTCTGACTGGAAGTGTTACTGTCACTCAGAAACACGCAGTTTTATTTCTGTGAATAGGTGACTAATTTTTCCTGACCTTTCAATATCTGTCCTTTTCCTTCGAGAAGGAAAACCAAAACAAACCAATGATCCATGTTTCCTGACATCCTGCCCTCTTTCACCTCTCTGGACCAAAACCTAGGACAACCCACAAAGCTGAACAGGAAACCTTTTGCACCTCACATCTTGTGCTGCTTGGCTTTGTTTTCTCCTTGGCTATCAAACTCAGGATGTTCCCTAAGGAGCACAGAAGTGCCAGACCTGCCTTTTCTCTCAGCAGAGATCACCAGTGTCTCCCGCTTTCCCCCTGCACAGCTTCCCAAGAGGTGATGGCTTGGGCACTGCTGGGTGGGACACCACCCTCGGTGGGCTCAGTCTGCTGCTCAGCTCTGCCTTGCTGGCAGTGCCCCTACAAACACACGCCAGGCAGGGGGAAGATTCAGGAGAGGCTCTGTCCCTACATCTGCCATGAAAAGTAAAAGAAGAAAGTGAAGCTTACTTCACCCCAAAAGCCCCAAACTGCAGGACAGGTCTAACAGTCACTTGCTCCCTGTGATGTGGTTTTCTCACCCCAGGCAAAAGGGGCCTCATTCCCACAACAAACAGGGCACATTTGCCAGCTGCAGGACTGAACCAGAACCTAGGCATGCACTCAGATATCCATTATGCTCATTTCCTGTGCCATACATTAAGAATTTCTCCTTTCCTGAACTCATTTAGATTTCAGCACAGATCCTCATCAGACTGATGTAGGAATTTTCCCTATCCTAGGCAGCCCAAATAATAGTTGACCAATTACCATATTAGGAATAACTATTGGGAAGTATTAGTCTAGAACCAGGGAGTTTTGGTCTAATAGACTAGATAGACTCAAAGGTTCAGCCTAATAGACTTTGCCTCATTTTCTAGTCTACAGCTTGCCACTGGCAAACTTCAGCTGAGTAACTGCCCTTTGTATGCCTTTTCTGCCCTCTGGGAAACACAGCTGTACTTCTGCAAAGTGCTCCAGGACCCGTGAATAGAATGTGCTGCATAACAAATTTGGGGTTATTATGCAGAGCAGGACCCACAGTGGTCTACATAACTGACCATTCACCAGCTGTATCAGAGAGGCCAGCAGTGATATATTGGCCAGCTAGGAATTATCTCCAGCTGGCAGGCAGAACGCATTTAGACTGACTATGCTTCTGGACTTTGAGGGCTTTTTCAGTAGTCAAGTTAACACTGACATTTTGCAGAAGCATGAAACATATCTGTAAGGATTATGGGCCTTTTCTCAAGCCTCCTGAAGGTAATACACCTGTTTGCATCAACATTAATAAACTATCTGGCAAGAACAGCTGAATCCAGCAGTCCCACTGGCACAATAAAGACAACTGCCTGCCAATATAGGACTGGGACCATAGGAAGGCTTCAATTTTATTTTCCATTCCTGCCAAAAAAACCTCACTATCTCCACCAGCATCCGTGTCCGAGCTAGGACACCGGGAAGGCAGTTGTTTCAATTTACACACTGCAAGGATTTATTAGATGAGGTGATCACACAGGTATCCTCATGGCACAAAACCTACTCAAATGTCCTTGTTTTTCTCGTGCCCTGTTTTGCAACCCACCTTCAAATGACCCCATGTCACAGGCTGTGAACAAGCAGTTCTTTCTTCACTGAAGATAAGAGAAGGGCTGCCAGGCTGCCAGCACCTTGGGCTTTGGTTTGGGTCTTGTTTGTTTTTTTTATTTTGGAACCACCGGTTTGGCTTCAGCATCTTGATACACGCTGTTAAAGTGGAGTTACTAAAGACAGGCAATTTTAGATTTGGGTTTTGAGACAAATCTGTGATTCTTCTATACTTAATCAGCATCTTAAAATATAGCTAACCTGCTTTCTTTCCTATTCCTTATACCTGGAAATTCTCTGACTACCTATGAGCTTGCCTTACCCAGCTTTCAACTTCAAGTCTTATTACTCACCACCTTTGACTACAGAAAACACAACCCTGGCTGAAATTACACTCATTTTACAATTTCAGGACCAGAGATGGTTTAAACTGAGTAATCTCCACTGGCATTTAATATTTTGGTTTGTTTTTTTTTTTATCAAATGATCTGTTTCTCTAGGTGGTATAAAATAATACCTGACATAAGAAAAACCTTATCATGTGTTACTTAACCGAGTGAGCAAAGGAGCAGCACGGGCATTCTTGTGAGAGATCAAATAACAAGTGTTCTTCTGCTGATAATGAAGGCTAACTTAAGCCACCACAACTAATTCAGAGTGCAGGCTTGACACTTGTTTATCTGGACAAACAATTATGAAATGTTCTTTTGTCCCTGTGAGTACTGCGTAGGCAAGTGTCACGACTTTCTGGGTTACTTTAAAGGGCCACTGCTTGGGTACCTATTATTCACTGCTCAGGAAATAAGAGATGCTTTGAGCAGACTGACCAAGCCTGAGGACCCTTTTTTCCTTCCGGCTCCCTTGACAGGACCGACTCCAGTCTGACCCAGTTGTAGGTTTGGGGTGTGATTTCCCAGAAGTGGCAGCATGTAGCAAGTGAATAATGCTCTCCCGAGGCATTTAGATCCCTAATGGCAAATTGTGATCAGGCACAATTTAAAATCCCTGAGTGGATTTTAAAAACAAACTTGGGAGTCTAAACAATTTAAACACTTCGGTAATTTTTATGTGTATTTCTGAGCTGGGACTTTACAACCATCTGTAGTTTTTTGTCATCTAGAAATCATTGGTAACAACAGACCACCATGGAACATTCTAGACCAGCTGTACACAGATACAGTGGCCCCCTCAGCATCTTGCCTGGTGCTAATGATTGCATCCCCTTTTCTTGGAAGGGGAAACAACCTGCTTGCAAGACCCCCATCCCAGGCATCAAACTGAACTGTGTGACTGCAGTCATGGAGCCAAGAGCAAAGGCTCCCAGGCAGCAAAACCCCAACACGTTTCCCTGCTGTTTCAGACTGAAGGTGCCCTATATGCACAATTGTATGGCCCAGGGTGGCTCAGCTCTGCTCACAATCCCTGCTGAGCTCCTCAGAAGGAGCAAGTTCCCAGGGTAATGCCTTAACAGGGACAAGGAAAGAAAAATCCAAAGCCAGCACAAAGTGGCATCTTACCAGTTTTTCTGGGAAGCCAGAGCAGAGAGGCCATGTTGTTACAGCCTTCGTGATGTGGCTGTGGGAAGGCCATTACTTACACCCCACATCTCCTTCAGTGCCCTCCCAACAGAGATCTCTCATTCAGTCACTGATGAGATAAGGAGGCATTTGAAATTTATTCTGTAAATGAGAAATTGTATGTTTAAGTCAACAGAGCTGGTCAAATACAGCAGTGACTTACAAAACCCCTGCAATACTTGTGCATGGAAAAACCTTATCTGACTGTTCCCGTGCTGCTAACTCATATCCTTGCTCCCAAACAAAACACTCCTGGCTGACATTGTGCACTTCACCTTTTTCTAACACAAAGGGAGAAGAGAGACCTGCTAATGAGGAGATTCAAGAGCACAGGCTTTGCCAGAAAACAAGGCTGATTAAAGCTCTCTGAGCAGGACCCAGCACCAGGACAACAAAGTATCACAGACGGCTGCAACCACAACCTCTAAAACTGCTAATTGCCAGCAGATGAAAAGGATATCAAGGGCTTACCAAGGATTCCAAAAACAATTTGACAAATTCACAGGAAAGCCTATTGGAAGCTATTAAGCACAGGACACATTTCCACTGGAGAGCACATCCCAGAAGGAAGTATCACCAGTATTCTTGGTTTATGCTCTGTGGCCACTGTCAAGAACCAGTACCTAGCCAATGTATCTGTGCCAGCTTAGTATGCCCACAAATAAATTTCTTGCTACTATCAACCAGGCATTAAATGCATTTTGTAAGGTTTATGCCAGACCATAGCAACTGAGAAATCAACTTGATACCTTTCTACCCTTTTTGTGTGTGTGTGTGTGTGTCTGTTTTGCAGGTGGGGAAAAAAAAACCGCACAAGGTCAAGTTAAGCCAAGTTTAAGGGCACCCTCCATATCAAACAAAAAATCTCTGGAGATACTTCTCCCAAGGCAGGCAATTTATTGTAGCTGTGCTTATCATTAGCAAAGTGGAAGGTGATGAAGAAATGCCCTTCACTTTAGATACACATCTCACCATAAATAGACTGCCTAATTAAACCACTTGTTTTTAAAGAGGAACTAGAGAGATTTGGCTTGTTCATAAAAACAAACCAGCCACAATTAAAGTTCTGAGACTCGCTATTGTCAGGACAACCTGCCAGCTTTTCCCACCGAGCTCAGCCCCTTGTACAGCAGGTGGCCACAGCAGCGGCTGCTTTTGCACTGCTGGTGGTTGCAACCACCACTGAGACCTCACCCAGGGCCAGTGGACTTAGCCAGGCAACATCCCTCTCTTTATTGCTGAACAGTGCAGCTGCATAATCATGGTGATCCATTAAAATAATAAACTCCACATCATAAAAATGTTAAGCACTCACTATAAGCTGGTGGAAGTACAATAGCTTCTTTCCCTGTTAAATGACATCCTGATAAAGATTTATGTCACGTACAACATTTTCAGGAGCACAACACTATTCAAGGTGACTGTCCTGCAGGTTCTTGATCACCATAATCTTATTTTTGAGCAGGCAGTGCTGGTACAGATTGAGAAACGAGCAATAAGGCCTTATCACATAAATTAGCTCTCTTCAAGGCAGCGCTACTGTTGATAAGATGTCTCATGATAGCGTGTCATGCAGAGGGACAAGAAAAGCAAGTGACTACGTGGAACCTGAGTGTAAGAGGGAGCAGGGCCCAGCTCCAAGAGCTGCCCTGGACCTGTGAGCTGCTGGAAAAGGCTCTATCTGGGGAAACCAGATAGCTCACATGAGCCACTGGGACATGAAAGCACCCATCCAAACTGGCAATTTCATCTTTTCAGCTGAGGGCATCTCCCAGCAGGGAGATGAAATAGGCACCATAAGGAAGAACAGAGGGCAAAACCAACGCAATTGGAGATAAAGCCTCTAATCACAACAGGAACACCCGCCCAACAACCCAAGACCATACAGCTGTACTGCTTCATCACGCTTGCTTTGCTGATCTTTCACATCTACAGCTCAGTCCAGCTCTGCTGAGTCCATGAAGTCGAAGGTCAGCTTCACATTTCCCTTCACTGGCTGCTTTCTGATGGCTGAGGCTCATTAAGCAAATGGGCATGTGGCAGCTGCACTGCTGCTGCACAGCTGGCTGGGCCCTGAAACTGCAAGGCAGAGGCACCGAGAAACCAACAGGACCTCACAGGCTGTAAACCAAAATATCTTGTACTTGAGTGCAGACTGTTGTCTTCTCTTGGAAGGGAGAGCTGAAGTTTCTCAGAAATATGCTGATGATGCACAGAAATAGCCTTGTCATCACACCCACCCTCATGAATCTCCTTTCATGCCAGGGAGCCAGAGATCACGTTGTGGGCTTTTTGGTAGCCCAGGCCACCGATGGAAACCCAAGAGCTCGGGCCATGATGGGCACACACGCTCAGCCCCACTGCCCACATGGCTGGTGGCCAGTGGTGCAGCAGCAGGGAAGGTGCTCGTGCTTCCCTGAACTGGAGCCTGTGGCCACTCTCCCTTCTCTCCTCCTGCTAAGCTTTATCTCATCTCTCTCTGCCCCGAGTTCCTGGCAGTGCCATGCTATGAACAGGATGAGCCATATCTTTTGCAACAGGACTGGCTCACCCTCCTCTCGGGGTCACTGGTCCCTTCACTCATCGTATTATCAACATGACACACATTTTTTTCCCCGTTCCTGCTGTTTATTGCTGGGAATTGGTTTGATCAGGACCAGTGAATCATGAACCCAGCAATAAAAAAAAAAAAAAAAAGTCACGTAGCCAAGAGGCTCAAATCTCACAGCACTTGCAGCTTTCCTGTGTGAAGGGAGACGTGAGTTTTAACCTCCCCCTGGAATGAAATTGCTGCTAACAGCCCGTGCTGGAGGGCAGTGGGATCAGCAAAACACACCTGGAAGTCCAAGGTGCAGAGGTCAACAGCACTGCAACCTATCCCAGCTAACAATGTCATAAGCAAGCTGTTAGAGTTGGAAACAAGAGGAATGGCCATTTTTCACCTACATTTCGAAACTGAATCAATATTTGATCCTTCACCTCTGCTCAACAGACTAAGTGCAATATTCAGGAAGGATACATTCTTCACAGCACATTTGGAGGAGGAAAAAAACCAAACCACAGACAAAACAAGAAACCAGCAAGAGCACCAAGCAAAGCAGCAGTAAATGTGGTAACAAACCCACCTCCCTCTTGCACCCCCAGCCTAATAAAATATTTTGGTGAGCTATTTCCCCCATATTATTTTGATTTCTGAGTGTTTTTACCCTTCCTGTTTACCTGGGACCAGAGCTGGCTGCTGTACCCCACTGAAAGCCATCCTTGCAACATGCCTGAGCAGCTTTGCCTTTGGCATGATATAGCTGACATTAGATTTACTGCAGCTGCAGCAGCACTGAGTATAAATCTGCTTCTTGGTGGCTGCAGACTCTGCCCAGATCCCTTCAGATGGCAGGAAGTCTTACACTGGCCTGACAGTTCATTTCAGCAGCCATTTCTCCAGGGCATGGTATTGATATATCTCCATTGTTAGTCAAATACCACACAGGCCAGGAAAGATCCTCTCCCATAAAATCACAAACGCAAGTCAAAGATCGAAAAGGCTTTTGTGCCCAGAGAAACTGCGCTTTTGGGATGTCTAACACGCCCCAAAAGACTTTTAAAAATGTCAAAGGGCTAAGAGTAGAAAGCTCAGAAGAGGAGATTGCATTCTATAACCTGTGCTCTTGGCCACCTCCAAGCACAATGCTTTCAAGAAAGCAAAAGCAAACAGCAGAGCAAAGGATTTCATTACTGTTATTAACACTGAAGAGAACTTTGCTTCCCTAATAGTTTGACAGGCGAATCCATGGCAAAGTGTGGCCACTGGCCAGCCCCAGTGGGGAGCACTGGGAAGCAGAGCTTTCCCAACCCCTGCAGATACCATCTCACAGCCTGAGGCATCCGATTCGATTACCCTTATCTGAACCTGCATGCTATTTGTATCCAGAGTTGCTTGGATGCAGAAATCACCTTGATGACTTCCCATAACGCTGGATTCCATGGAGCTCGAGGCTCTGAAGAGGCATTTCAGACACTTGCTCCAAGCTCCTTAGCAATGTGAAGAAACGTTCGTCAGCCTAAATCTCAACGCACTGACTTGACACGATCCCTTTTCTGTGCAAGCTCTTTTTGAATGAGATAATTTCTGATTCTCAGTCTTCCACCAGGACTATTAACTTTTTCTTGGAGCTGTAGCTGATGGAGCCACGTTGTTACGTAAAAGTAAGAGCTATCACTGCTGCACAGAGGGTCACTTAACAAATGGACCCTGAAGTCTCAAACACCAGAAAGGAAATGGAAATTTCTATTCATTTATTCAAACCCTTGTTTTCACAGAGGATATTCTAAGGGTGGAAAAGTGCTGACCTATGATTTGCCAGACTCCTGAATCAGGCAGCATGTGAAAAGTCTGGAGAACAGGGAAAAAGCTAAAATCTAGAGCTCCAGCAGCCAACAGGATGAGGTCTGACACCACAAAAATGACCAGAAAGCTGACCTCAAGTCCAAATTCAAATGGAAATTAATGGGAATTCAGGTTTCCTTAATGACAGGATAGACACCCAGGAAGAGGTACAGCAGTTAACAGCTCAGCCACCACAGCAAATGAGTTATCTACATCTCATAATACAGAGAAAAACAAACACCTGAAAAGGAAGAGATAGAGGTTGGCAAGAACAGAATCAGACTTCTCAATCATTGCTTTTACCAGACAGACCCTGCACAAAACACAGAAATTGTAAATCCATTTCCTGGGGGTTGTCTCAGGTTAGACAGCACACCAGCATGGCTGTGGATTAAAACAAAAACAAAGCCCCTGAGTCTATCCACATCACCTCCCACGTTTTCTCCATTTCCAGGACTCTTACAGGCCAGAAAGCAGAGAACTCTTGCTAGACCCACTACTTTTAGCACAGTGTTTTTGTAACCCTCTTCTTGAAAACAGTTGATTAAATATTGCTGTCATAAATTCAGCCTAGTAACAGCTGGGACAGATTTACAGGGGATGTGTTTTTTTTATGACTATCTATTATTCATGGTGTGTTAGCCCTTACAATGTGTTTAGCCAAGGAAAAAAAAAGATAAGATATCCTCTGGTTGATTATTGACAGATTCTTGGCAGCTTGTGTCCCTGGGACTGCCTGGTCACAAATAAAATGAATCCAGCCTCTAGAAGCACTGATTCGATAACTTGGCTATGTCAGACTGGAAAATGATATGGACTGAAGAGGACAGGGGCAATCACTTGTAACAAACACTGTATTTTTCTCTCTTAAATCCCAGGCACAAGTTTGTCAGAGGAGCTAAGCTGTCAGCCCCAGGAGTGTGCAGTAAGTGCTGCCCCAGAAACAGCCTGACCTGATTCCTTCCTCCTCAGGAAAGCAGTGTCTGCTCTGAAGGTACCAGTGTCGTGCACAGGAGGATTTCAGGTGACAAGTGGGTATCCCAGGAGCTGTGTCAGGTGTCAGTCAATCACAAATGCCCTTGTAGGACATGGACAAGGAGCCAATCTCCCCTCAGCCCGGAGAACACCCTTGCTAACACACACTGCTCTGGCTGCCCTGCCAGCTACATGGGCATGTTCACCTGAGCCATGAACAGCAGAGATCAGTGCCTGGCTGGTGTGATTTACACCATGCCAGACTTCAGGAGACATGAATATCAACTGCAAAGCCACTAGAGAGAATGAAAGTCAAGACTCAGCTGCAGGCTGTTCAATATTTTGGTGTCCCTAGAAACATCAGAAGACCCCAAGACATGACACTGAATTGTGTGTCTGTTCAGCAGCTGAAACCTGCTTTCTTCCCAGGTTTTGTCTTGTGAGTTCCCCTAGTTTTGAATAGGAACAGCTTCCAAGGAACAGGGGAAACTGCCAGTAGCATTCCTGACACCAGCTTATCTGGCCAGTACCACCCTGTAAAAAGAGGTGACAGGGATGAGTTACATCCCCCTTCACACACTTCATTCACACACAGTTGCCATTAAAGCACCACCATCCAGAGGTGTTTACCTAGCCTCTGTCCTACAGAGTTCAGATGTTGCTCAGGAATGGCACCCCTGTTGCACTTTAAGCATCTACAAGGCCTGATCCTAAAGCCACGGGCATGCAGGGACTGTATCTTTCAGAAGCTGAATTTCCCAGAAGAGGAAAGCTTGGGGAGAAGTCTGCAGAAATGTGGTGTGTTGAGCAGAGGCACCAACACGCAGAGAAGGCTGCCCTCAGCCCCCTTGAATGTGCTGCGAATTCTCTCCCAGGAGAGGTTCACCCCCCACTCTCACAATGAATAAAAACCCTGCTGGGCACATCCCAGCAGCTCAGTGTGGTCCCCTCACTGGAATTTGACTGTCCCCGTTCTTTGCACTCCTGCATCTCCCCTCAGTTTGGTTTGCTGCAGTCCCCTCCAAGCCAGCCCTGCTCGTGTGGGTGTATAAGCACCAGGACAAGCTTTACAGAAGTAATTTCTTTAAAATGAAGCATTTGTATTCTGCTCTGAGCTGAGGATCTCTGCCAGCAACACAAGCAAGAGATTTTTTTCGGTCAGCTGGGCAGGCTCCTTCTGCTGGGCATTACAAGAGCTGATTTCAAGCTGGGTTTATTTCAATCTTGGTCAAGTCACTTCATCCCTCCAGAGCTTTTCTTTTCAGACTCACTTGTCTGTTGTTGACTATTAGATAAAGATGAACCTAGGCCAATTAAATAGCAGCTCTTTTAATTAGCTTTTTCCTCTCAGCAATCATGGGAAATACTGTTTGCTTGCACAGCAGATATAACAAGATCCAAGGTGACTGTGTTTTATTATTGATCTTGCACGGTTCATTGTGCTCACAATTCCCTCACTCAGAAATGGCAAGACAATCAGAGACTAGAGACAGCTTCTCAGCAGAGCCTCCCTTTCGGTTATAACCTGAAGTGTTGTTTTAACTCACTCATCATTTGTTTGCTTTGCCTGTTGGCTAGGTACCTCACCCCACCCCTCCGTATGACTTCTTCCTTTGGTTGACTCCATGCATGACTTGACTTCTAAACTGCAAGAGGTCACCTGACACACAGGTCAGTCAAACATTAACTCCACAAGCACCCTGCTGTCACCAGGACACCAGCTGCTCACACATCCTGGCTCACGAGTCACCAAGGTAGGTCATCCCACCCAGAAATTCAGGTCCTGCCCTGCCAACTGCTCTCACTGCTCCATCAGCAGGAGCCATGTGCCTTTGGGAGAAAGAAAGGAGAAACTGTCAGCTACCTGCTCATCACTCCAGTGAACACGTTCTAACCAGCCACCTGCCACTTGTAGAGAAACCAGGAATCCCCCCTCCCTAAATATTTAACAACGACCCTGAAAGCCCAGATTGGTTTCTGTTTATATGTCTTTACCAGGCATTAGTGACCAAAGCCCGAACTTAAACAACAAATACCTTACTACAGTCAGCACTATTGTCATCGTGGGGGCTGTGTGGCCTCCAGAGATACCCGCAGGATGCCCTGACCTCGGAGCAGTGCTGGAGCTCAGAGGGCAGGGCTCTGCACCTGCCCATGCCTGCCTGGGACAGCCAAACACACAGGCGAAAAGCTGGAGCCAGGACAGCCCCAGAAAGCACAGCCCGACAGCCAGAGCTGGGCAGAAGAGCTGCGACCATCAGCGAGCTGGTTACATGAAATAAAGCCCAGATTGTGCATGGGAGGGAGAGACTCATCATCTTCACTCCTGCTAAGACCTTCTGAAGGTGCTAATTGCTCTCTCTAGGAAACCACGTTCCCCAAACTCCAGTTATTTCAAGACACGTGAGGTTCAGCTCTGTTTTATCTCTGGTTGCGATACCAGGTGGGTGAAACTGCAGCAGGGAAAGGATAAAACCAGAGAAGGTCTTGTGTTGTGTGACGGAGGCAGTGACGCATATCAAACAGAAAACTTCAAAGGCTCTTATCCAGCTCAGAGCTGGGTGATGATGCGTCTCCTCAGAGAAAGCCGATAGCCTTGAGAGACAAAGGGCCCCCTGAGAGCCAGGAACGCGCTTCGCCTCCCCGCCTGCCTTCATTAAAGCTTTGGGCCAGTTCCCAAAGAGCCGAGTCTCGGCCGAGGCTGCTGCCAGAGGGGTAGATAAGAGCACAGAAAAGCTGCATCTGCAAACCCCTTCCTGCCACTCCCCCTCCCCGGGCCTGCCTGTTGCACCAGCACATTAACCTTTTGTGCTTCCCACCCTTGGTTTTTCCTTCCCATATCTGTTTTCCACCATCACCGCAGCCGCCAGGTACAGAGCCTGCACCAAACACAGCAGCTTCATTTCAGGCTCTGGACACCATGCCAAAAGCACCACCGTGCCAGTCTCAGCCGTGGTTTCATCCAGGACATGCAAACCCAACAAGCACAGCTTGGAGAGAAGGCACAGGTGGCCCAAGGGCAGCTTCAGGCAGAGACCTGTGAAATAATCACACAAGAGTCATGCTGCAAATTCAGACAGGAAGGAGGGAGATGTATCAGATTCCACCAGAGCCCTGGGGAGGACTTGGACAGGCAGGCTGCTCTTACTCATCCTGTAATTCATCTGAGAATTTTCTTTGCTTCCCATTGCACAATTAACACTGCCACATCTTCAAGTATCTTAACCTGTGTCTCAGAAAACCTTCCCTTTTATAATCACCAGGATTTGAAAATAATTTATCCATTTGTCTTTATCAATGTCATGACCAAGGAGGTTTTCAAATTGTGATTTGGCCTGGAATGGGGACAGGATATCAAAGAGTCAATACAGTAAGAGATGAGAAAATAAACAACCACCTGTATCTTGCCCAGTTTTTCCATGGGAAAGCCTACCATTTTGTATTGCTGGATCCTTTGCAGCCCAGGTTAGAAAGGACACACACCAACAAAATCCTGGGTGACAAATTTTGACCTTAAACCTGCATCAGCATGGGCAGATTAGAAAGGAGGCAGCTATGACATCTGCCCAGGTCACCCTTCCTAATCACCCTCTCACCAGGGAGCACTTCTCCCTCAGGCACTCACGGAGGTGTCACAAAAGGCCCAGCACTGTTGCCAGGCACAACAGAAGCACAACGTTTGGGCTCTGGCAAAGCCTCATGCAGATGTGGTGTATTCCCAACCCAGACCACAACCCTGACACTCAGTGGCATCCTTCAGGCTCTGTTCTCATCTGTGTCTAGAGATTTTCTTTCCTTTGGAGGCAGCAGCTTGGTGAAAACTCGAGTGGCCTAAACTAAATCTTGTGACAGAGACTGACAATGTTCTGATGCCTCATGGGGCTGTGTTGCTTGTGAGCTCTGCTTTCCTACCTGAGCCAGAGATGCCGACAGATTCAGAGTGGTTCCCCATTCAGTGGATTTAAATGGAAAAAGGGCCGGGTTAGATATTAGGAAGAAATTCTTCCTCGTGAGGGTGGTGAGGGACTGGCACAGGTTGTCCAGAGAAGCTGTGGCTGCCCCATCCCTGGAAGCATCCAAGGCCAGGTTGGATGGAGTTCAGAGCACCCTGGGATAGCGGAAGGTGTCCCTGCCCATGGCAGGGGCTTGGAACAAGTTGGTCTTTAAGGTCCCTTTCAACCCAAACCATTCTATGATTCTGTGATCTCCAAGCACAGCTACAGGAGGTGGCTTTCTCCTCTTCCTGCCTTCTGGAGACAGTATTTCAAAGAAAGCTGCTCAAAGCAGCCAAACCAGCAATCTCCCCTCATTAAAAGGGGACTGCAGCTCTACCAGATACAGCTGCCATACCCCTGGCAAGCACTGCCTGCAGCCAGTGCCAGGACTAAGCTCCTGGTAATTAACATTACTAGACAGGTCACACTTCTGATGCATTTTACAACAGGCAGAGAAGGATAACTGTCCGAAGTCCAGGTGCTTTGGGACTTATAAGGAGTCACCCTAGAAAGCCAGGTTACTGTGGATGCTGAGTTTTACATGAAAAGGAGACCAACTATTCTCTGTGGGGTTATCTACAAACCCTTTCCATTAATTGCTTCGTTAGTGTCTTGCAGAGAGAGTTCTGGGCACACGGGCAGTAAAACCTAAGAAATGCACCCTGCTGGCAGGTGGAATTGCTGGCCAGAATCTGCTCACTTTGCATTTACTTCCAAACTTGAAGCCGTGCCCTAAAGAAACCACAAAGCAATCATTCTTCAAAGAGAACCTCAACAGGGGGACAGGATTGGTTTGGCTTTCCTTGTTGCTTTCCAAAGCCCCAGAAAAGTGAGGATATTATTTGTCTATGGAAATCTCATATGCAGAGTTACATCTGCAGAAAATAATAAAGAGAGCATTGACGATAGAAAATCCAAGAAATAACTGCAAGAGCCGTGTGTTCATGGAAAAAATACTATTTTTCTTGACTGTAAACACATTCAGGGAACATAAAAACACAAAGAATCGGGTTATGTTATGGATATGTGATTGCCCAGCTTATTTTACACACATGCGACCCTCAGCCTTTCATGTTACAGCTCAAATTCTGCAGTGGTCTCCAAAAAAACTGAGAAACTTCCAAGCCTGAAAAAATCCCTGGCTCTTGCTCTTGTAGCCAGTTGAGACCCTTGACAAGATTTTCTGACCAGTTAATACAGCAGCTTAAAATTAACATGGAAGCAACTGAGTAGTTTTGATGGAACCTGACAAGCTGGCACAAGAATTGATTGGTGAGTGGGTCTTTAAACTTTAAGTCTGAGGATTTCTTTGAGTCCAAAATGAAAGCAAAAATGCCATGGTTGTAAAATCCCGTAAGATGTTCTGAAATTATTTGAAGGGCTCCTTATAAGCCAAAGACTTTGAGTTTCTCAGAATCTGAATTTCTATCCCTTTCTCATGGTAACAGTCAGGTTCTGGGCATGATAATTGAGAAAAAGTGGATTCCAGTTCTTAAAGACAAAACCCACAGCAGAAAAAGGTGGTGCAATCAAGGTGTCCGGTTTTCTAATTTTTCTTTTTGAGTATGTGGGGCCCGGACACAAGGCTTGAAAGGCTGAAAAGGAGAACAGTACAGTGAAGAAAATGGGAATTCCATCTTTCCTTTCAGAAGCAGCCCAGCCCCAGGTTCTTGTGCTAAGTGCTCACGACACTAATTTTTAAAAGTACATTTTACGTATTTTGGAGAAAAAGCAGAAATGAAAGCAATGTGAACTATTAGGGAAAACCAGCAGGGAGAGGAAAGGATTATAAATTTTTGGTGCAAGCCTTACATCCTATTCAGCAAGGGAACTATTCAGAGGAACACAAGCTACTTGTATAAGAGACAGTTTCACCCACTCAGCTCAAGGTGATTTTGAAGCACAAAAAATGCACCAGTGGAACACAGCATTGCCTGTACTCTGCTCAAAGGAGCAAATGTTCAGCCAGAGGAGTATTCAAACAGGGTGAATGGCTGCCAAGGCACAAGTTACACGGGTACCCAAAACAAAATACCTGCAAGGTGCATTTTTGAAAGCAGAGCTGTTTCTGAGAGACACGTTAAGATGCAAGAAGTGCTTTGACAACAGCAGTTTACCAGGGCAATCTGTTAGAAGCATTAGGTGAGTTAAAAGAAGCAGCTTCTGAATTATTGCACTGAATACAGTCAATACATACAGTAGAGAGAATTCAGCTCTGCACCTCTCCTAGAAATTATGTGTTTTGATTTTTCCATGCCAGGTCCCCTTTACTTACATGCACTCATTCTCCTAGCATAAGGGCATCCATCTGAATGAGGAAAAACATAAATCCTTCAGGTTTTCCTGTTTGTTTTTTTTTTGTTGTTGTTGTTTGCCATTGCTTCTAAATATTCTGCTAAAAGCAGTTTTCTTACATTGCAACCTCTTCATATTTGGCATTTCTGCCAACACCAACAGGGAAATGATGAAGAAAGGGCTTTGCTATTAGAGAATAGGGAAAGGATTCAGGTCCAGTTACTGGCTATCCTAGAGGAGCTCTTTTTGAGGCAAATCAGCTTGACAAGGGTTTTCAAAATACTCCACCATTTCAGAAGTAGATCAATGACCAAAAACCAATGTTGTCAGGAACCTGAAACCAGTATTTGTTATTTATAGGAACATTACACCTCTCATCTATCAGCCCCCAAACTGCTTGCAGATTGCATCTTACCCACCCTACCTCCTTGGGGAGATGGCTTTAGGAGCACCCTTGGTATCAAGGGGACGATTTTACCACTATTACATGGTAACTTTTAGCAATTTCCTGAAGCTTATGGCTTCACACTTCACAAACATCCCTCAAAGGCAAAACTGAACTCTAACACCTTTGTGCAAGCCCAAAATCCAAAGTGGCACCTACATGATACGAAGATGGCTGAAATGTAAACTCTTGTTCCTACTGAGGACACTCCAAGAGTTGCAATAAAACTGTCAGGCATCCCCTGAAAAGGAGAAAAAAATGCCCTCCAAACAAGAAGCCAGTACAGCATCATATGGAAGTCAGAAATCACCACTCACCACGATGATGTGACTCATCACCTGATGGACAAGGCAAAGACAGCAGAGCTAAAAGAAGAGCAATGAATGCTCTCCACATCAGCCAGAGACATGGCAACAGACTTGGGATGCTGGGGGAGACAGCACAGCCTGTTTCCCATCACACCCCACATGACAGATCTTATATTAATCCCTTCCATTTAAGAAAGGAGGTGGAAAGGTGCACTTTCACTCCAACACAGAGTTAGAGAGGAGGAAGCTCAGAGCCCCTCCTGCTCTCTCTACCCCAGTTCCTTCACCTGAGTGTAAGATGTGCAAACGTCACAATGCACAGGAATTTGCTCTAGCCCCTTCAGCCAGATGACATTCCTGCTGTCTGTGGCTCTGGATCTGTGAGCAGCATTTTCTTGGTGAGGCTTTTAAGGCACCTCCTGCTGCACAGTCCTATTTACCTTATATTCCTTACGTGCTGACACGAGCCCGACTCGTGCCCACAACTGGCTCCTTTTAGCCGTGGTGCATTTAGAGTGATCATTCCATGCTTTCCCTGGGTGTTAGTTTAGCAAACACAGTGTGTTTGTCACTTAGCCACAGCACAGATCACAGCACACTGCTCAAGCTCTTTCCTTTCAGATGGGGAGATGCAAACCTTGCCAGGAAGCCAACAGAGGGTGCTGGGCAGATGAGAGCTGCAGGGACAGATGAGAGCTGCACCCCAGTCCCTCTGCAGGTCTGGAGACTCGCCCTTTGGAATGTCTGAAAAATGCTTGCAGCTCCCTCACTAAATAAAACAAAAACCACTTCAAAACCAGCAACTGCATTGGAGCAGGTGGATAGTGAGCCGGATGGGATGCCCTCCCACAACAATTTGTGAGGTTTTAAATATCTCCACTCAGAGAAACTAAAAAGTCAAAAAAAATCTCACAATTTCTCCAGAAATAAGAACGCTGGGGGAGGAAAAGAGGAAGAGAACATTTTGTTTCTATTCATTTTCAGGAATTCCATTTCAGTTCCAACATTTTTTTTTAACCTTCAATTAATGCTAGCTATCAAAATGAAGCAGCATTTGGACCTAAAAACATTGAAACTTTGCCATTTAGAAAAGGTCAAACAGTTTTCAAAACATTTTCGTCCAATATTTTTCAGCAACTGAAATTCATCAAAACCACCGTTTTCCCACAAAATCATTCTGTCTCAGACAACTGGCATTTTCTGAGGCATGATGCTCCTCGGGGGAATCTCCTTGCCAGCCCAAGGAGCTGCTCCTTCCCTTTTGCCACCAGCTGCCCCCTTCAGCAGGCAGCTCCTGCTGTCGTGTCGGACCTTGGTAACACACCCAGGCTCCAGCTCAGGAGATCAAGTCAAAGTCCGACACCAGGCCTAGATATGCACATCCACAGGGGTCATTAAATACCTCCCCATCTCAAAGTTTTATCTGCAATTTGTATCTCTGTTTCATCACCGAAAGAGCAGTCACCAGGCGGAAGAGTAAGGAGAGCACTCTCCCAGAAACCTGCAAATCCCAAACACCTGCTTACCCTTGGATGGGATTTACTGACAAATGACTGTAAAACAGGGCAGCTGCACAGCAAGGGCTTCATTGCAGCTACAGAAGGTACTTCCACGGGTTGTGGGCAGAGTTATAGAGAGCCTGGCATGCAGTTGCTTCTGCTCTGACTCCATGCTAAGAGGTGTCTGGCTCACAGTCAGCTCCATCTTTGCATAGGCAGACAAGCTCAGGTTTGTCTGTGCTCATCTGTGTAGACATGAGTAACATGCTGGGGCCAAAGTCACCGTCTAGTCCATAAACAATCTCCATCAGAGCACAGCAAACCACATCAATTAGAGGAGAAGAGACTGAAGCCTTCACCAGGAACTTACCAGGGGCTGAGTCAACAGGAACGCAGACATACACCTGTGCTGCCAGTGTTGGCTGGCATGGGAAGCAGGAACAGCACCAAACAACAGCCACAGACTTCCCTAAAATTATACAGGACTATTAAAATCAAAAGGCAGAAATGCCATATTCTTTTCTCTGCACACACTGTCTCTCCCCAGCCCAAGCCATTTAGAAAACCAGAGCAGTACTGAAGGAGCACCTTCACATTTCAATAGAAACTGAACAATATTCCCTCCCAGAAACGATCAGGATCTGGGGCTGCAAATTCAGCTCTCTACACCTGTCACTCTGTATTACAAGCTGCTTCCAAAAATCCTCTTACAAACACAGTCCTGAGGAGCTGTTACAAGTGAGCAGGGCTGGGAACTCGCAGGGTCATCACCTACTCATTGATACACAGACCCACAGCACTGTCCCCAGTTAAAGCAGCCTTGAGTTAAGCCTTGTTCTCCACATCTGGAGCCTCCTTGCCAGACATCTACAGAAGAACTGGCTGTTGAAGGCTTTTGGACTGTGCCAGTCACCACTGCCTGTAGGTGGGAGAAGTGTTGTGCAAGGCAGGTTTTCATCAAGGACCTGTTTCCAGTAAATCCAGCTCTAACACAGAATGCCAGAGGGATTTCTCTCACACACAGAACGCTGGACTCCTCACAGCACTCCAGCCAGAGAGCTGAAAAGGGCCATGGCACAGAGCCCTCCCTTACAGTACCACCACGGTGGCTTCAGCTCCAAGGGGGACACAAGCACACACAGCTTGCTTTCAGCCTGGAAAGAGAACAGAAGCCAGCACTGCAGGAACCCAGTGACATGGGTGCCAGGGCAGCAGATGGGAGCTGGAGAATCTGGACAACACCAAGGTCACTTCTGTTTCCTTCAGCAAAATGCAGCTAAAGCCCCCCAAAAACCAGGTGCAGAACTGAGTGCACAGGTTGTAACCTCACCACTCTGTGCTTCAGGTGAATGGTTCATGTTGCTGAGCAAACAACTGCTGCATCTAGTACGGGATGGGTCTACTCTGCCCTTGCAGAAAAACCACCATCCCTCTATGCCTGACAAATTCATCTTAGGGCTTTTACAAATTTCCAGGTCCTCCTTGAAGAGATGTCCAGTTCTCAAATCTCCATGAAAGGGCCCAAAAAGGACATCAATTCTTCATCCCACTTTAGAGACTGGGTTTTTTTCTGCTCACATACTCCCTGCAGAAATTTGGCCCGTGTTGCTACCCAAGTTCTCAGGAAGCTCCAGAGCAGTCAAGGGGGAAAGAATCAAGGCCTTATTGTAATAGATATACAGCAGAAACTATCAAACAACTTCATGGATTTTCCACTGAAGCAAGAGCTGCTTAAGCATTTTTCACTTAAAAATTAGGTGGCAAACATTTACCTATAGCCTTAGTTTCAGTTTCTTGAATGCTTCCAACAGCATAAGTTTTTAAGCAGCGCAGAACAATGCTCCAAATTTAAACTGTAGGTTGGATTTAGAGAAAAAAGCAGTAAGATTTTCTAAGACAAAGGATGGCCAGAACTCCATTTCCAAAATCTGTGTTTCTACCAGCAGTGACTGACCCTCTTGTACACCTGACCTGTCACACGCTGGTGTTCTTCAACCACTCCTGAGTCTTTAGTAGCCACCTAAAAGAAGGGCACAAGAGTTATTCAGTCCCAATTCTTCCTTACGTACTTTTTTTTTCCCCAAGATCTACAGATCACCAGTATGAGCAAGAGCTGGTTACTTCACAAATCTCTTCCCCTATGACCCAACGAGCTGGTTTGGATCATGTTTCTGCCTCAGCAAAGGTAACAGCAATCCTTTTCCCAATTCCAGCAAGTCCATGAAGAGGCAGAGCTGGGTGCAGGTCCACAGCACGGGGATGCTGGAAGCAGAGCAGGCAGCACTGGGCCAGTCTGACCCTGCCTGGCCCTGGCCAAGACTATTGGCCTTGCTTTGCTTGCAAACCACAGGTAGAACGGAGAGGCAGCAAGAGGGGAAAGAATTAATTTGGAAGAGCTCTTGGCTCCTGCATCTGCACCTTATGCTTGACAGGATGGGGCTGGATGGAGAGAATGACTGTGTTTATCCAGCATGTTTACACAGAGACTCTCTCTCTTCCCGGGAAACATTCAATGTGTGGTGCCACCCAAAAGTACCTGGCACCCGGAGAAACGCTGGGCTGGGCTGACACTCAGCTGCTCCTGCACTGGATGGACATCAGTGTTTGTAGAGGTGGTACTGGCCAGCTGCCTGGCACAGGGCAGCTGCAGAGAGAGGATTTATTTCTCCTCACACTTAGCCCCTTTTGTTGCTGCTGGGCCATGTTTTCCTCCCACCTGCTAGGGTAAGGAAGGTAAAAGGAAACTGTTTGAGACAAAGTGAATTTTTATGAATTCTACAAAAGAATTACCCAATCTTCCCCTCTCTTCCTAGTCAAACTCTCCTTCCTGGGAGGAATTTTGGGCAAGTCATTGAGTTGGCTGGGGGTTTTTCTAGCAAATTTACACCTGAAGCATCCTGCAGGAAAAGGTAATTCCAGTTCCAAGATGCAAAATGTCATTTAACTGCTTTGCTTTGACCCCCCATACACACAAGGGACACCAGAATACTGCACAACCAACATCCAAACAGTTTTGTAGGAACAGAAGAGCCTCTGAAGGGGCAGGGGTTTTGTGACACTGACAGCATTTTACTCAAGCCTGCTTTACCTGTGGGACCTCTATCAAGTCTCATTCCTTGCAAACACCAGGGTATGCCAGCGCAAACTGTTTGCTGAGGAGGTAAGAGTCTCCATTCAAGGAGGTGTTACTGCTGGGAAGCTGGAAAAAGTGATTTCTGTTGAAGCCCTGCTTCTCCTCCAGCACTTGTGCTATGCAGATAGTTTAGCTCTGCTGCGCTAAAAAAACACCCAAAAATCAGGGTGAGGAGTGCCTGGGCTAAAGGCAAAGTCAGCTTTCGGGGAGCAAAAGTCAGCAACTGGGAGCTGATTAGATGAACATTAAGAACAGGTCCATCATCTTGGACATTCCCTTGTCACGCATTGCCCAACCAAGCACAACTGGCCTTGGAAACCAGGAAGAAGTGAAATGATAAAGGAGATGGCACAGGGCCAGCTGCAGCCTCTGGGCATGGGAAGATGACCTGAGCCATCTACTCAAAGTTTTATCTACTGGTTGTTGCATAGTGGACCCTGTACCACCAGAGCAGCACCGGCTGCTCTGGTACCAAACGGTGCTGGTGGTTTCTGTGCCTTGGACCCTGGGCCAAACAAGGGACAGACCCACTCAGCTCCACTCTTTTGCCAGGTACATCTCAGAAATTGTCACAGCTTTACGCCCACTGCGTCAAAGCCCCTGAAAATTCCAAACTTCTGCAGTTATCGGAAATTCATTTCATTAAAAATACTTCATATATATTTAACAGGGTACAAGTGAGAATGCTCCTTCCCATATGGCAGGAGGAGGTTTTCCAATGCACAAACTATTCCTAGGAAGTTATAAAGCCAAATACAGATTTCCTGGAAGAAAATGTACAGCTCAAAATTAGTATGTGCAGAAGAGGCCCCGCACAAACACACGTTACTGAGCGCTGCGGGCAGCAAACACCCCTGGCTGGGCAGGGAGCTGATGGCCAAAATGCTTCTCCAGCTCTGCTCCTTTCAAGCACAGCAACTTTGACAAGCATTTGTCTCTGTTTCTTCATCGGTTAAAAGCTGTTTGGGACTGGGCTGAATCAGACAGATCGGGAGGTGAAATTGCCACACCTGGTCTTGGAGGCAGCCAAGCCAGAAGTCAAAGGCTTCTGGCCCCATGGCTGGGTTTTATTAGAGCACTGAAAAGGTACAAACAGGACAAGATAACTCTAAATAGAGAAAAGGCAGGCATGTCACATGAGGCAAATCTGGTTAAAAGCTCAAAAGTAAATGCCTCTGCCTGTGTCTAATGCCTCCTGGGAAGAATTCTGCTCTCCAGTTTATTCCAACAACTTTTGGTGAGTTCCTAAGCAACACAAACCCCACAACCTTTTCACCTGTCCTCTGCAGCTTCGTGGCCAGTCTACACCCCACAGCCAAGAGGCTTTCCAGTGTCTGGGAGGCTGCAGGTACATAATTTGGCTCCCACACTCCTGCCTGGTTCCTCACACTCTCAGGCAGCCCAGCATTCACCAACATTCCTGGGAGAGCAGCAGTCTAGGGCTCAATGCAGTCAGGAGCTCAAATAAGTGTGCTCTCATCCCAGATAAGCACCTGCAGTGGAGGGGTGAGCTCCCTCAGATTCTGGGAAATTTGGAGGACAAAAGGGATGTAGGGTTGGACAGGGCTTTTCCCCATCCTCAGAGCTGTGATCCCCAGCTGGGCTCCAGGATTGCAGCACCAAGGCTTTGACCCGTTGTCCTACACAGCAGCACAACTTGAGGAAGCTCCCAACTTAGTCAGCAAGTGATGCTGGGGTACAGCCTCTCAGGAATTCCCCAGGAGATTTCTCAGAGGGCTGATTCACTGAGGTCTAATCCAGCTATGGGAACAAAACAGCTTCAGCAATCTCCCAGTTTAACATTTTGGGAGGGGGAGGCATCTTGGAACAGGCCAGAACTGTTCTTGTTTTAGAAGGTTTGGGTACCTTATGTGCCTTTTCTGCTGCTGCCAACCAGTTTGGATTTTTTTGTCAATTACCAGGAAACATAAAATTACAATAAAACTCACTGCAGTTTGGGAGGAAGATACTGAAAATCAAAATCTTGAAACAATCTTACATCATGAGAAAACTTCCTCTTCACTTCAAATCCATCCCTCTGATCCAAAAATGAAGATGAGACGGCATGAACATTTGTAACTCCCAAAGAGACTGACTCTTTCCAGTCTATAGTCATGGGATGAAAAATGTAATGACAGAAGACAGGACGAAGGATATGAAAGTAAGGAAACAAGGCTGTGAATTTTCCAAGCAGTTGTTTATGTTGGTAAAGTCCAAACTCAATTGGACTGCTCCCAGACCAACATTTTGGGTTGAAGCTGAGACACTGGGTCAGAGTCTAGTCAAAGATTTGATCTCTTTGAGCAGTTTGCTGGTGGCACGTGTTAGAACAAGGGAACAGCCTCAGGGCTGCTCTAACTTCATGTGGTCACTGTGGTCTGGACTGAGGGATTAGGACAACACAAAGCCAGGCTTCACCCCAGTGGAGGCAGTGTTCAAGGAGAAGCAATTCCAGTCTGTGTCATCAGCAGGAGGAACAATGGCGCAACAGCCTCTACCCACACTTCTCTCTGCAGGGCAGATAAAGCCAGCCTTAAAAATTCCCACAGGAGGCTTAATGGCCTGATTACACTGGAAAGTCTGGCTTTTGTGACTACAATTTCCAAACAGGTCCAGCCTTCACCAGCAGCTGATTTCCTAAGGAGTTCAGTGCCCTGCATAGCAGGAAATAACAATGAGGCAGCTGTAGGAAGGGAAGGAGAGTAAGAGAGAGACCACTGAAGCAGCTCAACTTTTCTCAAGTTATAACGAGGGTAAAACTCGGAAAGAGCACAAAGCAATCTGAAAATCAACACAGATGGAAAAAAAGGATGCTTCTGCCATTATGATCTCTGGCAGAGTCCTGTTTCTCTGCCACAGATTTCTTGTATGCTCCGGGCAAGCTATTATTATTATGTCGCCTCTGTGCAGTCTCAGCCCAGCGAGACAGGAGCATAACTACATTATTTGTGGAGGAGACAATCTCCATCCCAGTGCAAACCAGACAGGCTGTGGCATTGCTAAGGAGCAGGCACCACGACACCCCTCACATCCAGTGTCACCCTGCAGAAACCATTCGACTGTGATTTCTGACCCACTGCACGTTTTTCCCATCCAGCAAAACCGCTGATTAGGAAAGTAAATGCGGATAGCCTGGGTGGATGGTAACTTCACACCAGGCTGTTGTAAAGACACAGGAAAATAAACACAGGAGGTACAACTGGAACATGATACTTCAGTTTGATGGTTATCTACAGCTACCTGCACTAGGTAAGTCTTTCCAGGGACACTGTGCTCCTTCTGGCCCACAGCTGTCACACACTGAGCCTCCTTCACCCCGCTAGCACAGGCATTTCAGAGACCCACAGCCTTGTGGATTTGTGCCTGCCCACAAGAGGCAATTCTGTTTACTAGTGTGAATAATTTGAACTCTCAAGGAAGCAGAGGAAAAACAACTCGGGTACTTTTCTGTCTCTTTCTCAGAACTGCTGAGGGAAGTACTTCCAAGTATACCAGGCTAAGGAATTGCCCCAAAACATTTCTGTGATACTCAAAGGAAATGCGTACTAGAGACCTGCTTGCAAGAAGAAAATACACATGGAAGGTTCTGTGCTCAGAGCAATGAGGTTGGTTGGGCCCTGCCAATCCCCTAAAACTAAAGCTCTACTTACTGCTAGCAGGTTTTCTTGCTTTTTATGGGAAAAAAGATATGGGTTAGCAAGCTACGGAAAAGTCCCCAGATGATGAGGGTCAAGGGAAGGTTTTTGTCAGCAGGGACACCAAAACAACTTGAGTTTCTATTTGTCCTCTTGTTTTAAACAGGTTGGTTCTGCACAAGATCAGTAAATAAAAAACCTACATCCACCATCCCATAAATTGCAATAAGCTAATTAAGTCATAATATTTGTGATTCAGTATACACTATGCACAGGGAAACATTAATGAATTTTACATAACAAGCAAGCAAAGAACATTACTTGTCAGATAGCCTCAGAAATTCATTAAACAGTCTTTTAAGAGAAGTGGCTCAAGTGCAGAGCACTGAAATGATAACAAAACCTATTAAGGAGCCTGTTTAATTAAGCACATACTTGCTGGCACATCTGACACTTACACAAGGTGTTTGTGCTAAGACAAATAAAGTCTTTCTTTTGCTGTACAGCCAAGGAGATTGTAGACAAGTCTATTCTTAAAACACAAAGATAACTCTGTGACTAAGCAGCCAAATACCACACTGTGGAAAAATCTATACGGGTGCTAAGGGAATTGTGCATCTTTTCTGTAAAGGCCTAGATGAGCCTTGTGCGTGCTCCGAAACGGCTGAGTGACACAGTTTGACTCAGAGTCATGCCACAGATATCTGTGACATCCCAGAGGAGGATGGAAACAGCTTGTGCTGGGCTACTCAAGTTTAAAAGGCTGCTCTTGAGGAACTCATAAAACACCAGCAAACCCCAAGGGGGGTGGGCCGAGGAGGGTGCTCCTTGCACCCATGCAGAAGGGACGGAGAAGCAGGGAGAGCTTGTGCCTCCCTAGGGCACATTGTAGCCCCGCTCTGCATCTTCGTTTTCTCTCCTGCTTGCTTTGCGTGAACTGCAGTGCACTGAGCCCCGTGCAATTCCCAGGATTTATCATTTTAACAGACATGCTAAGGGTGGCTCGTACACGGATGTGTTACACAGTGATGCCTGTGAGGAACAAACTGCCTGGCAGCACAGAACACCCATCGCTCACTCCCTCAGAGCCACGACAGGGACAGAACTCTAAATACGTTCCAGTCAAACCACCCACGTGCTCCACATGCTCTGCAAACAAAATACCATTTTATATTCTTCACCAGAAACATTTCTCTTCCTGTCCTGTCCTTCTCCTGCTGCTCCTCTTTGTTGTTGATCATTACGTACAGCACATGCATCTTAGTTTAGTACAAGCTGTTGCTTAATCATCATCTCACCAGTACTTTGGGGAAGTTTTATTGCAACTGACCCACCAACAATGAAATCTATACAATAGTCTCAGAACACACTGTAATTTATCCTTGAAACAAGGCAGTTGAGCCAGCAGACCCAGGAACTTCAATTAAAATCAGTCTGATCCCACCTCCTGCCCACAGGCACAACGAGTCATCATCTGTCAGCTAAATCAACTTGTGTTGGAGATAGTCCCCTTATTTGCTTGTTTGGAAGCTATGAACTTGGTTTAATTCCTGTGTGTTCATTTAAGAGTTGGACTCAACAATCCCTGTGGGTCTCTTCTATCTCAGAACATTCTGTGACTTCTCTGAAGCTCCCTCGTGCTGCTGAGCTTCCCAGTCAACACCTTTGGCTGCAGGGTTTTCACACAGCTTTAACAGATCTCGGTGCTATAAGCAGATTCCAGTAACAGCCTGTGCTTCTCTCCTGTTTGGCCCTGCTTTGGTTCTCTTGGATTTTAGTACATGAGTCTGGGACTCCTGAGTATGCAACTACCCTGCTGACCTGGGCAGCCACTTCATACCATCCTCTACCATCCCAGTTTCTTTGTAGGCAGCACTTTACTGGGAGAGTACCAGAAGCTACCCGTGAAAATAATTCATTTCCCTTCCTCAAAACTTTCTCACAGGGTAAGTTTTCTCAGCTCTCAATTCCTGCATTTTGAGAACTCCAGCTCCCTTACAGCTCATCCAGATGACACCTGTGTTTCCACAGTTTTTCCCAATCCTACAGACCTGTACATCCTGCAAGCAAACGGCTCCATAAATATCAGGTTGGGATGCAGCCACTAGGGCTGTGTTTGGGCAGGAGCACAAACATTGCTCCTGCCCAAACACAGCATTCCCTGCTGCCATGTGGTCTGTCTCTCCAACATCCAACACTGCTCCGTGCAAGCCTACCAACGTGAACTGACACTGTAGAGTTTCTTGAAGCACTTCAAATAAAAGCATGGTCAGAGAAGATCTGACTTCCCATTAACTTGGGCAGGCACTCATGAACAGGCAGCCAGGAACAACAGGCCTATTATTTGAACAGCTTGGGCAAGAAGTCAAAAGGCAAGCACCAAAGAGGTGGAATTGCACCTGAAGAAGGGCTGAGAACTGGAGGGGAAGGTAGAGCTCTTTCCCCATATACAGATAAAATAACCAGTCAATAAAATCCAAATCACTCTCAAGCACCTTCAACTCAGGAGCTCTCAGGGCAATGCTGCTTCCAAACAGCACCCAGCACAGCACCACGTGCCCTGAGGTACATCTCAATGCATTGCTCACTAAGTTCTCAGAAAAATACTCTCAAGAGGTGCTTTCACAGCTTGGCCACAGCCTTTGGGGACACACACAGGCCCACAGATTCAAACTGTTTAGTTTTTATCAGTCTGAGGCTTAAAAAAAAAAAAAAAAAGAAAGTAGAAACCTACCATATGCACGAGAAGTGAGGCATGTTCTCCCTTCTTTCCCCTTTCATGCTTGCGAAGTGACCAAGCTTCCCAAAGCACAGAAACTCCAAACCTGTTCCACCAGGACAGCTCTAACTTAATTTCAGAGAGTTTCTTCTCCTGCTCCCCATGCCCCAAATCAGAGGTAACCATCCCCACCTGCCAGGGCAATCAGTGGCTCCCTGCCTGCCATAGACCAGTCAACCCCTCCCCCCGCGGCCCCTCCTTACACCAGGTGGCCAAGGCCACAAAATCATCTGTCTGTTTGCCAGGCTTTATTTCAAGCACAGCTTTTTCACCAATTCTGCTCTTTTCTGCAACGGAGCAACACAAGAAACAAAGAGGAGGGTGGAAAGTCTGAATACAGCAGTGCTGACAGAATCATTGCATTTCAAAAGCCTTTCTAACTGGTTATTTACAAACCTAAGGGCTCCAAGTACCCCATTTCTACACATTTCAGACAACTCTATTTAGATGTACCTGGGTCTAGGGTCACCACGAAGGAGAGAAGGGGAAACCTGACCCTCCCTATAATTCCTAAAAGCATGCATGGCATGCTTTTTTCTCCTGGCATTTACAGCCAAGAGAGAGATGCTGGTAGGCAATCCCTGGCAATGAAAGGTTGAGGTGTCTGCCCAGGATTTTGCAAAGCAGCTCAGCTCAGTCACCTATGGTGTGTCCCCTTCTTCCTGGCTGCTGGGCTGGCAAAGCCAGGCATAGCCATTGCTTGGGCTCACACCTTCTAAGCCATCTGCTGTTACTGCTTCTCCCTGGTCTCTGTTCTGAAAGGAAGACAAAATCCTGTGCAGCGGTTTTTAAAACTAGAGTGCAGGTGCAGCCTGAGAGTAACCCCAGGCTGACCCCACTCAGCTGAGGGGTAAAATTTTTACAATAGTAACAGTAGCTGGCAAGAAGAAAAGTCCAGACGAGGTTAGCCTAAGAGCTTAGGGAAACCTATTTTCCAAGCATTAGTTGCCGTCTTCCTTGAACACAGTACCTGAAGGACTCCTCCAGTGATTCTCGTCTTCATTTCAGTACAGTCTTCCTATCAGGCAAGTCATCAAAAAGTCCTGAAAGTCCAGAGGATTCCCAAGTAATAATTCACTGCATTATTAGAACTCTGCATCTCCTCGTCACCCACACTGGATGCAAAGTTAATTGAATAATGAAAGCAATTCAAATTACCCACAGCTTGTTCCTATCTCTGCTTTTGATTTCCTCCTGATTGAATCTGATTGAGGAATGTCTCACCTGTCTCCTGGTGCCAAACTTTAGGCCAAGAAGGAATTTTCCCCGGAAAACATTGTCCAGGAGAGCTGCATTTCACCCTTTCCTGTCCTGGAAAGTGTTCAAGTGCTGAGCTTTTCAGGACAGTGGGATGGGTTTTTCCTCCAGCACTCCCAGCCATGAGTGCTCTGCATTTCTCTTGCTCTCCTTTGTGTTGCAGAATCGCTCTTTCAGACTATTTTGATCTAAAGGTTTTAAGGTAACTGAAGTGCCTTGTGGAAGAGGCAGATCAGAATGAAGCATTTTTCTCCCCCTTCCACCATTTCCACTAGTTTCACTGAGAGCACAAGTCCATCAAAGTGACTTCAGGCTGCAAGACCCTGCTCAGCAGAGCTGACAAAACACATTTTAGAAACCAAAATTCACAAGTTCTGTGCTTTTCACCACTTGAATCATAGGGGAAGAAAAAAAAAAATCATTCGCCTACTGCTGATCCAGGGACAGAAAAGCAGCTCTGCATGGTGGATGTTTTCCAGAGCTCACAGGAGACTCGAGCTCACAGGACCTGTAGTTAAACCTAAGTTTTCCCTGAAACTCTCAACATAATTCAATGGTACAATTATCTCTGAGTGTGTTATCATGAGCGATGCACTCAGTGATGCTTTTTGGCTATTTGGGGTATATTTATAAATTTTGAGCTCTTGTACAGTTTTAGGGCTAGACAAAGAAAAATCTAGCAATTAGCTTCTCTGGTTTTGGAGCTAGAGGCAGGGTGACATGCCATGCAGCAACACCTTATGCATTTAATACCTCCTCTCATCTAGAAGCCTAGCTCTGGCAAAAATACAATTGTCATTTTCATTTTAAGAGTTAGCATTACAATAAAAATTATTTCCTAGCACATTCATTGAGTAAGAAACGACAAAATGTCACTCCAGAACTTGTGTGTTTCTAATGAACTCTGACAGAGCTGGTTGGGCTTCAAAGGCGAAAATCTGTTTGGTTCTCAGAGCAAGGAACTCTTTGGCAAAGACACTACAACTGAGGCCAGGATCACGTACTGGCAATTGCACTGGACACATAGACCTAGGCTGGTTTATCTCGGGTCTGGGTAGAGAAACAGGGCCCTCAGGTGCTTCTGAGGGCACACATGGCAATGGAACATCTCAGAACAGAGGGAAAAGTAGAAATAAAAGGTGATATACAGAAGCAAAGCCATTCTGATAAAAGCTACAGGGGAAAAAAACCCTGACCTGAACAATTTGCATTCCAAACAGTACAGCTTTAAGAGATGAAAACCACATCTCACTTCCCAAAACTCTTGATGCAAAGAAAACAAACACAGTGAAAAAAATGCAGGGGGAATTTTGACACTGCATCATACTTATCAAAGTCTGGTACATAGATAAGACTACTTTCACAATAACCAAATTACAGTCTTTCCCCATAAACCCTCAGAAACATGGTTTCTTGCCAGTGATAAATCTCATCCCTATTTGTACCTTTTTGACCCTGTTTTCCATGCCCCCATAATGGTGTTTCACTAGGAAAATACTCTAGGCTGCTAAAGAACAGTGTCTCCGCATGACCAACGCACCAACCATAATCCTCAAGACATTTTGCCCATTTTCCCCACACCAAAACTTCAGTCCATTCACACAATCAATCAAAGCTCCCTCTCTTCCTCCTGTGGGTGATGGTTTGGGAATCTGATTTCCATTTCAATAGCTCCCGTGAACTTACACAATGCCAAAAGGGAGCATTTCAATCATCTACTCAGTCCTTCAACAGTACAAATTTCTTGTGGGACAGAGGGAAATGAAGGATTAAAAGGTCTATTAGCACATCTTGTTCAGCATCACAGGATGTGATGGGTAGTTCCTCCCCACCCAGGAGGGACCAGAAAAGCAATTACTATGAAACAGTTTGTATTTTATAAGTGTTTTCTCCTGCGATGACACCGTGGACAGTCCAGGCTGCAGGAACAAGTCTTGACAGATGAGTTCTGCAGTGCCTGAAGAGCTGGAAATACTTTCCCATCACCAGAACAGCTCCAATGCCTTCCCCACATTAGAAACGTAGGTAAGCTAAGGATAATTTTAGGATCTTATTTATAATCAAAGGCAGGGATATGTTACTTTAAATTTGACTTAGGCAGAATAGTTACAGTAATAATAGAGACAACATTTAAGATCTCTGAAGGAAGAAATTGCTAGAGAAAGTGAAAGAAAAAAGCAGAGTAAGTTTAAGAGCAGTTTTACAATAGTTAAGTCACACAACACCCGTTATCTGGGTAAGTGAATTATGTTTCACAAGGGATCACAAGAACATTTTCTTCAGCTTTGATTCCAGTTGTTCACGTCTCCCCAGTTTCAGATGTCCAGT
The DNA here is from genome assembly GCA_013399875.1 of Gymnorhina tibicen. Taxonomy (NCBI): domain Eukaryota; kingdom Metazoa; phylum Chordata; class Aves; order Passeriformes; family Artamidae; genus Gymnorhina; species Gymnorhina tibicen. The sequence continues at coordinate 422,051 of VXAZ01003479.1, forward strand.
TTAATCCAGCCCTGAACATCAAGCAACACAACAGCACTCTTCTGTGACTGTGTGGAAAAACCAATTTTTTTCTGTAACAATAAGATTCTTCAGCCCTGATTTGTCCCCACAATAGCTAGAAAAGCTTCAAAGGAGCCCTGTGTGAATTATTACTTTGACAAAGACCTACTTGCAGGTTCTATGTGTAGAATACTTGTAGGACCTATGTAGAACACCAAATATAGCTCCTCTGGGCTATAGCTGGGCTGCTGGGTCACCAAATCCCTTCATTTGGGAAGAAACGAGAGCAGGGACTCCCAGTGAAAACAGTTGTCCCACTTTACCCTTCAGTGATAAATGGGGATCTCCAAAACATCACAGACATCTCCCAGCCATCCCCAGCGCACCCCTTATACTCCACCCTCTGAAGTACATAGCACACATGGGAGGGTTTTGCTATGAATCTCTGAAGGTTGGCAAGAGCTTGCAACCTTCAATATCTGCAATCATAGGTGAATCTAGGAGCCTATCAGAAAAGAGGAAAAATAGGTTTTATTTGCCATCAGCTTGAGACAAGCTCAGCAAGGAAAAAGAGGGGAGCAGGAGAAATTAGCACAACCCAGTGCTAAATTACAGATACACACCACAGGTGAGAAGATGTTTCTTGCACTGCAAGCCCCGTGCAGAGCCCTCTGGGAGGGGCAGTCCCCTCTGTACAGCTCTCTCCATCCTCCTGAGACAGAAACAGCCGGCAGGAGCTGCCACACTCAGCTAAAGGCCTCCGCATTTCCCAGCCATTTGGGAGGAAACAAACGGCTGCGTCTGGAACACCAGGGGAGTGGGGCGATGTGGCAGTGCCTCTCCAAGGAAACCTCTGCTGCCTCCCTTGAGACGCTGCCCTAGGGCAGGAGGTACAGCTCTGCTGAACTGGCCTTGGCGTCCCGTGGGACACGGCTGCAGCAATTCATTTTACACATTTTACAGCCTTATCGGTGAGGAGGCTTCACTTTCACAGGTGGGCTCTTGTCACGGCACGTCCCCTCTCCAGGGGCTGCTCCCCACCCTGTCCCTCCTTTACCACCCCTGCTTTCTCAGCATTTTCTCCCCTCCCTTCTTATAACACTTAGTTACCTAACCTGAGCATTTTTCTTGCCTTAGTCTGGTTCTTAGTCTCGGAGGAGCCATTTCCTCCTGTCTGTTGTTGATTGTTATTATTTCTGCTCTGTAAATGCATCTATCATGATCTTTTCTTCCAAGGCATGAGCAGTCACAAGTTTCTCATATTTTTCAGGGAACCTGTTTAGCAAGGATACTGCAAAAGAATAGTTTCTCTTCTTGTCCTAGAAGGTTGCAAGCGTCACAGTACAGGGCAGCTTGCTGATTGCAGCAGAAAACAGTAGAACTATTAGCAGCTTAAAAAGCAAACAAGAAACAAACCCCCAAATCCCTGAACATCCTTTCCTGAGGCTGGACAGAAGCTCCTGCCTGGCCAGCCTGCTGAGTTGAGAAACACATCACATTCCATGGCTGGAATGCTAATTAATTTTGCAGGTAATGAGCTGGTGATAACACATTTACCACACTGGAGATATGAAGGAAGGCACAACTTTGATGCACGGTGTCACCTTCCCCAGTGGGCAGACAGGATATCCCCAAGGCCACATGCTCTTGGTGTGCTGTGCTAGTAGTTGAGGAAGTGTTTCACACCAAGATGAGTTTTTCCAAAGAATCACCTCTCCATAGAGACCTCTCAAGGGTCAGGGATCAGGAAGGGCTGGCAGTTCCCTACAGGATGAGGAGTCGAGGAGGAGAACTCAGTCAGCAGGGCAGGGCTCCCCCATCCCACAGGACATAAGTGAGACCAGCAGCCAAGCCTGGGGATGGCAGCCAGGGCCAACTCAGAGCCCAGATCATTTGTGTGATACAGCAGATCGAGGCAGGAGCTCAAAAGCAGGTCAGCCAGTTCCAGTGACAGTAACCAGGCTCAGACACAGTCTAGTGGTCACCAGGCAGGCCTGATGCCAAACTGGGGGGTCAGTCCATGGATCAGGGTCCCAACGCAAGGCCCGTGGCCAGGCACAGGCATGGCTGTATGGAGTGGTACATCTACACCACAGCCCAGAGAGCAGCAGAAAGTCATGGACTGAGTTTAAATGGAGCCCCTGAGCCCATGGGCAGGGGAGTGGCTGGAGGCCCATGATAGGCTCGTCAGGTTAATTACACTCAGGGCCCTGACACTTCATCTCCACAGCCCTGGCCAGTATCATGGCCAGACACTAGCCCATGACATCTCAGCACTAGTGTTCATACCAGGTAGCCCAGAGCTCACAAATGGATTTTGCCACTGTCCCCTTTAGGTGCAAACTCCACAGCCTTCACAACAGGCATAAGTGCCCCTTGACCTCAGAAATAAGAGGGATGATATTCCATATTACAGAGCAGCCTGTGTCTGAGGCATCACAAGAAGATGAAGCAATAACCAGGAACTGCTTTTCCTCCCCACACGCTGATGTGCCTTGGGGCAGGGAAAAGCAGCTGCAGGAGTAGCAGGGCACCTCCCAGCCCATCAGCACAGCAGCACGGAGGCAAAGACAAACAAAGATGCAGGAAGTGATTATGCCTTCTGATAATAGAGCTGTGAAGCTGAGTAAGCAATTGGTGATTGAGCTGGCGCTAAGTGTGGGGCTTTCATCGGAGACAAACAACCTAAACCCAACAACACAACGGTGGGTGGCGGTTGTTCATACCAGTCAGGGAAGTTAAATAACCTCCCCCAGTGGATACTGCAAAAGTAGAACATGTGGGATAAGAGTGAGAGTGGCATTAGAGAGGCTAGAAATTGGCCAAGACACAACTGGCGCACACACACAGACACCCTCATTATTCAAGAGGAGAAGTTCAGTTTTCCAGGAGCATCATGGAATGCTCCTTTCCAGGTGACATTTAACTCAGCCTTCAGACACCAGACAAGAACACACTCTGTGATAACTGGAGATGTCCAATAATCCGAACCAGAAAAAGCTTTCCATTCTGTTGCTGAGCTGTATCCCTGCCATGGTACTCTCTGACCCTGGGTCAGAACATACAAGCTTACAATCAGAAAGATTTAATGAAAAGCATGCAACAGCCAGAGATCCTGCTGCCAGGGGAGGAGGGGAAGAGAGGTAAAGGGAGGAAAAATACATCAAGTGGCTTATAAAGAAAGAAGCATGTGCACTTCCCAGCAGAGGATACAGTCTTTTAAGCCATCCCACTTGGAGGAGCTTCCCCTAACTCCGAGACTTCCTTGAAGGCAAAAGATAAACAGATCATGGGGCCAATATAAGGGCCGTGCAGCTGCACAAGTCTCTTAGAAGGTCCCTTTTGTATTGCCTTGGCTTGTTCTTCAAGCTCAGAGGGAAGGTTAAGTTGAAGTCACCTGCTCTCTGATTCCCTGTGTATGCACTTGAGCCGTCGCAAAGAGAGAGGCAGGTTCTGCCAGGGACAAGATTTATGCACTTAATCCTTTTGAAGTGAAAAATAAAGGGAAAAGTCCTGCAGTTCTGCTTTCAGAAAAATAGCTCTGGGAATATGCATTACCCTGACACAAGTTCCATGTAGACATGACATTTTACAGTCCTCAAAAATCCCTCTGAGGAGTTGTCAGACTTGCTGATACCAACATGTGGAAAGCAGACAGTCTGGCTTCCCAGTCTGAGAAAACCAACAGCCAGCACTGCTCCTTTGGGTTGGTTGTGCTCAAGAGCAAATGGGACAAGGATACATTCCCACACCTTCCAACACAGAGCGTCTTTTTCATCACCAGTTCCTACCCCAGCCCAGTCCAGCTCTTGCCCAACTCTCTCAATCCACCTCTCCATTTACAGGCAGCTGAAATTTTTCAAGAAAATACAGCTTGCCAAAGATTACGCTTCCAAAATCCCACCATAGTGCCTCCCCCTAGATCTCGCCTTTGCTTTCTGGCCCCTTTTGTGCCTTACTCCTCCCCAAAAGTCCTCATTCCTCAGGGGATACTTCCCTGAACAAGCTGAGACCTTCCCATTTATTGCTTATATGATCAGGGAGGGCATTAAGGAAATAATCACTGAGATTGCAGATAATTTAGGAATAGCCTGGAAACAATTTCTAAGGAGATCAGTCATCCTTGGGATGTTCTAGGAAGCTCTAGTTGTGCTGATGCTTCTTTTGCAGGACTTAAAAAACTAACAATATTGTCTCCAGGCTTAAGTGTCTCAGAACTCCTACAGCAGCCATATGAGTCCACAGCAAGGATCCATCCAGTCCACCACTGTGTCTAACATAAACTATGAGTTGACGCCTAGGAAAGAGGAAGAATAGGTCAAAAATACATAGCACTTCCTCCTCAAACACAAATTATTTACTTAGCCTTCATTCATTTTCAGCTGTAGAGATTTTTTTTTGGCCTTAGAGGGTTTGTCTGTTCAGTGATCCCTAACAATCTTGGTTTCAAGCACTATTGTCTTCCTTTGAACAGAAGAATACACCTTGCACCCACGACATCCTATGATTAGAAGTTTTCTGGGTCTCCTAGCTGGTACATCCAGAACCAGCTCCTACCATTTGTTTGAAATCTGCCCACAGTTGTTGGCCTCCAATTCTTGCACAGGTAAAGAGGAAGAGGCAGTTCCTATCCATTTGCTTCATGCACCTCCAGATTTTGTAGGTCTCTGTTACATTCCCCCTCAAATCATTCATTTTCCAGGCTGAAGTATCCCGGAATGCTCCGTTGCTTCTTTTACGGGAGTTTCCATGTCTGGACTCAGAAGGTCACGCACAGCAGAATGGACGGGGTATGGTGCTTTCCCACTTTTGGAGTGCCATGTTCTTCAGAAGTGAATTTGACTTGTGCTTTCACAAGGCTTTCACAGAAAAGAAAGAAAACACAGACAAACATTTCCTTTTATACACTCACTTTTCCTTCATTTGAAACCAAAGGGAATACTTTGAAAGCAGAACAACTTCTCTTCTAAAAGCACAAAGATCCCCTTCTCAGAAGAGCCAAACAAAAGATCATGACTCAGACATGGGACTTTAACTTCTTCATCCTATGACCCAAACCTTTGACCTCCAACATTCTCTGCTTCTCTGAGGGTGTCATAGGTCTGCCTGATCTCCAATCTGTTGGATTGATCTCAGAGATCCACAGCACTTCTCAAATACCATTCAGTCAACTCAACAGCACTCAGAAGCAGCACCTTGGAATTTGAAAGTTTGACCTTGCAACTGTGACTTTCTTTTATACACAAGATACTTGGGAGAGCAGGGAGAGCAGGGAGGGCAGGGTAATGACTGGTGGAGAAGGTGCTGTGTTTAGAGAATACACCCATCAAAACCTCCCCAGCTGTCCATGGACTTCAGGGACCCCTCCCCTCCAGGGCAGGCCAGAGGGATTTCCTGGCTAATGTCAGGTAAAGGTAAGGAAAGATTTCTGCTGAAAAACTGCACGTTAAGATGTATTTTATAACCCCCTGATTAGCCCAGAGGAATTCACTGGCTGTTGAGAGGATCAACACGTCCGTAGTGCTGGGATACTTTGGTATTAAATTACAGCTTTGGCATCACCCTTAAGTTCAGCAAGTCAAAGGAAATAGTTGCAGGTTGTTTTATTTACTGAGCACCAAATAGGTAATAGGATTACAGACACGTAAAATCAAATTTTTAAAAACTACAAATGAACATTTAGAGTAATTTAAAGGTCTCTCACATTTTGTAAGTATTCAGCAAACAAAATCTTGATTAGAAAACCAGTTTAATACAGTCCTTCGCAGTAAGGCTGTTTTTGTGGTACAGGGCATTTCAGGAGGTCCAGACTTCCTTTCACAGCCTATGGGCATTCCAGGATCACAAGGATCAAAACCCACTAGTTTCCCAAATCTCAGGTCAAATCAAGAAAGAGCGTTGGACCTTCCAGTCACTAGATCAGTTTGTTCTTCATCCTTCAGAAACATCAGTGCCCCTTGCAGTTCTTCCAGGCCCAGGCCATGAACGCAGCAAGGTGTCCACTGCCCAGGGCCTCAGCTGAGCTCAGAGTTCATCTCTGACCATGACCATTCTCTCCCACCTGGTAGAATAGCTCCCAGTGGGTGCTCTTGCTTCCAGTAAGAACCAGGTGATTCCCCAGCTCTTACATTCCCAGACTGGTCTGGAGACACAAATTCACACAGCCAAGGCTGAGAAGCAATGAGGAAGCTCTCCAGATGAAAGCCTGTGCAGCCAAAAGGAAATCACATTTTGCATTATGATGGCATTGGGAACTTTATCAAAAACAAAATAAGGAAACAAAAGGAGCAGCAGTGGAAGGAGAAGCTTCTGGCCATACTGCCACCAGAAGAAATGCTCAGCAAGCCTTGACCTCAGCATGAAGCCTTTTCAAAGACCACTCCCTGTTTCACACTGGGCATGAACCACCACTCCACATTATACAGATGTAGCAAGGCATTTAACCTGTTGTAATCTTGATTGCCATCCACCAGCTCAGAGCAATGTGTTAGGAAAGCAGCATTGAGGAGAAGGAAATAGGGATTGCTGCAGAATAGCAATATTTACACTAAAGAGTACTGAGTGCCTTTAAAATTACAAAAATTTATATTTCTAGATAGAAAGAAGGCAGCAGGAATAATCATATTGGTTTCCTGCATAAAAATGTTCCTAGACTTCATCTGATGTCCCAAATCTCTTTCTGGCTGAGATAACAAGACATGGATTCTTCAGAGGCTTCAAGAGACAGAATCACCACTGTATCCCTTGGTAATTGGTGCCAAAAATTATTTAACTGTTGCTATTTAGTCACTGTTAAAACCACGTACCTTATTTTTCTAGCTTACATTTATCTAAGTTTAATTTCTAGCTGCTGGATCACATTATGCTTTCATCTGTTTTTCATCCACACACAGGCATCACTTTACCCAATGAAATTCACCCCTGCATTTTAGGCTGACACAGCAAATGACACTCAACAGTTTTGGTCAGGAAGGAAAGGATCCTGCATCCTGCTGCACGTGAAAGGGTGCCACTGAATTCAGACAACCAAGTTGAAAGGTGACATCTGCTTTGTAATTAAGGCTTGCTTAGAGCAATAAGGACAAGCATCATGCCCCCAGATGTTACTGGAGCTTTCTGAAGGGGTGGCCTAAGGCAGCCAGTCAGCAAGGCTGGCAGCAGTCGACTACTTTTAGCATTGCTGTTGAATTACTGCCATCATCAACTAAAGTTATAAGGGAGTCTAATAAAAGACACCAAGTGCCATCAAAGTTGCAGAAAAGGTTTTGTAACCATTCCCCAAGGAGAGACACATGGGCAGGGGTGAGGACGTGCACCCCTAGCAGCTCTGCATGACGTGGCTGTGCTGCCATCCACGACCCTGACCCTGCTGCTGTTACTGCTGTGCTTGAGAAACAACGGGAAATTTACCCCTTACCTCAGCATCTGGGCCAAGCTCAAACAGTGGCTGACTTGTCCAGCTGAAAGGTCTCCTGTGCCATGACGCAGGTTCTCTGGAGGCTGATGCAGGGCACAACACAGCCAGCTGCAACCAAACTGTAAATGGAGAATTTTAAGAATGTAAGTTAGAGTCCCATGGGTCTGGCAAGGACCTGGAGAGGCAGAAAAGGAGAACCCAGCTCTCCTTTTGAGCTGTGGTACCACCATTCATCTGCAGGACAGTGATGCTGTTCACAATCACAGTGGGAAAACATACTTGTAACAGCAACACTCTGAACAGTCTGTCCTCCCCACCCAGTAATGACACAATGGAGGAAGCAGCTGGTGCAGCCAAGCAGCACCAATTGGCATTATCTTAACAGTCTGAGCTGTAAGTTGTGTCAGAGCTGTTTTCTGTGTAATTCGGTCATTCCTTTCATGAGGGCATGAGCGCCTGGGGCAGGGGAGCACAGATAACCCTGGCCAGGACCTACCCAGAAGGCCCCTGCAGGTCCATACCAGATTCTTGAAGCAGCAGCTCTGCAGCAGATCCTTGGACACCAGCAATGGATTGCTACAGTCTTAGAAAAATAGCTGCCAGGCTTTGCTCTCCCAGTCACAGCCTTGACACAAGCCACGTGGGCAAGATGAGTCTTGGCAAAGAGGGCACGTCTGAGTGTCGAGATTAAGAATTTCCCCACTCTGGGCCAGTGGAGAAAGAAAGAGCAAAGGGGAACCAGCCCGCTACATTTAACTGCATGGTTAGACCAAACAAATCTATTTGCCTTATGTCTGTTGTCAAGATGTGGAGGATTTTTTCCATTAGAGATCTGACAGTGGGATATGCATGTGAGATATAGGGAGCAGGTCACTCTCTTTCACTGCGCCGATTCGTCTCTCCCAAATGACATTTTTTACTTTTAATTCCAGATACTTCTTAGCGTATGAGAGGTTCCAGACAGGACTGATGCTTGGACAGCTGGGACTCACCCCCGCAGCCCAGAGCCAGGACAAAGCCAGTCCTCCAGGTAGACTGTGAGTCACAGCCTAGGAAAATTCCTGCTTTCCCTTGTGCCTGAGGCATGTGCACACACACGTCCCAGATCCAGCTGCAAAGCAAACCTGCTCTAGTTTGGAGTTAGCAGGCACAGGAAAAAGGCTGAAACCTGACTCTTAACCTCCAGTATTGATTGGGCCCAAGTGTTCCCTTTTCCATGCCTTGAGACTTTCTCTCCCTGCTCTCCCACATGCACCCCCTCAGTCACAGGATCACCAAGCTGTATTCACCAACTAATCTAAATAAGCACCCCATGTTTCTCAGCCTAGCAGGACAGAAAACCTGTCTGACAGCTGAAGTTCCTGCAAGAAGCATGATGAGGTGCTAAGAAAATAATTGTGCTTACAAATTCTTTGGGCTGAAACAGCTGCTTTTGTAGCTGGATGGGTTTTTGGCTGGTAGTCAGCTCTCCCTACAAGGCATCTCTACAAGACACTCCATTTACTTCCTGTTCCCTAGCAAGTCCCTGCAGGAAAGCAAAGAAACTGGGATTAAACATATATGACAGAGCCCAGCCAAGACACACAATCTGAATTCCCAGACAAAGTGCAAGACAAATATGAGCATCACAGAGGAACAAACGTAATATGGGCTTAAGTCTTGCATGAGCCCTCTGTAAACGTGATCTAACAGCAGGCTGCACCTTCCAGCCTGGCAGATTCCGTAAATGCAAGGTCTGCAACACATCAGAACTCACAGAGACACAAGGAATCGGGGATTTAGAAAGAGGCTTTAGGGATTCACCATAAACTTGAAGGACACAGAACCCCTACACTCAAATGGTGGTTGGTGCACTGACATAAAATGAATGGTTTCTCTGAGTCCCAACCCAGTTCTGCACAACTGGAGCTGCAGGGCTCCAGGTTTTTGATTGGGAAGGGAAGAAATAAGAAACAAAAAACTTGTCTGAACTGTCCTGTCCCTGTCTGTCTGAGACAGGCACCCGGTGGCCTCTAACACCATAACAGCACCTGATGTCTGACTGACATTATCAGCATACCTCCAGCTGTACTACAGATGAGTCAACAGCAGGTTAAAGAAGGACTAAAGAGTGAAGCAACACTGTCCAGCCACATCCAATCTTATATTCTTAGTTTTTCCAAAATAGTCCTCTGGGGTCCCAGCACAATACTCTAAAAACTACATTTCCTTCATAAGATTAACAAATCTAAAGGCTGCCTTCCACCCTTGAAGGATTTAACATAATACTTACTAGTAAAACCCTCAGGTGTGAAAACCTCAAGTATTTAAGTTGAATGTGGTTTCTTCACAGGTTTCTCTGCTCAGGAGGAGCCTGAGGCTCGAGGTACCGAGCAGGCACACCACGTCCCACTCCCCACAGGGGAAATCCCACTGAATCCAGCAGCATTGTCAGCCCAGCAGGAAGCATAAATCTCACAGGAAAGGCTATTCTAGTGATGTTTCCAGGATGGTTTTCCAGATCAGAGACATTTTGGGATCAAAGCCAAGGCAGAGCTGGCCAACACGTCCAAGATGGTGGCTAAGTGGAAAATCTCCACACTGGTAGAAAGAATAGAGGGTAGACACTTTTTCTGAAGTTTCAATTACTCATTAAAGCAATGGGAAGTTTTCCTCTCTCCCTAAAATGCTGCATTTGTTTTGGCAGTGGGGAAAAAGAATCCTCTCCCCATCACACAGGCGTATTTCCCTACTAATGAAGTGAAAGAATTTACAAAAACTGAAAAGGAAAAAAAAATTCTGCCACCAGAGTAATGATTTTTAACAAGTATTTTTAGTATTCACCATGAATAGGGAATATCAGAGCAACCAAGTCCACTTGATACTGTTGACACTTTTTCAGGAAGCAACCATCAGTGCCACAAGGACATTTTCTGTCATGCTGGCAGGGGGGCAGTGAGCTGCAGACAGCGGCTCAACAAACTCCATTCAAGGGCTTTGTTGAGCTGGGGTCTAAGCGAGGAAATGCTAAGGGAAGCCTGGAGCCAGAGCACTTCCCATGAGACAGTGAATCAAGACCTTCCTCCTCCTGTGAGTCAGTGTCACAGGACGCAAATTGCAGGGGCTTCTGGCTGGCTGGAGCTGCAGCCATGGCACTGCAGCAGACTGGCTCCTCCGGATGCACGGAGACGGGATGGAAGCTGGACAGGAGACCTGCTGGGGAGGGCCCTTGTTGCAGCTGCATCTGTTCCAAAGCCTGCCTAGCGTCAGTCGTGCTGAGAAGATATCAAAGGGGTAGCAGGCACCTCTGGCCTGTGCTTCATGCACAATAGTGGCAGAGAATAAGAAAGAACAGCTCAGAAGACTCAGAGGAAAGTCCAAGGGATGAGAAACACATGGGTCACAAAGAACATGCAAAGTGCACAAAACCATGCAATTACCTGCTGTGGAGAAGACAGCAGGATCGTCTCATTTCACAGATCCCTTGAGAAAAAGCAGCCTTTCTGCCACTCCATCCTGCTTCAGGGGCTTTCTTCCATGCCTCTCCTTAGCCTCCTGACTGATCCTCTCCACCCAGCTCTCCTCTGTCTATGAGCAGAGCAGGGACACGACTGAAGAGCAAAACGGCTCCTGTGCTTCTGCGAAGCCTACATTCCTCTCTAGTCGGCAGAACAGCCCAAACCAACGAGAAATGGTGACTTCATGAGAGAAAACAAGAGTAGGGAGAAAGAAAGATGGTTTATAAAGCCAGCCAAGTATTAGAAAGTAAAGTCATTGCATTCACATATAACACAAAGCCTCCGGTTTGGTGTGACCACATCAGAGCCTGTGAGGATTACTAACAGCCTCTGCCCGGGTTTGCTGCCCACACCCATTCAGCAAAGGGTACCCACAGCTAAGAGAACACGTGTCTTCCTCTTGCTTACTTATTTGGAGCTCTTGTTTGGAAACTCAGCCTCAGAAAACTAAGAGCAGCTATTTCCAAATACTTCTTAGGTGGTTATTCACACACTTGCAATATTCCATAAGCATTTGTCATTGCTGATTATCTTAGCAAGCACTGTTTGCAAAGCAGAAGTGAAGAAATGGTGCAAGGACGAGCAGTTCCCATCCCATCTTAAAGCAGGCCCCACTTTTGTGTAGCATGGCTGAAGCACGTGGAAAATCTCTTCCTAAAAAGCTCCAGGGACAGACACCACAAGTTCTCCTCTGATTGAAGAGATAATCTACCTCTCACTTCCTAATCCTCAACTACTTAACAAAGCCTTCCCTCTCCAAAGCTTCATGTTGTATCAGACATAACAGCCTGCCTAAAAGATGGAGATGTGATGAAACATCAGAAGGAAAAAAGCACGAGTGCAAGGAAACCCTGCAATTTCAATCCACCTCATGCAGTCAGCCCGAAGAACAAGAGGTAAAACCCCAGCTCTGGTGAGAACCACAGGAGTCTGGCAAACTATTTAAGAGCTGCTTCAGGTACTGTGCTGAGAAGGTGCTGCAATCTCTACCCCAGGATGGAGAGAGCACAAACTGAATTAAAAAATCCTTGGAAGGTAAAATGGTGAAGGACTGTAAGTTACATTTTCATCAATTCCCACTGCAGGGTCAGCTTCTCTGAATAGCCCTCCAACATAGGAGACACTCCTTGTTTTCCTCTTTCACTTCAGGAGTTTCTCTCCAGCTGTGAGCTAGTCACTGCTCGTGTGCTTCCTCCAGAGCGTCTCATCAGCAGCAAACAGCGCTGCATGGATCATGCTGGAAAGTGTGGTCTCCACTTCTTCTGTCACCAGGGAGACTCCTGTAAACTGCAGAAATTCAGGGATCCCAGGGTCCCACCAGTGAAGGGAAGAAGGGGCACCAGGACTGAGTAAACCAGAGTGACTGGCTTAATCTAACAGCTGCCAGAAGGGCTGGCCTCAATCCCATTGTTACTCTGTACTCTGGTGATGTTTCCCACACTGGAGATACCTCCATGAGCCAGATTCAGAAAATTAACAGTACAAAAACCCACTGCAGCAATGATGGGCTCAGTCACCTGCCCTGGCTGCATCCATCCAGTGCATGTGAGACTATTGCAATGAGTGCCCACACCAGGTGTTTCGAGCTGAAGGAGCACTGGACACTTATTCTCTTAAGAAACTCATTTTGTGCACACTGAACTGACTTTGCTGGGCTTGTGTGCCACTAATCCACCAAAAGGCCATGGGACAGTCAATAATTCTCTGCAGCTTTTCCCAGATTTCTTCTTATGTATTTTAACATTTTTTGTGACTTGGAACAACCTCTTCCTACCTGTGCATGCCTCACACAAGAAGATCCCATCTCTGATGGGAGGGCTTTGCACACCATGACAAACAGCAGCAGCAAAGCCCTGCCCTCCACTGAAAAGTCCCATCTCTATGTATGCGTGGTCACTCCAACCTCACTGCTGGGTGAAGATGTTTTCTACCTCCCACAAGATATAAGCAACAGGATCTGTGCAAGTCACGCTCCCTGCGAGGCAAAAGCAGCAGCAGGTGAGGCCAGTGGACACTCCTTAGAAGGAGGTGGAACATTCCCTCGCTTACGCACCGGGAACAACCGTAGCCACCCTAAAGGGTGGGGGGAGAGATAGGACTGTGAGGCAGCACAAGGAGATAACGGAGAAAACCAAGAAATGTGTGGATTCATTGTATTTTTCAGGCTTGAGTTCCTAGAAGAGATTTCTTTCTCTGGTCTTCAGCAGTGTGAAACATCCTTCAGATGGCAGCAGCATTTCCAATACCCTACAGCACTTGGAGAGAGTTGGCAGAGCAAATCCTGGCTACTTCCAACCAGGCACCTCTGGCTCCTCAGCTGCCACATTGCCTGTCCCATCTGACCACAAGAGAGCTGGGTAATTCATTTAGTTTTACAGAAAACTGTGAATTCACAGGGAAACATATGAAACTCCGCAAATTCCCAAAGAATTGTCACAATAAAAAGCCTGAGGGTTTCAAACCCTCAACTCTTTTGAAGCAGCCATTTTAAACCACACTTGATTTCAGCTGTTGAGATTACTTGGAGATGATATACTGCCACTAAAACAAAGTCAAATTTGAGGTGAAATCACTCAAAAAGACTCAAAAGGACAGTGGGGAGGTGTTTCTACTGGCACACCTGAAAAGGCAACTAAAAGAAGTGACAGAAAGCCACAGAGAATATCAGTCCCTGCTCCCACCAGTCCTCCCAAAAACTCACACTGAGAGATAGAAGTCACACCTCTTGGCTCCCCAACCACTATTGATCCATTAGGCCCTACTGTCCCTGGCCTCTGGATGAAAAGCATTTCTGGGTAAAAATAAGGATCCTGCTAGGTCTTCCTTACATTTCCAAGTTAAAATGAGGAAGGCAGGCCAAGCGCCTTGTCACAGCTGCCAGTCACCACAGTATTACATCAGCCACAATGCTACAATTCCAAAGACAGGCTAGCATGAAAGTTAGAAAAGGAGGCTGAATCAAACCTGCAATACTCCCAAAAGATATCCTGAAGCTTAACTTTAAAAAAAAAAAAAAGTGCTCTACTCATTTCTGTAGTTATTTTTAATCTGGGGTGGACTGTGTCGTCCTGGAACTGAGTCAAATGAAAAGTAGACATTCAAAGCACTTTACTCTCCCCCTGCTGCCCCTCTGCTCTGTGTCAGTCATCACTTCTGGGTTTGTAAAAGCTTAGTGGGATTTGCACAGGGCCAGGCAAATCAGGCTCCTCCATTTACTGCTATACAACAAATATATTCCGGTAACAGGCTGTTCTCCTGCCAATGCCTTCTGTTTTCCAACTCATTTCATTTTCTTTAGTGACTTTATTTCAGACAAGTGGATAACCAGAGCCTTGGGTTGACTCCATATGTGGATTCTGCCTCTCAGCAGTGCCAGTTAATTCTTTGCAGAAACCCTGCTCATGCAGGATACAGGTACAAAATCTCTCCTCCCCATGCCGGACCCAGTTTATTTGCTCCTGTTTCCGCTCCCTTTTCACCATCAGTCAGCCCACAAAGCACTGCCTGCTTCTCTGCCTGAGGCTTTCCCCAGCTGCCTCCCTGCCTTTCCTGCCAGGCTCTTGCCAAGGAAACCTGTCCACACCTATGCAGGCTGGGGCCATGCCTTTGTTTTGGGCAGTGACGTGTGCTTGGGGTGGAGGTCACCATTGTTTCTGCTCCCTGATTCCACAAAGGAGTGGTAATAATTTCTTACAACTGCAGCAAGCGAAGAGTGGCAGCTATACCCAGCCTATAACATTAGACAGCATTGCTTTTCCTCTCACCTGCCAAGAAGAGGGGTTCTTTCTTTCTTTCGCCATGGGAAGGTGCCTGAGGTTGCAATGTCATGTAGGCAGAAGCCATTAACTTCAATGGGCTTTCTCTCAAATATGTGGACCCTATTGATGCACAGACAGGGTCACCCTGCCCTGAGCCAGGCCTAAGAACTCCTGGGGCTGTTTGGATCAGAAATCAGAGCTGGGATCCCTCCCTCACATCCCATCGTGTCTCCCCTCACAGGGAAGGGATGCAGTGGATAATGCAGCTGCCATCCGTAGTCTTTAAACAAAGCAGCTGGACACTGCTAACAGAAAAGTACAACTGTGCTGTGGAAAGCAGATGCATTTTCACAAAAAATTAAGTACCTTCCATTGAGCCCATAACAGGTATTTCTTGCAGAGAAATTGTACAAGAGTCAGTCGGAAAATCTCTAATTTGTACCCAACTCTTAAGGTGCTCTCTGACTTGAAGGCAATCATGCCAACCTTTGGCTGCCTTGAGCATCATATAAAGAAAAAAAAACAGTAGGAAACATCTCCCATGCCCCTTCCCTGCCTTGTGTAGTATGAAGGTTATGTACAAGGACTAAAACATCAGAGCCAGAAGCTTTAATTTGCAGAAAATAATCTCATTTTTCATACTCAGTGCAACATTAAAACCATCCTCCCAAAACTCAGCCGTGCCAAGGCTTGTGAGCTTAGAGTGAAATTATCCCCAACAGAAAAGTTTCACTGCCCCAGTGAAAAATGAGGAGCAGTGGAAAACAGAAACAAAATTACACAAGTGGTGAAAAGTAAAAGGAGGTGGTTTAGACAGATCCCATCTTGATTCGCAGTGTTTCAGTAACCAGGGTGAGGAAATTGGTTTTCCTTTAAAGCAAGGGTGGGCCAGATCCTTGGCTGGGATAAATCAGTGCTGCCCTGATGAAACCAATGGATTGTTGCTCGTTCACAGCAGCTCAGGGTCTGGCACATGGTTTTCTCCTGACAGTATCACAGTAATGTAATTCTAAATTAAAATCATGTGGAGATGTTGTTTTGATAAAATGTTGTTAAATACTAAATATACCAATGTGAACTGAACTAAAATGAACCTAATATGAGAAACAACAAAGGGAATGCCTCTGTTGTAATGTGGGCTCGGAGTGTAGAAAGAATTACAGGACAATTTGATGAAATCCCTTGAAGCATTCTCACTGACTAATTAGTCTCTACATTCTGGAGGGTTTCAGGGTTTAACACATTTCCTCACTCTCACTAAGAGCTCACCGTAATTCCTGCAGCCAAAAGCACCAAGGATGCAGAGCACAGCTGGACCAGCTAGCAGAGAGGTGACTGTAATGGTGATCCCCTCACTAGCCCCCAACAGCACAGGTGGCCCAGAAGGGCCTGCTGGGCTTGCAGCTGGTGAGTCCTGCACAGCATCCCACTGCCAACTGAACTGCTGCAACCAGCTGAGAGAAACTAAAGGATATTCTTCAGCTGCAGACATGGAAGCAGCACCCTGGGAATCCCTTGAGCATCACAGCAACCAGACAGGGAAGACACTGCAATCACTTGTGCAACTCTGTCTCGTTTAGTCACAAGGTGGATGTGAGAAGGACTATTGCAGCCACACCAAGTAGGGAGTGATGGATTTCTCACAGAGCACCCCGGGCACTTTCCTCCCAGTTGATGCTCTCCCCTCCTAGATCCGTCCTCGCGGCCATGGCAGTGACATGACAATGACCCACCGTGCCCTGTCTAGCCAAACCCCAGTTCCCCCTGATCCCAAGCAACCAGGCTTTTCTGCCTCTTTCAGGATCAGCCAGGAAGATGCTAACTCCGTGCTGAAGTGGGTGGCAGTCTTTATTATGTTTCAGGCCTGAGAAGTCTCACCAGTGCACTGAGAACCACAGGGCTCCTTCCTAATTACACAGCAGAGCACCACATGATTCATGTCAGCAGCTCCCCGGCCCCCTCAGCTCCATCCTGGCTGGTGTGACACAACAAACCCGAGTGGAAGTGATTAGCAGGTTGCAACCAGGGCCGCCCGCTCGGCAGCGCCATGACCAAACACGGCGCCCGAACAGCCGCAGCCGGGGCCCTGTTGAATCACTGCTGCCCTGCATTGCAACATCGGAAGTTGCACTTTAAAACCCATCGCCTGGGCTGCTCTCGGATTTCCCAATGAAGGCTGGAGGAAGATGGAGAACCCAGGCTGAGTACATTATAGATGCATTTTTAAATTCCATGGGGAGGTTCAAAAATTAGAACTAGCTCTAGGGCCCCTTTTGTTTTTGTTTTTCCCTTCCCTCCTCTCTTTCCTTTTGGTCTGATTAACTTTGGTGACTGGCTTGCACGATTTTATCAGGTTGGGCCTGATGAATCATTCATCTCCAGCAAGCAACAGTGAGAGATTGCAGGCCAGGCAGGGTCTGTGTTGCAGTAACCAAAAACAGCAAAAAACCCACCCCCACCAAGAGACAGGGAATGGGGGCAGGGAGAAAAGAGACAGTGGGCCAACAGCACTCATGGACAGCTTTCCGATGTCTGGTCTCAGACAACTAGCAGCACATTCATTTGTAAGCCTGCCAGACCTCCTAGGAAACCTAAAAGGCTGCTGTTATTTATAAAGCTAGATGTAGCTACTCTGCCTGTGTGCAAGACTAGCTCATTATATTTATAGGTACCTGTCCCATTCACCTACTTCTGGGCCCTCATTCCCATAAATCCATGAGGCTGGCAGGATCTGCCTTCAAACACTGAGATACCTCTCCTTTCCAGGCAGGGCCATTTGGAAGTGTCTGTCACCACTGCAGGGCTCAGCAGCATGTACATGTAAATATATACCTGAAAGCCCCACATTTCTGTCAACATACAGGAAGACAGATTCAAGAATTTGTCTTCCACGTGGAGAGCACCAGATTTTACATTTCATTTGTAAAAAGCTCCCAGTAAATCTTAACCACAAAAGTTTGATTTAATGATGGTTTAAAACTGTCAGCTGGCTTCAGTAGAGAAGATATACAAGCCAGTCCCATCAATTCTGGCAGCTTGGAATCCCAGCCCCCTTAACAAAAATAAAATCAGCCCTCCTAGCTTTATGCCTGAACCTCAAACAATCTTCCCATAAATCCAACTTAGAGCTCCTCTGGTCAGGCATGAAGAGCTTTGCAAACAGTGAAGCTGGGGCTGTGGGCAAGCAAAGGCAGCTCCCTACGAGTTGCACTGAGGAAAGGAAAAGCAAGAGATTTGGCCTTTGCAGTTTGTGGATGTTCACACAGAAACACAAGAGAACTTTTCTGTTTTGAAGGTGAAAGACTTACATCTCAGCAAAAAGAGTAAAAATGGCACAGACAGCTGTCTGTCACATCTCACTTTTGAGACCAGCTGGGCTCACTCCTGCCAACCAGAAGCCTTGCCCAAATGTAGATACAGAAACTGAGGCAAAGCGCTACTTTCAGTTGCCCATACATTCAGAAACTTTCGAGAAGAACCATGTTCTACCAGTCCCAATCCCAGATTCCTTAGGTGCTTCAATTCGTGCCATCACTTTGGGCTAGCAGTTGCTAAATCAGATCTAAATCCTCATGCAGCTGTCCAGGCCTGGCTCCCTCGAGCAGGCACACAACCATAGCAAGAAGCATTTTGGCTCTCTGCAAGCCTCAACAGTGGGAAGGTCTTGAGAGGGGTCTCAAAGAGCCTCATCAGAGGAAGAAACACAATCCAAAGGCAGATACCATTTTCCCTGCTTAATCTCTTGGAATAATTCCCTCTCTCTCAGTCATGAATTAAAAGTCATCCAGAGAAAAATATCTGCCCTTGTGTAATGTATTTCAGGGACTGATTATATAACATTTGATGTGGCATAAATTCAAACCCTTAAAAAACTCTCAGAAGACACAAACCAAGGAAAAAGTAAAGGTGTTCCCTCATTTTAGAGCATACCCATATCCCACACTTCCATCCAAAAAGAGCCAACAGTCCAAAGCTGAGAGGGAAAGAGGCTGAGATCTCTGGGGCTGGATCTGGAGCCAGGAAATCTTACATCTTAGTTCCAGTGTCTGACTCACTGCTGGAGTAGGCAGGTGTCTCTTTACAAGAGGTAGCCACAAACATTTTAACACTAATTTATATTTCTCTCTTAAAGTCGTCATCTACATAATGTAGCATTTACTAATAATCATCTCAAAAGATTCCCAACCAATTCTCCTAGGAACCTAAACAATACAGCTTTGGGTTAAGGGTGTGAGAGAGAAGAAGCAAAGCTGACTCAAGCTGCTTCCAGTGGCTAAGCCGAGTGAAATACAATAAATACAGAGCAAACCTGATTTTTCCCTTGCTGCTGCACACAATATTTGCAAGCAATTACACTGGCTGCAGCAGTTTAACACACAGGAGAATATCAAGATACTTTGTGCGTTATTTACACATCTAGTTATGAAATTCAGGTCATAAACTGAAAAGAAAACTAGATTTTTAAAACAATTTTGTGCTTTAAGATGCCCATTGCAGGGATAAATGGAAACAAATAAATACATTGAGGTTCTTTTCTCTGTGGACTTCCATCTCAGATGATCATTTGTACCTCTCCAGGATTAACAGCAGCTCACAGTTCCCTCCTCTATGATCATCACAGATTTTACTTCATCACTTCTACCTTATAATCCATAACCACAATGATTTATAGCATGTTCTTTAAGAACCCTCCAGTCTCACTGTAAGGCAGTGAGGAATCCATGTTCTCTGGCAGGCTAAGGCCACAATCAGTCGACCTCAGAGGAATGAAATGCCACCAAGTGTCCTGGGAGAATGGAAAGACAACAGCACCTCTGGGAAAGGATGAAGAAAAAAAAATTTCATGCAGAGTTTTTGTTAACATAACCTGACCATATCCCAGGTGCCTCAGAGGATACCTGAGGACTTCTCTAGCAAAAGACATGTAGGACTCAACTGACTGGTAACAAGATGGGGACTGTGCACTCACAGCCCAGAGTTCAGATTTCACTGAGGTAAATTAAATAGTGACCTACGGCCACCATTACCTGAAAGCTGACCAGTGACCATGGTTCAGCTCCCAGAAAACAGCCATACCTGCCCCAGCTCAGCAGCAAATCAAGCCTGGAAGCTAAGCAGCCCCTCCATCCAAGAGCTCCTTAACCTCAGTGTGAACACACACAATCTACACTCATGTGTGGAAGCTTCCCTGGGCCTGTATTTGGGCCACACAGGACCCTTTGGACCTCTAAGTTGCCTCGGACTTCTGCTTCCATACTTTTAGGGAGCTGGAGACTGGGCTACAGAAAACACCAGACATCGAGTGCCTCTGCAGGTCACTGCCCCACCTCCAGATCTTCTCTGGTGTGGCAAACGCCAACTCCCTGTCTGCAAAGCAAGCACATATTTTACGAGAATCCTCTTTCAAGGGGAGAGCACCTTCTCTCCCCACTACCCCCATCCCTGAAGCAACACTAAACAGCCTCTGGCGTCTGCTAATGTTGGTGTAGCAGGGTTGGCTTTGCAGGAGGACTTTTAACATCATCACCACCAGGACACCTTATTTTCAGTTCTGAAGTGCTACAAGAACAGACACCTCAGGAAAAAAAAAAAAAAAAAAAAGGGCTGGAATGATGTTCACTCCCAAAGTAAAACTAAAACACCAGAAACAAACACTTCCATTTCTGGAGTCTGGGGAAGAGACAAAAGAGTTTCTCTGTCAGGGTCTCAGCAACAGAGCTGAGCAATGGATGACAGAGTAGCTCTCCAAGCCGTTTGGGGAACATCCCACAGAGTCTGAAAGCAGCATTTACAATGCTGTTTTGCAACTGGGAGAAGAATCACAGTACAATCCAGTAATCAAGGAAAAGAATCAGATTCATAGAATATTTTTTTAACCCATAATAAATTATAGTTTCCTAAACTTTATTGCGGTCACAAAGTCAGAATAAAATTTGATAAAAAAAATACAATTATTGTGCACAGAAAATCTTGAAAAATGTCACTAAATACTCAGGGGAGAAACAGTGAGTGCCTTTTTAATGAAAACCAAGCCTGTGGATTGCTGGTTTCTGAAAGCAGCTTGGTAAATGGTTTTGTTTTCCAATAAGCAAAACAAATACTGGAATGGGCCCACAGTCCTTTCTCTTCTCTTGCTCCAAACCTCCCAATTTTTCAAAGTGGAATAAAGGATGTCTCCCCTCCAATTTTAAAACCAGTAAATTGTTTCCAAATGTACTGTGAGCCAGAAGGGAGATAGGGCAGCAGAGGAAGGTCAAGAGACCTTGATGTATCCTGGGGGTTGCAATGAATGGACAACAAAAAGCAAAAGCAAAACCTGCTCCTGACAAACTAGATTGGGAAAGTGCCTGGAGATGGGGCTTATCATGCCCCAACTTGAAACTCCCCAAGCAAAGCACACACCCATGTCTCTACATGAAAGCAATGAGATGGGAAGGAAGCACAGTTAGGGTTTGGTGCTGCTCAAGCCCCGTGCAATTACAGGCAAGAGTAAACACCTTATTCAAGGATGAGCAATCATCCCTCAAGGGAAAACCCTGGAGCTTCCAGCCCTCCCAGGAAGGTCACAAATGGGTACAGGAAACAAGCGGAGACTTGCACAAAGGGAATGAGCTAAACCTCACTGCCCATGAGTGAGGACCTGAACAGACAGGTCCATGCGCTCCAGCACTGGGCACAGATTTCAGAACAAACACGTGGGAAGCTGTGGCATCACTGAACCTTTTCTTTCTGAAGCTCCAGGATTATTATTTAATCTTTCTTCCTAATACAGCAACTGCCATAAAAACTCCAGTTTGGCAAGAGCACCTAATTTAGTGCTCCTGACAAGAGTCTTTCCTCCGTGGCAGAATAGTTGGGAGCATGAAGCTGGGAGCAGATCTGTTCCTTATAAAGGCAGGGGATCCTCAAATTGTACCCAGCTCTCATCAGCCCTCCTTTAACACATCTACATGCCCATTACACAGGCTTCAACATCTCCCAAACAACTCATGGTTTGAATAGTCTTTAAATCCATTTTTCACTTTCAGGGCCATCTACTTAGTACAGCCAACTTTACAGCCCTGCAGATGCTATTTCCCATTCATAAGGGCCCAACAAGGCATGAGCTGTACAGTGTCTGATCCAAGAAATTCATACTCTGAAGACTTACTCACTGGTAGCTATTGAGAACACTTCTGCAGGGCTGTGGGGGCTCCCAGGAGATGAGCATATGTGCTCCTCTGTAGTCACATCCCTGCCACCATCCCACACAACGAGGCAACTCTCAGCAGGCTCAGAAGTCTTTCCTCTGTGGAGGAAGAGGTGGTGGTATGAAGTTGGCAGCAGAACTGTTCCTCACAGATGTAGGGGATCCTGAAAATATACCCAAACTCTGGTCAATCCTCCCTTAACACACCTACATACCCTCACATAAGCTTCAACAGACACATCAAGAACAGAGACAGGTAACATATGTCAGCACAAAACATCTAGGTACCAAATGCCTGAGGAAAAGTCTATTGAACTCCTTCAGCGGGCTCAGGAGGGGACAAGTGACAGCTCATTTGTTGCCATAAGTACTTGTTCCTCAGATGCCAGGGCCAGTCAATGTGAGCTAATTAATCTCCCTGAAAAAAATGAAGCCATCTGGCTGCACAGCAACCACTCTTCCTGCCTGGGCTCCCAAGCCCACATGGCAGATCATGGAGAGACCATATCAAACAAGGAAGCATGGCAATGACATACTCTTTGCTACTGTCACACAGCCCAGGTAGCCACCTGGGAAGGCCAGGCAGCCACCCAGCCTGCAGACATTTCCCTCCTCTGCCCACTGTCCTGCTGCACGGGAAGAGCCTCCCTCGCCCAGACACAGAGCTGGCAGCCAGGTGCCCTTGTGCCGTGAGGGTCTGGGCCAGGAGGCCAGAGCAGGCCCTTTCCAGCACAGCAAGAGGAGCTGCTGCCTGAGGGCCAGCAAGATTATGCAGCTCTGGCCACAAAGAGCAGGGCTGACAGTGCCAGCATGAACAGGGGCAGCCCAGCTGCCTCCAGCTCACCTACTCCTATTGATCCTTGTCTGTGAGCACTGACTTTTATTCATCTGCTGGTTTCCTGGGCTCTTGGGGAGGAGGAAGAAGGAGTTTCCTGCTCTATGGGGCCACAGTTTGGCAGAATTACCCGCAGCCTTCACAGCCCTGGCCATCACAAGTCCTTGGCTTTGCCCCTGTATGGCCAAAGTCACATCCAATCCCCAAAGCAAGGTGCCAGGATCAGGCTCACAATGATGACGGATAATTACCAATAATCACTCGAGCTGCTCCCCACCTCCCCCACCTGGGGAAGAGCATCACATCATTCTATTCCTCCTGTTTACCAGTGGAGTCAGCTACACTCGGGAGGAAACAAGCCTTTCCTGGCAATGCCCCAGCTAAATTAAATGAGCAACAAGTTTTGAAGGAAGTTCAGGCTGGTGGCCACTAAGGGACCTTCAGAAATGCCACTGCTTCCCTTACACTGCTGCATATACCCACTACATAAAATTTTCACATGTTGGTCACATAAACAACATTCAGGGCAGTAACGAGACAATCAAACCCATAGTTCACTACAAACATGGCATTTGGTGAAGGCTTTTCCCTCACTAACCAAAGTGCAGCCCATTACCAAGGCAGGAGCAGAGTTTGTTGATTTTTTTTTCATTACAATTGATGACAAAACTAAAGTGAGGGTACTAAGAAACCAACACATGTAAACGACAAAAATTCCCTGAAGGAAGCACAAATCATACTCCATGAAAATCTGGTAGGATAACTAGAGCCGCAGCGCACTTCCCCCATGCCAGCTGCCTGGACAGCCTCATCACGTATGGTTTGCAAAGGTTTTCCCCCTAAACAGGGGGTTTCCATTTTTAGCAAAGGACAGAGTTAAACTCAGCTCAAGGTAGGTAGAAACAGGCAGAGCTTTATTTCAAGCATGTCCCAGTTGCTCAGAGAACTAGGAAGAGGGAGGGGGGGAAAAAAAAGCTTTGTGGTTAATTATGAGTATGCTAACACGGTGAGAAATAAGGCAGTGAGGATGGCAGAGATAATTACTCTATGAGCTGCATTTCCCTTTTGGACAGGAGATAATGAGACATCCTGTGCTATGCAGAGGAGTCTCCTAGCAGAGAAAACCAAAGGGCAAGCAAGGTGCAGCTGCAGAAACCCACTGTCTCCTCACCTGTGCTGGCAAACAGGGCCAAGCATTCCTAGCAATGGGGGAACAGAAAAAAAATTAACCAACTCTGGGCAACCAAAGTTGTTTTCCCTTCTCCTCGGGCACTCCTCAGGATCCCCAACCTGTGTAGCTGCCCCAGGTTTCCACAGATGTCACAGATGTGTCCTGCTTGGCAGGGACCTTGGCTCAGGGAGAGGTACAGAAGGAACAGGTGAACTCTACTCACTTCTTGAAGCCTGGGCAGGCAGAAATTACCTACTTGGGCTGAGAAGCCCCAGAAGACTCCAGGGAAATGCATGGAATATCACGAAGCTGTTTGAAAAGAGCCACAGCACAGCAGCCTGCAGCCAGGCACAGATTATCCTAAATCCCTTGGTTTCAGTGAGCCAGGGACCACTCCATACCCTATCCCCTCCAAGAGAAGACTGATTTTCAGTACTCAAGCCCCCAGGAGCACTTCCAAGTGCTGCAGCCTTGTAAGGTCTCCAAAGTATTCAGCTGCCCAGGGAAAAGGCTCAATGTGAGAATGTTAAAATAAACCTCCAAAACTATGTGAGCAAAATCATCATCGGGTACACAGTTACTCCAGGCAGTGAGGATGGAGAAGCCTCCTTGTGCTCAGAGATGGAGACAGAAAGCTTTGCTGGTGTGCTGCCTTGTAAGTCCGAGTTAGTCCTGGATCTGACAGGGCAGTGGGATGGAGTTTCCCCTTGTTTATTTACATCTTGAGTCCACCTCGGTACCTCTTCCCCAGGAGCTCCTTTGCTGATCACACGAAGTTTCAGTTAATGACGCTATTTTTAGCACGCACTGCTGGGAGAAGCTAAACCTTTTAACAAAGCCTCCTCGACACTGTAACGAGCACATTATTGCTGAGGGGGAGGAAAGAAAAAAGCTGGGGGTGAGCCTGTATCTAGGTCAGCATCAATCTCTCTCTGTCACCTGTAGTCTTGTTTTATGGGAAGCATGTGGATAATAAAAGGTGATTATGGAAAGTGAAGGGGAAGAGGCAATCCTGAGAAATTTATAGATAGGAGAGAATTCACATTAATAGCAGATAATACAGAGCTGCAAAACTGTTATAAAAAAGGCATTAGAAAAAGCTCTGTAATTGGGGTTATTAGACACAACTACACCAGGGGTTTTTTTTCCATTCTAGGTACATGTCACAGTGATGTATGTCACTTTTGATCGTGATAATAACAGTAAAATATCCATGTTAAAGCCAAGTACATTAACTTCTATATTGGTGTAATTTACTGCGTTATGAGTTCCCATCATTCAGGAGCCAGACAAAACGCTCTCCTTACGATGTCGATAACCGTGCACACATTTTACAGGAAGAAGTGTTTCTTTAAATATCTATCATATGTTAACGAATTCTTTTAACTTTCCATTACTCTTGTCAGAAAAGGCAGGGAGCAGGAGAAAGGGGTAAGCTATTCATATTGCTAACATACATCATCAGCTGGATTTGCCATTGCCCTGTGTCTGTCTCATGCACAGCTGCTTTTCCAGCCAAATATGTAAGAGATTAGTTTGCTACATGGGAAGGGTCAGAATGGACTGGACAGTAGCTATTATTTTTTTTAAAATATATATGCATCAATTTGATATTGAAGGAAACATTAGGCGTCACTCACTTGCAGACAAAGGATTCTCCTGATTTACAAGTGTGGTTCAATAACAGGAAGGTGGAGAACCTGTCTCTCAAAGCTGAAGGGATGCTGTACCTGCTTAGGTGCTTAGAGTTATAAATAGAACAAGCCAAACATCAATCCTTTTCTGTCTGTTCTCCACTGCAGAAGCCAAATGACTGCTAAAGTACTCACAAACCTAGTCATTCGCAGGCTGTAACTAGAAATCACAGTGGCATCAACAACACAAGTGCTAGGTGAGGCTTGGGCTCCCTGAGGAAGCAGGGAGGAGGCTGCTGATGGCTGAGCCTTTTGCTCCAGTCACTGGAGAGCTACAATCTACTCTTAGGCTGCCTCCCCAAGCACCTCCGCACCCTAGGGCAAGTCACTCCTTTGACTGCTCTTTCCAGAAAGTGAATGCCTCCAGCTAAGGGCTGTGATAGTACAGGGACAAGCACAAAGAAGCCTCGAGGGACTGCAGCAAGAATCCTTCCTGCTTCAAGATAAACTCGTTCTGAGACAGCGTGGAGCTGTAAAGCAAACCAAACTACCCATACCAAGGGCAAAAGCATTCTTAGAGGATCTACTTCAAAACTGTATGGAAGAGGACTTGATACCAGTGTGGTATCAAAAATGGGGTGGACATTCAGAGGCTGAGCTAGATTAAGTTTTAATGCTTTCAGAGAATCACATAAGAAAATTTTCCTTCTTCCTGCAGTACAGACCATATACACAACACAAAGCAATCACTCCTAGTTACTCCAAGCCAAGAGCCCCTGTCCACAACAGCAACAGGGCCTCACAGCTCCCTCCAGCCGCTGTATTCCTGAGGGCCAAGGCATTTGTAGGGCTCTGAACGAGAAGGTAGTTCTGCTCACACTCAGCTTGGCTCATGAAATCAATCAGTTCACTTTCAGGATCAGGCACTGAGAAATGCAGTCAGCTCCCCCAAGCTGCACTTTCAAATTGCAGATTACAGAATAGCTTCAATGTTAAGAAACAATTAAATGACTCCGGCTTGTTTCCCAAACAAAACACTGCAGTGTGGCATTACTGAACACCATCCCACTCAAATGGAATTCGATACTTCATTCAAGCCCAAACATTTTGCTTCCACATGTGCAGCTGATTAATTGAGGATTCAAGCATTTATGCCCTACTATGTGCTGGTCTGGGGTTTTAGGGGTTTTATCTCTTAACAGTAACTGCATTTGACCAAAGGGACTCACCTAGACACATAAAAAAGGCTTTAGCTGGTGCCTTGGAAGTGAGACAAGGCAAACAGGAGAATTCTCTCCTTCCTTCACCTCTGAGCTAGATGAGCTCAGACCTCCTGAAGACCCTGCCTTTCTTTCCTTATTCCTCACTTTGTGAGCCACACTCTGCTCTCCCCACTTTGTGCAGACTGGACAGTTCCTTCTCTAAAAGGTGGAGAGGCCTTTATGTGCTGGCTTTCCTGGTGTTATCCACCCTTGCACCCAACCTACCCACAGATACCTGCCACCTCCCTGCCCTCTGCTGTTGCTTTCACAATGGCTTGTCTGCTGAGAAAATATTTACTTTGCATTTGAGAAAAGGTCATTGACTGGTGGTTTAAACCACTCTCCCCCGAGACAACAGGAATGGGAGTCAGACTCTAAAAGAGAAAATCAGCCTGGAGTCTTTTTCCTCCTCCCTTGCTTCCTCCCACATCCCATTCAGATGGCATGAAAAGGCTGTCAGTGGCTCTAAGCTCAAAAAATGGAGGACATATTTCATGTCCCTCATGAAATCTACCTCCACTGGTCCCTTGTTCAGCAGGAAGCAAGGCTTGCCCTAATTAAAACCAAGGTGGGTAACAAAACAGAAAGATTCATTTCCTGTAGCACCACGGCGCTGGCAGGAGCAGTTCCCTGTCCTCAGCATTCTTTCCGAGGACAGTCCTCCAAGTAAACACATCGACTGGAGCAGGAACCAGTTGCATTTGACACTCCTTGCCTTTGAAATACACTTTGTCAGGTGTGCTCCTTATCCCCAGCTGTAGAAGCAGAGACACAAGAGCACATCAGCTGCACCACAGTGCTGCAGCACAGCACGAAATGTGGGACATGAAACAAATTTGGTAGCACAACACCCAGTCAAAGGAAGCAATGCACTTTCCTGTGCACAACACAGTGGTTTGTATCAATGTCAAGTTCACTTTTTACCAGGAACTTGGAGGTTCCTATGTGGTTTATGTACACAAAGAACAGAAGGGCATAAACACTCTATAATTTCAATGAAAAAAATCTCCCACTCAAATGAAAGGAACAATAAAGTTAACAAATGATATATTTACAGTCCCAGAGTACACATCTGTCTGTACAAAATACCCCCCAGTGCAGTGAACAGCCACACAGAAAACCTGTGTCCTGCAAATGAAACTGCCTGAGTAACACCAAGCCTAATTCAAAGGCCATTAAACAGAACGTGGACCTGGATGTTGGTGTTGAGTGGCTTTGGACCAATCCACTCCAGCACATGAAAAGTTTCACCATTCCTTTCCTTGCATCTGTCCATTCAGAGCAGCAACAGCTGTTAAACATGGAGCAGTGGCTGGAAAGAGCAAACACATCAGGGAGGAAGGTGACTGAAAGAATATATGCTTGGGGAAAGGATTAGGAGGAGAGAAATGGAATTTTAACAAGGATGAAGATTGCTGGTATATAGATCCCTCCTGGCTTTAAATAACTTAGCTCCCATGCTGTAACAGCACAGATTCAGCTTGTGCAGCTCTTCCTGCCTCGGAACCTAAAGATGAGGTTTCACAAGATGGTTGGTTCAAACTAAGACCTCATTTCACTTCACCCTGGATCCTGTCCCCTGCCCCACAAAGCAGAGCCTCCATCTTCCCCTGGGCCAGCTGCAACATTGGTCCAATCCCCCAGGGAACTGCTCCATCTCAAAAAGACAGCAGCAAATAGGCTGTCAGGGAAAGAAGTAGTTGTAGTTTTTGGCTGAGTGTGAGCAAAGCAATTTCACAGACAGGTAGGTGAGTAAACAAGTTGTTTGCTTTTCGCAAGGTAAAGCAGAGTTCTGCAGAGAGCACCAAACTTCTTTCATTCACCTCTGGAATCAACCATCCTCCCTGCTGCTCACAGAGGGCTTTGCACGCACACACACTTAAGGAAGGGATACTATAGATAACAATCTGCACTTCAAACACAAACAAAAAGAAACTGTAGCTGTGTTAGGACTTCCAATCACTTTGACACCTTCATGATCACCCAACATCACGTTTTCAGGCAGGTCATATTCCCTGCCCAGTGCTTGTCAGTTCCTCTCCCCTTCCACGAGGCTCCCAATCACCAATTCCTTTCTGTAGAGCACTTACCAGCACCTCGGGGGGACCACACCACCGCCTGGCAAGGCTCCCACCATGTTTTGTTTGCAGCCAGCTCAGTTGTACGGGAGAAGGATGAAAAGGTGGGGTCACTTTATCCCTTGGCCTGCAAGACAAAATGGTCAGGGAGTGCAGAGAAAGGGCAGACAGGGAAGTTGCCATAATTAAAATTCTGAGAAAACAGAGTTGCCACTACAATAATTTATTGCAAGGTAGAGCCCCCTTAGACAGTTGTCTCTGGGCAATAAGAGCACATGGATACAGGAAGGGAAGTACTTGGCCCTTGCTTTGCTTCTGTTCCCTAATCCAGCACAAATGCATTTGGGG
The DNA here is from genome assembly GCA_013399875.1 of Gymnorhina tibicen. NCBI lineage: Eukaryota > Metazoa > Chordata > Aves > Passeriformes > Artamidae > Gymnorhina > Gymnorhina tibicen. The sequence goes on from VXAZ01003479.1 coordinate 451,240, forward strand.
ATTTATGGGTTTTTGGAAGCTTCCAGGAAAGCTCAGGGCCCGTTCCTTGGGTTATTGTTTTCCCATCTGTTTCTCTTCATTTTATTCCATCACAGAGGCCCCATCGTGGGACACAAGAATGTGACCGGAACAATAGGCAGAACTTGCAGCCTCCAGGACTGCAGTGAGGGCAGAGCCGCCATTGCAGGATGGGAGCCAGTGGCTTCTATATTTAGCCCTTTCTTGCTCATTCCAGATCACATTCTAACCACGGACTCAAGAAGTCAGGAGGGTTTCACCAGAGCACTGTCCCCGAGCACTGCACATCCAGCAGGGCCCCCTGAACATAAACCATTCATTTCCCTTCTAATAAATGCCAACAGGAAGACTTCCTGCTCCCCCTCTCTCCTTTCCAAATCCCCAGTTTGACAGACTTATTTTCTTCATATAAGCAAGCTAAACAAAACCATCTCCTCTGCAAGGCTGGCAGCCTCGGAGCAGCCCCAGGACTCCGGAGCTTGGACAGCAGGGCACTGCCTGTCAGAGCAGGGTCCTGGGAAGAGGCAGAAATGCGTGAGCTCTTTTCCCCCCATGTCTGAGCCTGTGTTAACCTCACCAATTCACAGAGACTTGCCCAAGCCCACACCCCAACACTTGATGGCAGGGCAGGTGAGGGACAACCAGGTCTGAGCACCCGTCCGGCCTCAATCACCACCACAGCACCTGCATACACCTCTCAGACTCAGACAAGAAGGGCCTGCTGAGTAAAAGCTCAGGTGTTATTGCAAAGTCAGCCCATCATGTCCCAAGCCACCTCCCTATCCCTTTGAAGGCCCTGCAGGAAGCCCAGCTGACAGTAGCACCAACCACAATGCCATTACCAGAATTACATCATCAAGTGAGGGGATCCCATAGAGCAAGAGGAAAACCTGTCATGTTTCCAGAAACACTTACCTCAAAGCTGTGTCGCTTGAAAAAAGCTTGGCTATGGACAAGTTCTCTTTCTGCCACTTTCACAAGGGTTCTATGTTGGGACCACTGTGCACTTTGTCTCTCCAGTCCTACCAAAGTTCTCTCAAAGGCTGCTGGTGCCCCAGTGAGAGGCTTGAGCACACAGGTGGCCTCCTGGAAACCTTGCTGCCATCCATTATTCCTCCTGTTTACCAGTGTGTTTTCACACCCTGCCTTTTCTCCTGTTGGCATTCCTGCCACTACCAGTTCCCCATTCCTTCTAAAAGTACTGTAAGAAGTTGTATGAAGAAGGCTGAAGCTGGATGTGATGCAAGAACAGAGTTGGTTTTCACTTTAATGTCTGTCCCTGGAAAAGTAGTGGTACCTAGCAGTGCCCAAGCACAGATGGAGAAATTACATCTTCTGGTCATATCACAAACCATGCCACTAATTTACTTTGTAGCCTCAAACTCATGGCAGGTTAAATTTCCCTCCCTGAGGGATTTGCTTCTGAGGGCTACTCTGAAGTAGGGGTGCCCGACGAGTGTTGGAGAGGCCAAAACTATGCTGGACAAAACCAGCATAGTTAGGAGGCTGAGCAGACTGTCTTTCTACTGAACACCTTTGCACTGCCAGCACTGGCATGTCAGCTGCCTTCATCTGACACACAAATCCCTCCTCCTTTAGTTCTTTTGTGTTCTGGAGCCTGGCTTCCCTCTGCTCGTGCGAGGAGGCAGTGCCCAGTCAGCTCTCTCAACAACTACCACACGCCAGCAAGCTGTAAATGAGCCCTGTGTGCCCAGCCAGTCTGAAAAGAAGAGAACACTTTCCATCTGGCATTCCTGCAGGTCTTGAGACGGCAGCTATTTGTCCAAGGTAGACGAGAGAAGGGAACTGGAGTTTCCAGTGGAAGAAGCTGACAGAGAGAAGCACCATAAGCACTCGAGGCTTTGCTTGGCCCACAAAAACACTGAATAAAAAAAAACCTCATGCTGCTCCATTTTGCAGCCAAAACTTTCCCTTACATCTTCCCCTTCCCTCCCAGATGTACCTCCCTGGAACACATGAAATGAAGCCCAGACCCTTTGGAAGCTTTAGCTTTTAACCACAAAGGCTGTGAGTTTTTACCACCTCAAAAACAGAGCTGTGCTCAGGCAGAAGGCCTTAAGAGCAAGAGAGGGTACAGCCATGGAGAGAACAGATCCAGCCGAGGAGAGACAGGGGATAACCTGAGGCACACACAGGTAACAGTGAGTATCCAGGAGGAAACAGCAGTTTGGGGTAGGACTGGAAAATTACCTGAAACTTTGATAAATTCTACACCACAAGGATGCTTTTCCAGAATATCAAGCATTGAATGTACACCACCTTTCTCAGAGCAGGGGCCATGCACACCCCACCAACCGGATCCAGACTACTTTTACATCATTCCTTCCCTGTGTGACTGAAACACCCTGAAGTGTTGCCATGCATTTATAACAGGTCTTTACCAGTCTTATACCAGCTTCTAATTCTCTCAGTTCTTCCTCTGTCCCCATCCTATCTTCCTCCCATCCATTTAGAAGAAATAGGAATAAGAAAATTGTTCTCCTGGAAGTCAGATGTAGTCTATCTCTCTGCAGACACAAGCATATACCTTCTTTCAGGGAGCCATAGAACAATTGCAATCCTTTCTGTACCCAAAGAGAGAGTCTGGGCTCTCAGCCCTGCTGTTCCACCAGCCTCAGACACCCCAAGGAAATCACATATTTCCCACAAGTGCAGCTGGGCAGCAAGGCCCAGTGGCACAGCCACTTTCCAGCTGGGTGGGAGGCACAAGAGGATAAAGACAAGGATGCAGCAGGGAAGGAGGTGGCTTAGCAGAGCCTCACAGAGCACAGTGAATAACAAGCAGATGTATAATACCAGAAGCTTTAACTGAGTAGGGATTATAACTTTACAGATAAGTGCAATCAATGCATATGCACAAACATTTGTGGTCAACAGTGCAATTCCATCACCAGCTGAATGATCCACTGGGTACACATGTTCAAACGTGCACAACACGCACTGCTCAACTAAAACTCCGTTCCCATAAAGCCACACAGACTCCCTTGGGCAGAGGCCAAGCAGTTAAATAAAAAAGTCTATCCAGAGTGAGAACTCTTCAGAGACATTCCACCATCTGGAAAGAGGAGGGGGTCTTACTCTGAGAACTCTTGGAGAGCCCGACCTACTGCGGCTAAATACGTGCCTCATCCAGTGTTAATTCCTGGGGAAGAGCATCACATCATTCCCACCGCCTTGTGCAGCAGGACCTGCAGTGAGCAAATGGGCCTGATTCTGCTCCTCTCTCCAGACAAGAGCATACAGCCAGAGCCCAAGATGGGATGGCAGCTGGCCATTCAGTATTTGCTTTTTAGTGAGGCCAGACTCACAGTATTGCTGGTGAAAAACAAAAGCCATTGCTGTCAGTGTGGGCTTCTTCACTTCCTTTTATTATATCCCCACCCATGGCACGTAAATAAAGCTGCAGTCAGCTTCCTCCAAACACTGGGGCACTGAAGATTGTACAGAGCATCAGGAGGGAGCACAGCCACAGCCAAGGCTGAGGGCACTACCTCCTTCCACCATTCCCTGAAGAGACCGGGCACTCCCAACAGCAGAAAAAAGCACTTAGAGCAATAAAAAGATCACAGGACCCTGCTCTCAACAGGCCTTTGATATGTGAGCTGGCCTAGGACAGCAGTGGTCAGAAGAAATTAAGTTGGATGTAGGACTTGGCTCCCTTCAGAGACCTGCCCCAGGAGGCTGTGTCCTGGTAAAGAATAGCATTTGAGATGGTTGTATAAAGGCTCTGTATTTCATAGTCACGTGAGGCCTTTCTCCTGGTGGGCTTCCAAGAGCTCAGCTAGGCAGAAGGACCACCCATATGGACGCAATTGCAAGAGAGTGACCTTGGAGAGATACAGCCCAGGAGAAATTAACACATTCACTGGGAGCTCTCATCCCATTCCCTTTCTGCCAAGGGACACAGGCAACATGGAGGAGTATAGAAAGTCTCGCTTGGCAGAACTCAACCAGCATCAGAGCTCTGATCCCTATTCTTTTACTCAAGGCTGGCCTGAGCAAATTTTGACACCCTCATCCCTCTTTGCCATGGCAAACCAGAAAGAAAACCACCTTTCTATAGGTGAGAGAAGAGGCCAAACCCCACTGCCTTAAAGCTCAGTGCACATCATCAGTCAGCATCCCTCAAGAGGGGCCCCAGAGGCAGCTCAGCCTTAGGAGGCATCATCCCAGTAGAAAGTTCCAGGAAAAGAGGATGAGAAAAGACAACAGAGCACAGCTCTCACCCCTGTAGGACAGCATACAGCTAGACACAGGCAGCCAGTGCACCATGCGTTATTCAGCACGAACAAAAAAAGCTCTTTCCAGCCTCAGCCTCACAGCTGCTCATCTGTATTCCAGCCCTTTGACCCCAACAATCCTTCTGGCTGAAAGAAATGGAGGACATCATTTCATCTGCTCCCTTCTATCACTCTCCTGTTCCAACATCCTTAGCCCACCCATCCCCACTGGCTAGAAAGCTGTTAGTCTCCTTCACAGGGTCACCTCCCTGCAAAAGATGAACCTCTCATCTGGACACCGAGTTTCCTGGATGTTATCTGACCAGGATGGGGAAGGAGGAAAGAAAGGTCTTCCTCCAGAACACAGAGATGGAATTGGTTGAAACAGCTCCAATCAATTGGGCTGCAGTATCTGAGATGGTATTTTGATTCCAGCCCTACAGCAAGAGACAGCACAAGGCCAGGCGAGGGCAGATTACATGATCCCTCAAAGCCGCCTTTCACTGCAGCACAACATGTCCTCTGTGCTGTTAGAGGGCTTTTTTGGACTGAATGAAATAACACTCCACAGCTCTTGATTCCTACCTCAGGGCAGAAACAGCATCTCTCCTGCCCATCTTTCTCCAGGGAGGAGATTAAATAGCAGAGATGAATCAAAATGCAGTCAATCAGGCCAGGCAATCTGCCAAAGCAGGAAAAAGGAAGGGAGGGAGCAGAGAAGGTACCTCCATACTGAAGTGACCTGTTTAAATGCTGCTGCTGAACACTGAGCTGCTGGATCTCTCTGAGGCTCCAAGAGACAGGAAGAGAACACAGAAGTGGGAAACTTTCTCCTACCTTGGAGGACAGGGACAAGCACACAACATCAGCTACACTCGAGGAAAGGGGCAGACTCAGCGGGAGGAGCTGAAGACACAGTACAAGGCTAGTCCAGCCTGGCTGTGGCAACTCAGATGTGGAAACGACCTAGAGAGGAGAATGAGATTCAAACATGCACTACTTTGGGAACTAAGGAAAATGCACCCCTCAGCCCAAGGGATTACACAGCTCTAAGGGGCTCCGGTAAGTCCCAGCCCACAAGACCCTCTCTGAGGTACAAAGGTCAGACCTCCAGACCCTCCTGGGCCTTGATGGGTATCTGCACACAAGGCAGCAGTAACATAGCTGGAGCCAGCTCCTTTGGCCACAGAAGCACAAGCTGCTGGGGTTGGAAGCAAGGGAAGTTGCTTCAGTGGCTCTCTGTATTTTAGCCACGTTAGGCCAAAGGCAGCTGGAGTCTGGGAACAATTCACATTGTGCTACCACGTCAGAGTCCTGCTCTGAACCAGAGCTCTGCTGTGCCACAGTGCTTTGCACAGACACACAGAGAAGGCTTTCCTCTTCCAACGGCATCTGCCTGCACTGGGCATCTGGGCAACCTGCAAGCCACAGCAACCACTTGGCCGGAAGAAACTGCCAGCACTACATGAGCAGGCTGAGTTCAGAAAGCACTGCAAAGTCTTGTCAAGAGGGCCTGAAACCCCGACCACCACCTCAGAAACCCTGTGCCATCAGGGTGCGAGGCCAGGGAGCACAGAGTTCTCAGAAACAGATTGTTCACAGTATCACCCACATCTTCAAGTCAGGCAGCAGCAGGTAAACCACAGCAGGAGGGGAGATGGGAAAGCAAACAGAGAAGCACCAGAAACTCTGACGGAAGGATAGAAAAACCACACCAAGAATGGAGAAGCAAGCTGTGGTCTCTGAAAGACGTACTTGCACTCACACACAGGCACAGTTTCTTGGACTGTTTATCAAGTTCAGGAAGGAAGAGGGATCAGTCTGCCAGAAAGATCAGAGATGCTGGGGCTGTCATATGATGCTCCCTCTAAGAAACAAAACCCACAGAGTGTGCATACACAGACAGAGAGGAAGCTACAAGGAAAGCCTTGAAAACACCAGAGGAAACCCTAACCCCACCCCAGAAGTCCTACCTTTAACTAACCCCCCTCCCAAAAGCTAAAGAAAAGCACAGCCAAACTTGCATTATTTTTTGTACTCCCCTGTCCCCTCCTGCCCTTCCAACACAGCAACTGGACAAATAATTTCTTAGCCTGGCTATGTCAAGGACAGGGGGCTCTGCCCAGTCCCAAGTCTCTGCTAAGGGTGCTCAGCTGCATTTGGAAAAAAACACTTGCTATGCAAGTGCACAGACATGCCAAATAATCCTTTCTTGTTCCCAGGAGCTTTGAGTCCAGCTTGTATAAAAATCAGTAGAGTCAATAAAGCTACTGGCTGTGGACCCAGCTAGAAATGAAAGGTTTGGACAGCAAAATGATTGTAGCCTGGGCAAGAGAGCTTGCCTCCTACCCTGTCAGTAAAGCCCTGTGCAAACTCCTCATAGAACTCTACTCCATTTACAACCACTGCAGAGCAAGGGATGAAAACCCTCAGTGGGTGAAGAGGACATTGGGGCACGGCTGAGACTCCCATGCTTGCGAATGCAGGGACACGCAGGCAGGGGGGCCAGAGTGGGAAACACATCACAAGAGCCATTCAGCATCAGATGCTCTCCTGCTCCGGTTTTCAGCCGCTCACACATGAAGCCCAGATGGTTTCCAGAGTGAAGGAGAAGGGTGTGCTGCTTACACAAGCAATGCCATATTTCAGTAAATATCATATGCCATCCAGACATTCTGGACTGGATCCAATTTCCGTTAGGCTTTGCTCAACTGGGGACCTGGCTCCTCCAGCAGACAGCAAACTCCATTCGTGCTAATGCATGTCTAAGGCAGATCTGTCTCAGGCAGACACACATTTTTACCAGATGATCCTTGTTACACCTGGCATGAAGAGAGGATTTCCAATGTTCAGTCAATCAACCTCTGCTTCCAGCCTCAGCTCAGACAGAAGTGATTTAACTCTTCCTCACCAGCTCAGTGCAGGAATGTGAAGGCCACAGCAACCTGCACCGCCCACTTGCCTCTCTGGGGATCTTCAGAGTCTTCTCAGGTTCCTTTCAGGTGCTTCACCTCAACGTCCTGCAGTGCTAGGAAATACCTACTCTATTTGTTTGATAACTATCACAAAAGACACAACACAGTTGGCAGTGCCTAGATATGAGGTGTGAAAGTCTCTTTGTAATGTCAGACTAAGAGAATATATTGAGGTCTTTCCTTAGGTCCTTTTCAAATGATAATTATTAAACTTGTCTCTAAACTACTGGGGAAGAGTAGAAGTAGGAAGTATTTCAGCAACCCCCTCTTTAACATGCTAAGTTTAAGGAAATGAGGATGTTCTCCCGTGCATGCACAGTCCCAGGCACAGACTTGTCCTCGATACAAAACACAATTTTAAAAGAGAATCTCCCTAGTCCTGATTACTGCTTGCTGCACTAGGATGATGCAGTTCTCTGCACAACCTCTGTCTAGCAGCCTGTCTGGCTTCAGGATCCCCTACTAGCCAAGGCGAATGAGGTCTCATCCAAGGCATTCTTGCAAGTACTCACCTTTTCAGGACACAGTACTCCAAAGACATGCATCCCTCAACCTGCCAGTGAGCAAATGTGACCATGAAAGAACAGCAGTAGCGGGAATCAACAAAACAAGGCAGGAATCATTCCCCCAAAGAACCAACATATATTTTCTCTGACCAGAACTTCATCGCTACTTCTCTTTCAGAAAGCACAGCACATACTACAGGCAGCTTTAAAAATCAGCTTCCCTTTAAAAATCAAGCAGAACTCTTGAACAGCAGAACAAGCTTGGCAGAGGCACTGTAGATGTCTGGCTCACTGGCAACGATGACAAAAGCAGGGCTCTCCTCCTACAGCCCATATGCACGAGACACACCAGAATGGACAACACCTTTGTAGAAGCCAAACCAAAGACCCGACAGCTTTTTTGGCATTTCTTTTGGACAGTGAAGCCAAAAAACGCACACACTCATGAGCCAGGATGGCGTGGGTTTAATGGGAAAAACAGCAAGCAAGTTTTGTTCCGCTCAAGCTCTGAGTTCATTGGGGTTTGCCAGCAGTAACACACTGGTCACCGCACTTGAGCTGCAGTGGCTGCACAGCCACGTCCTCCCCACACACACCAAGGGCCGAAGCAGGAGGTAGCCACCGATAATTTGCCACAGCAAATGGCACCGCTGAAGCTGTTCTTGCCCTCTTAAGAGGCAAGAGCCTCTCTAGCTCATTTCTTTGCTCTTCTGTGGCTTCCTAGCCATGGCTGAGAGCCTTTCCTCTCCCCAGGCCTCCCAGACCCTGCCTACTGGATAACCTCTGCCTTCTCCCTGGTGCTGCATCCAAGCTCCCAAACAAAAGGAGGTGTGTCATTCAGAGTAAAGCCTCAAATAAACTTTTCTCTCTGGGAGCAAAAGATTTTATTTAAAAAACTCAAACCAGATATCTAATATATAAAGTAGTTCTCAAAGATCAGAGCTCCAGGCATGTTAGGCTCAGCCCAGGAACACAGGCATCTGTGAACCCTGGTTTCAGCTGTTACACTGCTGACAATACATGACCATCCTTATAACAAAGAGGAACAAACCAAAAAAGACCTTTTAAATCAGCCCAGCTGGTGACATATTCCTCAAAAACTCTGACAAGTTGTAACTGTTTTAAAGCACACACATATACCAGCATGGCAGGGCACCTCTCCAGTTACTTCCATGGCTTCCTTAGCACTCTGGAAGCTGGTGCTGGCCTTGTTCAGACACTTTGCTCAGTTCTTTTGCAAGCTCTGAGTGTCTGTGTGTGTCTCCCACGACTACTCCTTCTGTGGGACTCATGCTGTAAATCTTGGTATTGCTACAGCAATTTCCCAGTCTAATCACATGCCTTGTTGCATTACCACAGCAGTGATAGCTGGTTGAACCACACACCACATCCTTGCAATTGTTTCTATTACTCACAATTGACTTATTTATTAAATTTCAGCTTGCCAAGCCTTGCCAGGAGATGAGCAAGAACCCTGTCACCCCTTCTTGCTGTTGATCAGAGTGGCAGAAGGCAGGTGAGTAGGCTGTGAGTCTGAGCTGTGAAACAGTCCCAGCAGTTTTGTAAGTTCATGCTTTCTCCAGCAGCCAAGCTCCCTTGCATCTACACACCAGGGCTTGAGTCCTGGGAAGCAAAACCTTGAATTGCAATAGAAATCAGAAGGGAAAGTAGATGCAAACGAAGACTGAATTAATTTGGGATTTTAGAGCAGACACGTATTTCCACAGACTCGCTTGTAGCATGGCACCAGGTGCAGTGCCCACACCAACCCTCACTTGCAGATCTACCTAAGAGCCATCCATAACAGCAAAGAGAAGTGCCTCTGGATGCAAGGAACTCCTCTTGTGGGGGATTTCCTAGGCTTGGAACAAACAGCCTGATAGCTCCTGGCTGCTTCAGAGGCCCAACCCACCATCTTGTGCCTCACAAACACTCCTCTGACAAAAGACTTTGACTCCTTGCTTTCATAGGGGAACAAACAGAAGGCAAGTTCAGACAAGGCTCATGGCTGCTTGCCCAGCCAGGCCTCAGCTAGTCCTTCATAGTAAATATTTGTTCTTAATTACACTGCCATTTGCCCCGGGAGCTTGCCTGCAATCTGTAGGAGGGAGGGGGATTATGTTGTTGATAGGTAAATAATAGCTCTTTCATCCAGAGAACCCAGTGCATTTTCCAGAGATGAAAGCCTCCTGAATGCTTTCCCCATAGGTTAGGGTAAGGATTTTAAATCTTTGTCCCACTCAAGGACATGCCAAAAACTCCCACATTCGGTTCAGAGAGAGTGAGCTTGGAGCTCCACTGTGGCAGCTCCCTCTCCAGTCTTGCTGCAAGCTGGAGTCAAGTGGGAGAGGCTCAGCTCTGGCAGCGTGGGTTAGGCAGGATCTGGTCAGCCATCGGAATGTGACAGGAGGACAGAGCCTGCTGCTGACCAGCAGCACCCAGCACATGTTGCTCTCCGTGTTCTGTCACGTCTGCTCATCGCCCTGAAGCCAGGAACGAACTCCATCCCTCCTGGGCCCCAGGTCCTGCTTCTGCCCAGCACACAGCCATGCTGCTTCCTGCCCAGCTCCTGTCTGGAGAGCTCCCTAGGAAGGGCGAGGCACTGTCCAAGCACAGAGCAGCCATGTGAAGCAACACCACAGACAACATGTGGGAAGCAGCTAGTTCTCACTCTCCACAAAAACCAGCAAGTGTGAGTTTTGATCTTCCGGCACTCCGCTTCCAAAACATCAAAATTACAAATATTTATCAGCAGGACTAAGGGAAATGTAAGCAAGACAGCAGACCTCTGCTCTGTCTGAGGAGGAAGTGAGAAGTGACTTCCTCCCACCCACCATGAGAAAACCTCGCTGACCTCTGGGAGGCAAGGAGTGCAAGCATTCCCCTTCTCCCGAGCCACCAAGCTAATGTCACTGCCAAAGCATCCAGCAGCTCAGAGTCAAGCTAACTTCAACCACAGATTACCCATTTCTTCCATAAAGAGGAAAACCAAACAAAAACAGCAACAAAAAAACCACCACAGGCAATCAAAACTGGTATCTAACCATGCGGTTACCAAGCCCAGCACAGAGCAGAGAGGATAAATGCCTGTGAACACCAGAAATGAAAGGAGGCTTCAAAAGCTCTGAACTTTCAGGGGAGAGCCAGACACGCAGAAGTCTGACACTATAATATTTAAAAATCTAAGATAAACTGCCCTCCTTTCCTCCCACATTCAGTCCATCATTCACAACAGGTTTTTTGCATGTCTTAGCTAGGCAGGAGCAGCTACAGGGCTGATACTGCACTTCTTATGCTCAGGAAAGCAACACAAACCCTCCAGCACCTCCTCTGCTCTCTTGCCCTCCTTGTCTTATCATGTACAAGCAGATTTGCCAAGCTCAGATTTGCTCCTCCTTCTAAACATCATCCAGGCCTTTTATTTTTCTTTGCTCTAAACTCTGCTTAAAAGAAAAAAATATTGTCATTCTCTGCCCCCAGCTGTAAAGGGCTGACCTGAAATCTGTTGCCAGCATGCAATAAATATTTGTACAGTTCCTTTGTAACTTCATTCATCTCTCTCTACTGCAAAACTTGAATCGTTTAGCATTTTTCCCCTCTTACCCAAGAGCTTCAAGTTCCTACACAGAAATTTAATGAAGCCTCTGAAAATCCCCAGTCCAATATCCTCTGTTAACACCCCCGTATTGAGCTGGAGTTTTTCAGCCTGACCCTTGTATGAAATTATCTGTGATGACAGCCGCAGAAAAGAGAAAGATTTGCCCTGTGCATCCTCCCCTCTACAGGAATACCCCCACAGCTGGGGGACAGCCAGTCCCAGGCCTCACACCTGGACTTTTACACAAGCCCCAACACCATGAGAGTTCAGACAAATGGTTCATTGGATTACACCCAGTAAAGTACTGGAGCTACGAGACAGAATTGTAGCTGGTGTCAAGTCTTTCCTCTGGTATGTTGCTGTGTCCTACCCACCTGAATCTCTTTATTACATCCTTTAGATGTTGATTTTGCTTCCTGCCACTAAATTCGTCAGACAGGCTTCCTTGCTATTATGGTAGTTACAAGGTACATGGTTAGAGGCACATTTTATAGTGTGCCTAAACAAGGAGTTAAACCTATAAATCTGTGTAAGAAGCACATTACATTTAGAACAAGAAGTGAGCAATGAGGGAAGTCTTGAAAGGCCACTTTCAAACAATCCTTGTTTATCCCTGACTGAGGCCAAACCTTTAACACAAGTCTGCCAACAAGCCCTAAATCACCTGTAGCCCTAAATTACCTGTAAAAGCAAAAGGCACCTTAAAACAAAAAGCACCAATAGGTCTGTGTTTCTTGCCCAGAGTCCCACTCCAAAGCTTTCCAAGCTTGCAACCTTGTAAAAGATGAAAAATCTTGGATTTGGGGTTAATATGTATTACTCCTTTTGAAAGGGGAGCGGAGGCATCCAGGGAGAATAAATATGTTTACATACAAAGGGTTGAAACCTAAAGAAAAAGTTCCAACAAAACAAATTACTTTCAGTTTAATGTTGTTGTTTGATTTTTTCCTGATTCAGGACAAACTACCATTAAATACTAGCAGCAAGGAGGAAGGGTGTTTCTCCTAAATCTGCTCTCTAACACAGATGCAGACTACTGCTGGGGAAGCAGAGAACAGAGTTGAACAGATTTCTCATCAAAACCCATAAGCCTGAAAAGAACTATCAGGGAACAGCAGTTCTTGGTGACTTCTGGAATGAACTCACCTTGAGACCAAAGCAAAAAGCCCAGGCTCTTGATCCTTACAAGTCCTTTGAAATAATGAGAGGAAGGATGCACATATATTTAAGTTAATTCATTCAGAGTCTAGGTGCACACCCCCTTACCTTCAGCCATACAGAGCATAAATATTCACCAGGGAATGGAGCAGGGCAGGGGAGACCAGAAGAAACACTACACATCTTGTGAGTCACAGCAAGCCATAACAGAGGATTCATTAACTGGATTCAGGTGATCCTATTAGCTTTGCAATTGCTGCACATCAGGCTGCAGAGTAATTAGGGCTGCAATTCAGAAAGATTTACCAGAACATTTTTTATTAAAACACAGTGGTTGTTAATCAGCCTGACTAAAGCCTTCAGAGCTATTAGCCTGCTGCACAGAAGTCGTAATTACTTCATCCACTGGGGAAGAAGGCATCAAAGAAATTGCCTGGGATCATCTGCAGGTTTAGAGGACCAAAGGAAGACTGAGGAATTTAATGGGACATCTCCCTTTGGCATCACCACAGGTTTTTGATCAAGTTTCCAACTGGAGCATTTGAGAGGCCATCAGAGAATGTAAGAACATCAAGCCTACACAGGAAGGATTTGCCATCGGAAGTATGCCAAGGCAACACCCAGATGTATTAGTTGACTCAGAGTTACTGTATAAGTCCTAATTGCTGCCTAAAAGTTTAGTGGTCCACCTGAATTACATGATCTCTATCTGCTGAGGATGTTTGGCCACCCTGCAGCATCTCAGAGAAGCAGGGCCTGCATTTCCTCTTCCGGAGGCAGAGCATTTTTCAGTGCAGACAGTCTCAACTACTCCAGAGAGGGGTAAAGGGCATCTCCTACCAGAGCGGTGAAGCACCATCAGCTCCTGGGTTTCCCAGTGTAGAGCTAGCCATGGAATATCAGGATATATTCCAGCTCCAGTCCCCGACCTCACTTCCACCAGGTTAAGGCAGAAGTTTGATTCAGGTGACAGACAGCTGGGCTCAACTCTGGCCACAGGACTGAGAAAGAACAAAGCATTTGGGCACATGCTGCCTTGCCCTGCTCTGCTTCACAGACACTACACACACAGCCCTGCATGAGAGCAGGAGGGCAGAGGCACCAACACAGGCCAGAGAAGAAATTATTTCCCTCTCCAGTCTCTCAGACCAGACTTGGTGAGTGTAGCACAGGGGCTCTGAGAGCCAGGCTGACCCTCCTCCACCACCAGCACTGCCCATCCCCTTTCCTAGCCCACTTTGCTCAGAGGTTTACTACCAGCACACAGAACATCCTTTCCCAGTTTCACCCCCACCAGAGCAGCTGGCAGGCACACGCCTGCTGGGAGGGACCCAGTAAGCTCCACTGCCTGGCTGACAGACCATAAGACCACACTGTGATAGCTCCTCTGCAGGGAAGCGTGCCAGACCCTCCAAAACCAACACCCTCGCCCATATTAAGCAATACAGTTTATCAACAGTTTAGAGGGAAGCTCAGAAAGGAGAACATGATAAAAAAGCAAGTGGAAATACATGTGCACACACAGGCTGTGAGGACGCGGAAATAACACTGGGGCAATAACAAGTAGCCAACCCTCACCACAGGCTCTGGGAGGGGGGGAGATCTGCTTGTTAACCAGCACCTTCAGAAGAGATATTTTGACTTTTATGCTCTGCAGAGCCAAGAGTTTGATGGATTCTGCTTTGCCCAAGGTTTCTGAATAACTGCCCTGGCGCCCAGCCCAGGCTTGTGCCAGTGGGAATAGCCCAGTGGACCTCTGACAGGGTCTCCCTCAGAAATGTCCTGCTCAGACACCCAGCACAGAAAGCATAAAGGAGTTTCTAACCTGTGTAGGCTTTACTTCTGAAGATGACTATTCCATTTTAATAAGTAAGCTAAATTAACATGTTAAATATCTTACTATTCCAAGGGGAGAAGGTAGGGGAGGTTTTGCCAGCTTCCCCTCCTTGAGCACTTCAAACACTTTTGCACATCCGCCCTACAGGGAAGCCTGTACAGTGTCCAAACCTGGGGTAGGCTTTGCATCATTAGCCATGTACAACACCCAGCACAGGACTAATGATGTAATGCAAATAATTAAACATAAAATCATGGTTGGCAGCTGATAGAAGAAGGGAGTTGGTTGGAACAGCTCATAGTGACAGTTTGTTCTTCCTTTGCCCTAATTCAAGTTGCAGAGAGAAGTGCTGTCCCGTCTGGCTGGGCCCCAGTGCAGCACAGACAAGGACCCCTTCGAACTTCCAGACCAAAGAAATTCCTTGTTGACTGTCTGACCAATTGCAGGTGATAACTGCCTGGCTCTGGCCTGCTGACATCCTGCTGGAAGGGGTTAAAAAAAATAAAAATAAAAAAGATGCTCCAAGGACTTCTCAAGTCTTTTCCAAGCAAAGCAATACAAATAGATCTGATCTTCATAGACCATCAGTACTGAGCTTAACTGAACATTTTGCTCCTTTGCAGCTAGACACTAGAGCTAGGTGTACAAGCTGGAGCCAAATGCTCATTCAGTGATTGAGCTTCTTAGTCAGTTAACAAATAACCCACGAACACACTTCAGTTGTGATGACTCTACTCATTGTGTTCAATTACTCAGTTTAAATATATTTCAACTAATAGATAATTCACCAATTTTTGGTTGCCCAAATCACATGGGTGACTTCCCAATATAAGATCACATAAATCACATATTAAATTTGGATTCCAAGTGGAGACAGCCTTAAGGGACTTGCTTTTCTAGGCACTGTTTATGGGCTACCTAACCACTGGTTTGAGCGACCCTTCCATAGTCACTTTTTAAAATCTAGGCCAGAATTCTCTTTTACTTTAAAATTGAAAGTCATGCAAAGGTTTCCAAATTACAGACTCATTCCAGTGACACTGCTGAGAATAAACTATTAACATTCCCATGAAGCTCTTAAATTTAAAGTGGTGCATACACAGCCGGAAGCCCTCCGAGCTGTTTTCCTTTGAATCCTCCTGAGTTGTTTTTTTCCCTGAAGACTTCACTGAGATTTACTGGACATAAATAAAAAAGTTAAACATTTCCTTTTCTGGTACATCACATCAATTGATACTTGACTCACAGACCTTCCAGGCCTAGAAGGTTTTGCATTCTTAAGGGACTATGTCTCCAAAATGAAGCTTTTTTTTGGTAAGTTTTCCTGTTTATGCTTTCATTGTGTTGCAGTTGTAGTTTGCTTTTTTTGTTTCCATGCACAGCAAGAAGCAATTTTGATTAACAAATTACAGATTCCTGTAAATTTTCCTCTACTTGGGGAAGGTAAACAGGAGGTTTGTGGGGCAGAGGAAGAATAAAAAAAACAGAATAAGGGTTATAAAGATGAAAAGTAAACAGGCTAAGCAGCTTCTTAAAAATCCTTTGCCCAGAAGACACCTGTCTTCCAGCAGGCACAGGAGAAGCAGTGACGTGAAACAGCAAAAGGGGATATACTGAGACCCAACAGCAACTCAAGAGTTTGTGAAAAGCCATTGGCTTTTATGAGAAAGGCACGCCAACAGCAGAACCACCCGTTCCTCTCCGTCCGTGTCTGCAGGAAACATGATAAAAACCTTCACCAAAATATAAATAAGGAGGCAGGACTTGCCAGCTTGCTATTTTTTCTGACAGCCGTGCCACAGGGGTGCTGCCCGGGCTCACGTCCCTGCTGACTGGGGCACTAGATAGTGGAGGGCAAAGATGGTGCCCACCCTAAACTGGCTCTCACTGCGTATTCTGGAGCCATGCACCTGAAGTCTTGTTTAGAGCCAGGAAGGAGGAAGACAGACTGGAGGCAGGCTGTGCTCTCCATTCAAAGCTTTGCTCTGCTTACCAGGAGCATCTGAATGCAGGCAACTGAAAGTGGCTCTCTGCTTTTTGGTGTTCTTTGTTGCTTTGTGTTCTTGTCCGCAGTCACTGGTAATGGAGCACACAGCAAAATTCCCCACTTTTCCACTCTGTTTTTCCAAACAGCAGTTCACCCAAGCCCCAACACTGGGTGCTCAGCCAGGAAAGGCCTCCACTTTCAGGAAACTGATTATTTCCACCAAAGCTGCCTTAGTAGCAAGTTTAGTGAATGAAGAATGCCCTAGGGAGAAAGGAGACAAGTGAGAGTTCGGCACAGAGCATCCACCCCGCCCTGCTCACTGAACACCTGTCCCTCCCAGTGCCGTGAAGAGCATTTACCAGGGCTGCCCCAGAGCTGGACCTGGAAGTCAGCC
The DNA here is from genome assembly GCA_013399875.1 of Gymnorhina tibicen. Classification (NCBI taxonomy): domain Eukaryota; kingdom Metazoa; phylum Chordata; class Aves; order Passeriformes; family Artamidae; genus Gymnorhina; species Gymnorhina tibicen. Next base: position 467,954 of record VXAZ01003479.1, read on the forward strand.
TGTCCTCAAACCACACCCCCAAGACCTTCCTGTGTGCTCCCCACCTCCCCCTGACCAAGCCTTCTCCTCTTCAGGGCTTCCCACAAGGCAGGATGCTGCTGTCTGCATTTCTCCAGGGAACACCTTCCCAGGTGAGGATCAGGATTCCAGCAGTTGGGTATTCTGGCCTGACACCTTACTCCTATGCTCAGAGGAGGCCTTGGAGAAGAAGGCTTGGACCATGAGGTCATGGTTTGTTAAAAGCTCAGAGCTCAATCTTTCTGCTGGTGGCTGGGTCCAGAGTCTGTTCACAGCCAGTGCAGGACATCCCTTTCCATCTGTTCCCTGCCTGGCTGAGCACCCTGTAGCTGGTATGTTCCTTCCACAGCCAGCAGCACAGGGACTCCCCTTCCTGCAGCAGACCAGATCCCAACAGCACACACAAAACAAGAGTTCTTGAATCTTTTTTCTGCAGCAAGCCTCAACTCTTGCTCCAGTTCTTCCACCTTCCCAAAATCCAGTGCCACACCAGGTGACTCAGGGCTCTGCAGGAATGCTGATCCCTTCAGCCTCACAGCTCTTCACTGCAGGGTATCTGTCATCTGTAAGGGAAGAAATACCACACAGCAGCACCTGGCCAGCAAAGCATCAACATTCCAACATCCACGCTGCAGAAGAACTGAGGGAGAAAACCAACGACAAGAGCAGGCTTTGAGCTGTGAAAAGGAGTGGAGCACCTGAAAAGGACTGACAGCAAGAAGCAGTGAACTCAGTAACAGGCACAGCATTTCAGCAGTGACCATGGAGAGCCACAGTCGATGTTTCCAGACCTGACTGGCAACCAGGCAGGATTGAAGCGCCACTTACATAATTACAAGGTTAATAGATGTTACAAGCACATTACCAGGTGTCATGACTTGCTGGAAGCACATCCCAGAAGATAGCAGAAGCAATTATATTCTGCTCACTATCCAGCTGCATCAACCACCTGTAGGCACCACTTAGCAACCCTTTATGAAAGGAAACTTAGCACAAAGATGATCTGCTGTGCCCACACCACTGTGTATGTCCTCTGAGCCAGCCCTGCTCCCTGACAGAGCTCATCTTAAACAGAGCCCAAAAAAGAAAACCAAACCAGCCATCAGAGTCAAACTGTGCACTGTCTGTAATGAAGTAGAACCTTTGGATGACATAACCTGCCATGGTGAAGAGAAAACAGAGCCAGCCACCTGGGGAAGGAATGGGAATTCACATGGCAGAACATGGTTGTTCTACTGACTTTCAGGCAAAAATCATTATCCTGGGAGGGCCAGAAACAATAGGAAGTGGGAAATTAAGATACAGATGGCATATAAATAGCTAAAAAGCCTTGTCCTAGCTCATACAGCAAGCATGGGACAGGGACCTACCGTATCACTTGTCTTAGGCCAAGCTTTGTAAGATCTCCTGTCCAAGCTGGACTACCCAAAAGGGACTGGAAGTTTCTAGGAAGCAGCAGGGGTTTGTACATTACTGTAGCTTCACAAACCTCATCCAAGGCAAGGCCTGTAAATCTTCTGAGGGAAGAAGCAGAGATCAGCCCAGAGCTGGGCAACAAATAAAACACCAACACCACCACGCACCTGTGAGCAGGACACAGAGTGAAAAGCCAAACGAGTCCAAACCCGCAAGGGCATGACGGCATTTTTCAGGAACTTGCAACACCACCTGCAGGGTGGGGATGAGCAACCAGTGTCCACACCTTGTTGCACTGTAGTCATTCACATGGGACCATGCTGGAACACCTGCTGAACATGAATATGCAGCTAGGGACCCTCACATCCCCCACAAAGGCAATTCACTTCTCACAAACAGGCACCAGCTCCCACCCTGCTTGCGAACGAAACACACAGAGGCACCACAGGCTCTGTGCATGGTGCCGTGGATGTGGACAGGACAGGCAGGAGGCAGCTCTTCAGTTTGACAGGTTGTCTAAAAAGGTTCATAAAAGCAGCTGTCTGTAGAGAACTCCCCACCACAAACAGCTTCGGCACACTCCACCCAGCCCACATGAAAGGTGGCCATGAGGGACAGGCCAAGCCTCTGACTGGCCCAGGCTCCAGCTGTGGGTCTAGGTAGGGGAAAGAAACACCCCACCTCAATAACCCACTTACACTAGAAGAAAAGATCTGTGGGTTTCTGCATTTTCAGCAATGCCATGCAACTTTAAATACCCAATGGGTATATTAGCATGTCTGCTTCCGGAAAAAAATCACACAGCCCTTTTCTTCTCCTCATTTAGTGTCTTATTCAAATAAAACCTGGGAAATTAAACACTCCATCCATGCACTGCAGCTTGAATCAGTAAACAAATGACAAAAAATTGCTTTTAAAAACACCTTTCCCTAGTTTTTTTTCTCAGGTTACTCCTCCTCTGGTAACACAAAGCAGAATCTGTCTCTTCCTTCTGCTGAAGCTGACATCAAACAGCAACTTCACCACATTGTAAGTTACAATTCAGGCTACTCCTGGAAAAAGATGATCCTTTCCTAACTAAATGCTAAAGCTCTCCTGGCATTTCTCTTCCTATTGTCTGTATCCAACCCTGTATTTATAAGATTAACCTCAAATTAGGACAGTTTCCTCATTCTTTCTTCACTCTTACTACAGCCTGGCTCCTGGGAATCTGATCCTATCTTCCACAGAGGTTCCTCCCTGTTGATAGGAAATATCTAGTGTATGTGGGCAGGAAGCACCAACAGAGGATAATGAGGATTAAGAGAGAGTCCTTGTTAGGATTTATCACCACAGCAGATCAGGAGACTCAGTGGGCCATTTGATCAACAGGAACATTAGGAACTGTCTCACACTCCCACACAGTGTCTCGCCCCACTGTGGTGTGTGTTAAAGTAGCACACAAGGGTTTTGAGGGCAGGATGAGTTGGCCTGACCCATCCACGTCATCCAGTTCTCCTTAACCAGAAGCACAGTACTTAAGGAGTGATGGGAGAGGACAGGTCAAAGAAAGCAAATCCTTTTGGAGTTGGTTTCCTGCCCAAAGTTCCTCAGAGGAGACAAGCAGCAGGTCTGTTGACCCAGGCAATGGCTTTCCATCACTTAAGAATTCTGTCCATTTCAGAGTGGCTGGTGCTGGTGAAGAACAAGATGTTCCTGTTGGTACAAAGACCTTCTTGTTGCTTGGGCTGTCTGTTTGCAGTGTCCATTTGATATCAGATGTACAAGAGCCTCAGGAGTCTTCTCTTCCAGCCATGCTCTCCAGCAGCTCTCTTTACTGAGAGAGCACAGTGTCTCCAACCTCCACAAAAGCTCTTCACAGGCACACAATCACAATGTGCCATACGGCTTATTCCAGGACAGCAATTTTTTTGAAAAGCAGAGGAATCACAGCCACTAACTATTGTTGGATCAAGCTTCCTCCCTTGTCCTGTCTTCTATGGTACGTAACAGCAGAACCAAGGGAGGAGTGTAAGAACAGGCCATGCAGCTATGTAGCATGTAACTGTGTTACATTACTAATGCTTGCCCAGGCTCCAGCTCTTTGCAGATGTGGGATTTTCTCAACAAGATACTGTGTATTGATATTTAAAAGCCCTCAATGGATTTTCCTTGCATTAGTTACTCTAATGCTCCCCAAACCCCCAAACTCTGTTGTTCACCATAGATTCATACAATGCATTTATCCCGTTTGTTCCTGGCTCTTTTGCTAGAGGCTCTTTGGGGGTATTTTGACCATGCTCAGAATCAAGCTTTGCTCCCATAGCACAGTTCATTGCACTGCTGAGATCTCTCTCCCTTGTGACATTATCCCATTTTGAGATGGATTGCTTTGCTTTTCTCAGCATCATATGCTACAACCCCACCATTCCATATTGCAAGAACTTCCTACAGCTATTCAGTGCAGCTTTTGGGTTTTGCTACTCTGAATAGTCAACAGAAAACTTCATCTGCCACTTATTCCTCTTTTTCATTAACAGACACATTCAACAGTTTTGGCTCTTCACAAGCCCTTGTTGTATCTGACTGATGCCAATCCTCCACTGAGAAAGCTGGCTCCTCACCTCTCTGCCTTTGTTTCTCATCTTTTGGTTTATTATTTCCTCATTAGAGACCCCCTGATGAGATATCCCAAAACCCTGAGAGCACAACAAGACCTCTAGCTGGCCGTGGTCCAGCCATCCATGGAGTATCTTGAAAAAGACCTATTTTCCCATCTGGTCTCTCAGCCCAACTCCTCATCTTCCAGGCTTCAATGATGTTCTCCAGGAAGGGTCCCAGTTGTGTCAGTGAGGAAAGGAGAACAGCTGCAGCCCAGGCACAGCACAGTCCTTAATGCCGGGACCCACATAAGGAAATGGAGCAGCCAGGCAAGGAGGCTGAGCCCCTCTGGCTGAGCATCCTCGACTCTGCTGAGCTCAGCCTAAGCCAGACCAGTGCAAGAAATTTCTGGAGTTCAATTTCTTTTTCCTGGGGGGAGCTTGAACTGGTCCCCACAGAAACACTACCAGGACTTCCTCCTGCAATGCCCTGGGGCAGCCACAAACAGAAGGGTCATTAGTCAGCAGCCCAACTTGCTCCCAAAGCCTGGAAAACATCTGGAAAGAAAAAAAAATGTGGCTCCTCTATTATCCCTTTCACTGGATACTATTCCTTAATCCATGGAGATGAGACTTTTCCTCCTAGTGACAATCTCCCATCCTGCTATCCATGGCCAGCTCCTCCCACGACTGTCCCTGTGGATTTCAGTCCTTAATTCCCAGCCACACCATGCTTTTGCAAAGGGCCCCTTCAGCCTCCCCCGCCCCAGAGCTCGCTGTGTTCCAGCATCCAGAGAACAAGCCTCAGGAAAAGCACCTTCCTCTTCTTTCACAGGGAGAGGCCGATTGCTTCAGATAATGGCATTAAGTGAACAAGTCGGACACTGAGCAGCAAGATTAGTTCCCACAAAGACTGGGTAGTAATGAGAGTGGTTAAAGACAGGTAATGAGTGGGTGGCACCTGTCAGCTTCATAATGTAGATTATAATTTGTTTATTACTCTTGCTGCTGCTTTCGCTGCTGTTGGAATGCAATTAATTAATAGCACCGATGAGTCCTGCCGAGTATCTGTCATCCCTGACCTACAAACATCCCTGGGCTGCCGCTGCACAAGCAGTAGCACTGGACGTGGGGTGGCATCACACGGACAGTAGGAAGGATCCCACAGGTCAGGGAGAAAAGTTAAGAACTTCATAAACAAACACAAAAGCTTCCCCACAAGGAACAGGCTCACAGAAATTCTGGAGATTCAAGAACCATCATCCAGAGTTTTGTTGACTGGAAACTGTATCTCAAGGAAAGCATTGATTCTGTATCAGGAGTGCACACCGGCAAACTGCAGCTTCAAACATGACTGACTTTGTTTTATTAAAAATACCAACATTTGTAAGCCTTGCTTCGTGCACACACACTTTATGCACTTCTCTCCACTTCTACCAGATTTAAAACTAGACTGGAAATTTCTCTAACTTGCCTGAGCAGCTGGCAACACAAGAAAGTAACAAGGCGGATGCTCTGGGCTTTTTCAGATACTGGGTTTTTGCAGATCAGGCCTTTATTTGAACCCCCATCAGCGTGGCACCCCTCCACACCAGTGCCTTCACCATGTCCTGCTGCAGGACTCAGGATGGAGGCAGCCAGGGTGAACTGAGAACCTCAGCCTCACTGACTTTCAATAACAACTCTCCTCCCCTCCCCTCCCTAAACTGCTTACATCCTACCCTTTGCAAAGAAAAGCACACTGCAGGGACATAAATAAAAACCAGCGGTGAACTTCAGCACTGAACTGCACTATCAGTGCATGTTTGGGCACAAGCTAATGCCCACTGAAGTCAGCAGAAGTTTGGAAAGACAAAACACCTCCCACACAAAGGAGAGACAGAGGAAGCAGTCAGAGCTGCCAGGCAGATAAGCTGCCTGTCAGAACAGGCTTGGACTGTCCTAGCAGGAAGATGTTGTCCAATGAGAGAGAAAGCTATTTGGGGAATGAATGAATAGTGAAGCTTCTTGTTAAAAAAAAAAAAAACCAAAAAAAAACAAAAAAGAAAACCAAAAAGAAACCTAACCAAAAACCCAAACAAAAAAACCCACAAGACTTTCCCAAACATTTCTCGCTCTCAGCTTTCTGCCAAGAGGATGCAAGGCCAAGACATGCAGGAGCCTGCCTGAACCTCTAGCACAGGATCACTCAAAGACCACAGCTGGAATGGGGGCAGAGGAAAGGTGAAGAATGGCAGAGAGACACAGGGATGGAGCTGACAGCAGAGCAGATCCTTGTTCTGTCAGAGGAGAGGGCAGCTTTCTGCAGGCTTAGCACCCTGAATCCCATCAAACTCTCCTCTAGCATCTCACTTTGCAGAGCTCTGAGAGGATCCTGCTTGGCTCTTGGGGCTGTGATCCTGCCTGGACCACTGCCTGCTCCAAGCAGCAGGGAATCAGCCACCCAGGGAGAGGAAATGGCAAATTTAGAGTAAGACCCAAACAAACTGCATCACTGGAGCAGGGCTGTAAATCTTTCACCAGGTCCTGAGCACTTCACTGCCAGGATAAATGCATGGGAAAATGATGGGTTCAATTCAGAGCCACGTTGGCAAAAGGAAGGAGAGTGCTAATCCCTCTAACTGCACCCCCTCATACATAATTCAAAATCTCACATACAGAAAAATGCTGTGCTCTTAGGATTCAATCAAACCTTGGAGCTCAGCTTCTCCTGGCACAGGGCTTTCACTAATGCTATATCAGTGACCAGGGTCTCGCCAACGCACCAGTCTGCTCCCTCCCATTTTTTGCAGGGCTTATCACAACAATTCACCTCCCGGAAGAAGGCAAGGCAAAACCACAAGTCAAACTGGAGCAGTCCTTTACAAGAAAAGGAAAGAAAAGAGAAGAAAAAGAAAACACAGACCAGAAACAAAGAGTAAATTTCATAAAAGCAAAACCCCAAATCATGAAGAATCTTCCCCTGAGGCAGTGATGGGAGATGAGAAGAGCAGAATGCCCAATTGCAGAGACTTTCAAAATAAAGCAGTGAAAAACCCAGCAAATGGCTTTACATAAGCCAGATGTTTCTCTAGGGAAAGAAAGTAGGAAAATAAATAAATCTGTCTGGATTCCCCTTTCTCCCCAGACTCGGGTCCCTCACCAGATATTTCTTAGAGACCTACATGCTCTTGGATTGCTTGTACCGCTGAGCAGCACAGGAGCGATACACATATCCCCTCCAAAGCTCCCCGGAGTACAGCTGGTCTCCATTTCCAACACATCCCAACGTCTCTAAGAGGAGTCCAGGGCTCCTTTCTCCTACAGAAGGACCACAGCTTTACAGGAGCCACTGCCACGTGAGATCACCTCAACTCCCAACCATCTGAAGAAACAGGAGGCAGAGGAGAAACCAGGGAAAGGAAATAAGGATAATGCAGAACAAGAGCAGTTTCAGCTATGAGCACAGTCGGAAGGGAGGAAGAAAGGCCAGTAAAGCACTGGTGGTCTCGCCTTGCACCAGGCAGAGGAGGGGGCTCCACACAGCCCACAGAGGCTGGGTCCCAGCATTCCGGGGCCAGCCAGCCAGCCCAGGGCAGCTGCTCCTGCTGCAGGATTCATTCCCAACCCATAATTAAACCCCAACCCTTGACAGAGCCAGCAAAGCTGAACCACAGCTTCCACCCTGACCCAGCTCCCACCCCAAACCCAGGATGATGGCACGGCAGAGCAGAGCACCAGGGAGGAGCCCGGAGGCTCCAGAAACTTGCAGTTCCCTCATGAACAGCTCCCAGTCTGACAGCCGGTGCCGCCTCCATCGCGGACTGAGGGGTTCGGCCGGTTCGGAGCCTTCCTCCCCAGACTCTTCCTCCTCTGCAGGACCCAGCCACTGTGACGGTCACGAGCCTCTCAGGCCTTCCCACATCACCAGTTGGGATCCCTCCAGGTGGCACCCAAGGTGTCACAGCAGCTAGTGGGGAAGCAGGGCCCCAAGCGGCTACCACTGCCCACGCTGGGGACAGCTGTCCTGAGGCTGGACACCAATCACTTCCCACATCACGGGTTCCCGCCTCACGTTCTCCCGCCTCATGGGTTCCCGCCTCACATTCTCCCTCCTCACGTTCTCCCGCCTCACGGGTTCTCCCTCCTCACATTCTCCCGCCTCATGGGTTCCCCCTCATGTTCTCCCACCTCACGGGTTCCCCCCTCACGTTCTCCTGCCTCGCGTTCTCCCTCCTCACGTTCTCCCGCCTCATGGGTTCTCCCTC
>VXAZ01003479.1:476252-647234 GCA_013399875.1 Gymnorhina tibicen
CCCGCCTCCCATTCTCCCTCCTCACGTTCCCCCGCCTCACGGGTTCTCCCTCCTCACATTCCCCCGCCTCATGGGTTCCCCCTCATGTTCTCCCACCTCACGGGTTCCCCCCTCACGTTCTCCTGCCTCGCGTTCTCCCTCCTCACGTTCTCCCGCCTCACGGGTTCTCCCTCCTCACATTCTCCCGCCTCATGGGTTCCCCCTCACATTCTCCCCCTCACAGTTTCCCGCCAGTTTGCAGTGGTTCCCACACAGAGGCCACACAAGCGGCTGTTGGACCTTGAGCGTGGCCCCAGAGAACAGCCACGTTTGGTGCTGAGACACGTGTGGCAGCCGGGAGCCCGGAGCTGTTGGTGACACAGCAAGAGGCCAGAGGACAAAGCCAGCAGAGAGGCAAACTATGCGGTTTGAATAAAGGAACTTGCACCAACAGGATGTGGAAGCTGGATGGGACTCCTAGGAGCTGCTGACCCTGGTGAACAATCCCTCACGCACCCTCTCATCCCAAATTACATTTAGCCAGCCCAGCACTCCAGAGACTGATTTGAGGAAGCACAGGAGCAAATGGCACAAAATCCCGAAGAAAGCCCATTTTCACACACATTCCGAGCAGCCCAGAGCACGACTATCACAGCCTGTGCCAGTAAATACAGGGATGTGTTTATTAGCTGAACTATTTGCGTGCCTTTACAACACTGCAAATAGCCTGATTTCCTCACATAAAGGATAAAACAAGAATGTAACAGCCCACAAATAACCTGGTTACCTTGGAAATGCGAGCACCCAAACTCAGATGGTAGCAGGAAGCGTCTGCTTTTCCACGTGCGTCTCTGGGTGTCGCAACAGCAGGCAAGTGCAGAGCTGCAAAGGTTGGCTTGCATCATGCTCAGGATGTGTTTGATGCCACACCAAGGGAAGGGTAGACACAAGCAAGGGGAAAAAAGCTACAGGTAACCACAAAGACCCTTCCCTGAGCTTGTGTCCTGCTCACAGGGCTCCTGATGCTGGGCTTCCCAGTGGGGAATTGCAGAAGCTTAGCTTTGTGCTTTTGCCATGACTTGAAATGGAGGGAGAAACTTTTTGAAAGCACCTGGGACCTGTGGTCCCTCTAACTGTTCAAATGAGTTAAGATAAAGTCATCCATTGGGGGAAAAAAAAAAAAAAAAAGAGATAAATTCCCACTCGTATCGCCTGAGGGCTTGCGGCGTCATGTGTGAAAACCCAGGGAAGGAGATTACCTGGTTTTGTAGAGTAGAACACCACAGAGCATCTTACGAGCAGCTCGTCTGGAATCAATGGGTTAACCGAGGAGCTTCTCCCTGCTGCGTGTGGGAAGCTGTATCTCCTTGCCAAATTCCACTGCTCTGAACATAACCAGCTTTCTCACTCAGCCTGTGCTCCTACGCTCAGCTAGTGCTCGTGCCTGCCTCTGCAAGGGAGTGTAGACAGACCCCACGCTCTCTTTTCCCTCTGTAACTATTTCTCCAGCACTGCCCCTTGCCTGATGTCAGTTCTCTTCTCCTCACTGAATTATAGGACATCAGGTCTCCAAGGAAACCCCTCCGAGATTTGTAAAACGCTGATGGCTGAAGACCAGCCAGGCTGGCTGCTCCTTGATGTTGAGGCCAGGAAGCTTGGGAAAAGCTCCTCTGGGTCCTGCTTGCAGGTGGCAGGATGACTTTTCAGACAGGTCATCTCCTTCCTTTGGCAACGGGGTTTCTGAGTGCCACAGTGCCAGGACGCTCACAGAATGACCCAGGATCAGGTCCCTAAGGAGCAGCCTGGTGGCTCCCAGCACAGCAGCTCTTCCTCCAAGGCCACGGCAAACAGCAGCTGTGCTGCTCCAGACAGCCACAACTCAGCTACCACATAAATGTGCTTACAATGCTAACTGCTTATACCCTGCTCCACACCTTAGCAGAAAATCCTGAGAGGAAATTAGATGAAGCAAATATAGCCATACACCCGACAAGCTGTTCTGCACTCCTTCCGTGCAGAGCCAGCCTCCAGCACGGTTTCCTATCTTCCTCAAGAGCTACTCTACCGTGTAATTACAGGGGAAAACCTAAAGGTTTTCTTTCCCCTGCATACCAGGTAGACTTTCATTTGTTTAGCCACAAACAGGCCTCTAAATCAATATATAGATTCCCATCATGGAGTCCAGGAGTAAACAAACTCATGCACACACTCCCTTGGCTCCTGCTTCAGCCTCTATCTCCCCTCTGCACCCACCAGCCTGAGCGGCTTCTGGAATAAAACTGTCTTTGGTGCTCAGACCCTAGGATTAGAACAAAATGACACATCCGCTTACTCTGAGGAACTGAACAATTGAATAGTCATTTAATTTCTTGCCATTCAGGTTAAAACAAGGAATGCGGGGGGGAACCCACTCCTGCTCAGTCCTGCCCAGCTACAAGCAGAGTCGTGGGGAGCCACAGCTCCCTTAGCTAGGCTGCACTTAGACGTTTAGAGCCACGTTTCACCCTAAAGCATCCTCATCAGCCCTCCAGATTTGCCACAAACCACCCAGGGAGCACAGAGGGACAGAGCACAGCGCAAGAGGGACACACCGCACCCCCTTCCCCCCGGGATGCAGGAGGGGGCTCCTGCTCTCCAGGGGCCCTGGGGTAAGTCATCAGGTGGCTGCCCACAAGCCCCTGACTTCTTGCCTTCCTACCAAAATAAAGTCTGATAACACAACAGTTGTGGGCAAGGCCTTGCCATGCCTTTGTAGGCCACGCTTAAACAGCGAACAAAAGTGTCTTTAGTTTATCTATTTATTTCTGGCACAGAGGAATGGCTGGGGTCAAAGCCAGTCCCATTCTCAAGCTGTTCTTTGTTCTCCAGTTTATCCAATACCCCCTATCCCTCTCCTCGCCCTCCCACCTCCCCCTCTCCATTTTACCACAGGTCTTAAAAATTAAGCTGTGCATGAAACCAAACACCACACTTGAACACAGCCCAGCAAATGCTCTCCATGGTCACAGAAGGATCCTAATCGACCATAAAAAATGGGTAAGAGCAGTGTGCCCTTATATGGGCAGAGGCTAGACAAGCATCTGACACAAACATCATTTTTAAAGAAAAAATAATATTTATTTGCAATATAAACAAAGTCCCAATATTGGATCAGTATATATAGGGTCACTAATTTTCCTTCATAACTCAGAAAGCAGAACCATTCCTCACTAACAAGCTCTCATTTGTACTAATCAGAAGATGCATCTTATTTTTTTTGTTTAAAGAATAAAGACCACTAACAGCACAGGAAGCCTTTACAAACCAGCTTAGCTGTAATGCAATACAGATGCACTGTCAAAAAATCCCTGAAAAAATAAATTCCTCCATGAGGTAAGATGCAATTAGGATATTCTCAGTTTTCTCACTCACAACCGTACGCCCATTCTCCCTTCCAATGACCCACGATCCCAACATTGTGGCAAACAAAACCCAACAAACAAACAAAAAACAACCAGAAAACAAGAAACAGAAGCTCATTCCAACATTCCGATAACATCTTTAACAAAAAGAACAGTTTCAGGATGTGACAGTGTCAAACATTCCTCCAGATGGAGATTTTTTTTTAATTATTTTTTCTTTTTCTTGAAAAAAGTACAAAAAACTGGATATTTAAAAAAAAAAATCCGTGGCTTTTTTTTTTTTTTCAGTTACATGAGAGTTAAAGTGGACAGGGAGGGGGGAGAAAGGAGGGACTACATTGCAGCCAATAAAGAAATCTCCAAATCCGTTCTGCCCTCCTCCCAGAAATTATTACCACTTCCTCCCCTCCCAGCCTGGTAAAAGGAGTTTGCCAAACACTAGCCAGAAATACATACAAGTCTTCTCAGAATAGAAGGCACAGCATAAAGTTACTCGAAAGAGGAAGAAAAAAATCAGAACCTCTGTTGAAAGCTCCAATCATCTCAGAATTTGCCAGTTAATATATATATTCATATATATATATATATATATAAAAAAATTCTCTGTTACAATGCTCTCCTCATCATTTCCACACCTCTTCACTCCTCTCACGCGCTCCGTGTGTGACGACTGAATTCTGTCCCGCCACACAATCCTCGCTCTGCTCCAGGCGCTCGCTGCATTCCCCCTCCACCCCGCACACATGGGAAAGAATCCAGTGTGCACAAGAAACGCCAACAACGCAACTACCTTTTCTGGACTCGGGAAGCTGGAATGGTTTCGGGCCAGCTGGATGACGTTAAGTCAGTCAACAGGCAGCAGAGAATGAAGCCGGGCTCAGACATGCTTCTACCAGCTCTGGAGGCTACAAGAGTTTTACCTCTGGCAATAGCAAACAGTGTTTTTGGCAGGGGTGGCATTAAAAAAAAAGCTTGCGGCTTAGTCACCTTGGCTGAATCAGTGCAGAGTTTTGATTGTGAGTGCAGGAGTAGTGAAGGGGTTGCGTTTAAGCCCAACTGGCCTTCACACATAACAAAGCTTCCTACCAGATGCTAACAACAACAACAGCAGCATGTATCTCTCTCTGGAGTACCCAGTAATATGCCAGGACATACCAAGGCTTCACAAAGTGTGCAAAATGCATTTGGTCAATATAAACATTTGATTAAAAAAAATAATAAATGATCAAACAAGAAACAGAATAAAATACTGGTTTTGCAACCTCGTCTGTACAAACAGTCAAGAACTTACATATTTAAAAAGAGTTTGAACCCAAAGCTCGAGTAAGATCTACCTTTTCTTATTTTTTTTTAAATCAAAAAAAGTAAACTTGGGTTTTAAAACAGTCTTGGCCCAACACCTTTTGTTCAAGGTTTCCAAGTGCATAAATCTCCTCATTTTCCACAGCAAGCTAACCCCCGGTAGCTCTTCACACGTGTGCGTGTTCTGACAGTCCCAATGCACCCAGGAAAGCGGTTATTGCCAGTGACAGCTGCGTTCCAAACGCTGTAACATCGCCCGTGTTAAATAACCCCCTGTAAAAACACTACCTCTTCAAACCACTTGGATCAGGATACTACTGAGCGGCATTAGCCTTCGTAAAGCAGCGATCAGGCACCTCTGCCCAGAGAAGCTACTCATCTCAGAGCTGCCTGGCAAGACAGATATTTTCGTAAGAGTTGAAATACTCAAGAGAAGCGATTCGATGCTCGAGTTCCCGACCAGGCAGCGTCCTCTTCATGTGGACTCCAGAGTGTTCAGCTGGAACAGGTTGTGGTTGGTGGGGGTGGTGAAGTAGAGCTGTTCACTGGGCGAGCGGTTGTCACAGGGGCTGTTGAGTCCCAGAGTCCTCTCAAAGTCCAGGAGTTGGCCCATGAAGTTAAAGTTTGGGGAAATGTTGGATTTTTTCCTTTTCACAAAGTCATAGGCATCGTTCAGGGACAAGTTAAGTTTTTGCATCAAGTAGGCGACAGTGACTGTTACGGACCGGCTGATGCCAGCGAGGCAGTGAACAAGGATCCCACACTTCTTGGAACGGGCCTCATCTGAAACAAGACAAGGGGAGGGGGAGTCTATTATTCTGCACCAAAAATGCGTGGCTTTGGAGCAGGGCCAGGTGGCAGCTGCAAGCTCCTAGCACCACAATGGCTGCCAGAACTGGATCCCCTGCCCCTAGTTACACCATCCCATGTCCCTTTGACACCCACATCTCTCTCGACAGGGCTCCTGAGATATTCCCGCTGCATGGCAAAGCTGCACTCCCCAGCAAGGCCAAGCATCTCACGTGCTTGAGAAGTATGAATCGAGTCTAGCAACACATCCCTTGCCTAGGGAGCATCAGTACCCTCTACTCAAGAGAGCTGGAGTAGCCCACAGGAGGGCAGATGGAGCTGGAGACAACAGCTCCAGGGAGATGCTGGTGGTTGGGCACAGCACACCCACCTCAACACCAACCAAACCAGGGAAGGCTGTGTACTCAGGGCAAGGCTGCAGCCCAGCAGCACATGAGCTACTCTCTTCTGCTGTTCTTGAACTCCTTCCACTAGAAAGTTACATGAATGCAGCCAATGCCAATTTAAGCAGAGTCTGAAGTGCAGGAACTTCCCTTATTGTGAAACTGTTCTTTAGGATCGACAGAAATGCACTTCACTACAAACAAACGCTTGTGTTGGAGGAGACTCTCAGGATGAATGGTAGCAGGAAGCAGGAATGCAGGCCGGACCAAAAAATGGCGAGAGAACAGCGGCAAAATTTCCCCTCCCTTGCCACGGACTGAAAAGCACACACACACTCATTGTCTCTCGCACAGCCGGAACAGCGTGATCCCTTTATGAATTGACATCTCAGTGCTGAAAGAGGGACACGCCACTGAGAGCACTGAATTGCACGCAAGTACCCAGCGCTGCTTTTACTTCTGGGCAGCCCTGTTTGAAGTCAGTCATTTGACTGAGAGCTTGGCGGGGAGCAAAAAGGTGGCAGGAGAAAGAGGATACTCGGGCAAAGCCAGAGGTAAGAGACACTCTGGCACCATAAGTGCAGGGAAGGGCAAAGAAGATGTAGGCAAAACAAAAATCCAGACCCAAGCTACAACAGGTTTTCTGCCCAGCCTCCAAAATCAGGCAAGAATTTCCAGTAGGGTGGGCAGTCACCACCCAGTGTACCCAGCCCTCCCCCCAGGCTCTCCTGTTCAACATTTTTCCAGACATTTTTGCCTTTCATCTGACCTGCACGGCATTTCTTGGTGTTTGGTTTTAGAGTGAGGTAATCCTCCATTTCCTGTCATTAACTGGAAAGCACAAGCTCGGTGTTCACAGAGACATCGGCTGACTGGAGCAGACAGATCCCAAATGCCACATGTCAGCAGGGACACTGCACCTCACCGCTGACGTTTAACACCGTGCTCATGCAGGAAGTGCAGACGGGACATCAGACAAGTCCCTGGTGCCGCACTGAAGCGGCAGCTTCTGACCACAGTCGTGTTACTGGAGGGTAGAAGCCAGGGGCAAAGGAGAGAGGGAACCACGGTTTCTGACAGCAGCCAAGGATCCACCACTGCTCGGCCACATTTCAGGCCTTACAGCACAGCAAGCGCAGGCCATGGGGTCTGAAATGGGCAACACTGAAAGGGCTTCAGTCTGCAGGTAAAGGTCCCACTCTCCTTTACCTATAAAAGTGTTTTAATCAGACATGAAGCCATGGGGCTTCTAATAGTTAACAGGGATATTACTGTGCCATTCACCCTCATAAAACAGAGCTGATTAGGCTAATGACTATCGTGAGCAAACAGCACAGGTCAGGCTGGAAGTGTACATCCCTATTTAGCCCAACACACACTTCCCACAGAATAAGAAGCAATTCTCAAAGTCAAGGCTGGCCTGAGAGAAGAGATTTCCTTCCTGAACCCCACCACCACCAGCCAAAACTGTTGCAGGGGCTGTCTGCAGAGCAGTTTTTCCATCCGAACTCTGCAGTGTAATTATAATCACTAACTCGTTGTGTTGACACTTACCTTAGGAGAAGTATCCATACAAGGAGTTAGTTATGCTAGGGTGACTTACAGCAGGATCCCAACTAGACTAGCAAATCCCCTTGGGAAAAGAAAACACACACACACACACTCCCTGATTCTAACCACATTTGGGGCTAAGGAATTGCCGGCACCAGTCACACTAATGCAGCTCCCATCAACATTCACCCCCGAGCAGAGCAGGCAAAGGAGCTCCCCACTGCCTGGGTTTAGCCATTTCACACCAGTGCAAATCTCCACACAAGGGCGAGAGGCAGCGGGGCCAGTCCGACCACTTGCAGGTAGCTCGGCTGAGGTGCTGCAAGAGGGCTGAATTTTGGAAGGGAAGGCCACCCTGAACCCAGCCAGGGTGACATGCACCAGATGTGCCACCTCACAGCATGTCACCCGGCTGCTAAGCTGATGCTGTGCCCCAGAGAGGTGAGGCTGGAGACAGCAGCAGCCCTGGGAAGTGGCACACCACATTCCCAAGTGGTGAGTATGAAAAGAGATGTTCTGCCAACTACCTACCAATGAAAGCAATGGCCTCAGGAAAGAACTGCGAGAGATTCTGGCTCCAGTGATCTGAGATGGGGATCTGCTTGTACTTGAACTCTCCATCATGCTCAAACATGTTTGGCAGGTTAGGAGTCACATTCAGGATGTATTTAATGCCGTATTTGCCCAGGACGTCCAAGTTGGTCGAATCTTTGGCACAGCCCAGGTACAGGTAAGGTAGGATCTGGACCGGAAAGGCAGGCTGATTGTTAGGGATGGGGCTCCCGTCCGACTCCGTGGCACTGCTGGGTTCCCTGTCGGATTCGCCATCCGAGCAGTCAGAACTTATCCGCAGCCCTCCCAGGCCAAGGACCGATGCTGGGGGAGAGTTGCTGGGTGAGGAGCTGTCAAGGTTTGTCTCGCAGTGCTCAGAGTATTCAGTCTGAAACTTGTTAAAGCCACCTGGGAAGGGGGAAAGGAAAGAGGGAAGGGGAGAGGCAGAGAGAAAAAAAAAAGATGGTTCATTCTTCACAATGGGAAATCCTTCTACCTGTGAACATATGTATGTTACTCAGAAAGTCTTTACCAGCAAGAAGCTGGTATCTTTGACTTCACACCACAAAAAACATCTCCCTGCTCCCTCATCTTCCCTGGGCAGACTGATAACTGAGCAAACAGGTCCCAGGAGACCAAAGAGTGGTTCTTACAAAGTTCAATATTGCTTGTGAAAAATAGGGGCCAAATCCAACCAGAAAAGAAAGAAACATCCACAAATAAAATCAGTGTCAAGAGTCAAGACATAATCTCCCCTTGTTAGCTTCTCAAAAATATGGGTCTGGGGCAGTTTAGGCAAGAACTATTATGCCATTTGGACAGAAAAGCACAAAACTATCCGCATCTGAAAAGACAGATCAAGGACAACCACCACATACTCACCGCAGGCACTAAAACCCAATGAAATAATTCATCTCCAAGCAGGAAAAAAGACCCTAAGTTTTGCCACAGAGTGATCCTCACAACTATTTTATCACTACAAATAGGTTTTGCAACAGAGCAGTGTCACAGGTTTGTTCTTCACCCAAACCACAGCAGGAGTGCAGAGGGATGGGACCCCTCACATCTACCCCTAAGTCTTTTTCTCCAGCTCTTCAGCTCAGCAGCTTCGGAAGGAAGGCAGAGGCAGGGAAGCAAAAACCCCACGGATCTACCTCCTCTCCAGGCAGTATTAAAGCAGAGCTCAGCCATCGGGATCTGACACTGACAAATGGTTTAATTAGAAAGGGTTCCTGGAAACTTCGTTAGTGGCTTCGGCGGTTGTGGCGGGGTCACTGAGCAGGACAGACAGCTCCTGCCACATCCATTCATGAAAAAGGCTCGTCCTCGCCCTCCTCCTCCCCCCGCGCCGCCAGACAGCGCCGAGGAGCCATTTTGGAATTTTAATTGGAAACATTTCCCACCGAGGCTCCCGGAAAAAGGCAGAGAAAGGGGCTCAGCTCCTCCCCTATCCATCGGGGAGAGCTTAGGAGTAACTTCAAAGCCGCTCCGTCCTGCTAGGGATGAGGACGACGGGGAGAGGAGCAGGAATGCAAAGCGAGGGAGCAGCGGAGCCCATCCCATCCAAACCGGGATGGGATGATGGCATGGGAGACTCGCTCACGGGCAGGGATCGGAGGGTCGAGGGGGGAATGGGATCAACCCCTGTGCTGTCCCCCCACCATGTTTTCGAAGGAGGCGTGTGCGGGCTGCTCAGCCCTAAGGGCTGGTCCCCAAATACCTGCCTGTCCCCCTGCCACCCCACCCCGCTACCAGGGGCTTCCCCGGCTCCCCAAAAACGGTCTATCAAGGAACAGCCATGTTTTTTAAAGAGCCGCAAGTGGCAACTTTCTTGACCATTCTCCCCCACACACGCTCCCCCGCTCTCCTGTTATTCCTGCCTCAAACCCGCCACCCAGCGACTGCATTGGGAGCACTGGGAGGATGGGAAGGGTCCCAGCAGCCCAGCTGTGGGCTCTGCTCAGCCCGCTGCGATCTTTCAAAATGGCAAAAAACACCCAAAAAACCAAAGCCCCCAAAGCACCCGCAGCCCTCACGGAGGGGCGTGTGCGGGGCTCGGCTCCCCCGCAGCGCAGCTCCCCGCTCCCCATCGCCCTGCCCCGGGGGAGCGGCCGGGCTGCGCCCTCCCATACCCGCGGCATCGCCTGGCAAAGGGGGAGGAAAACCCAAGCGCTCGCTTTTTGGTTGTGGAGGGAGGTAAAATAAAAATACGGGAGGGCTCTGCTGCCCCCCAGAATCCGGCCATCCCTTCCGGAGGGGCTGGAGAGGAGCCTGGCGCCGGTGCGGGGAACCCCCGCAAGGCTCCCTTCGGGAAGCGGAGGCGAGGGACGCCCGGCGCTGCCCAGCCGGGGTCTGCTTGGGACGGCGCAGCGCTGGAGGGGCCGCGCCGGCGGCGGGGCTGGGGGGCTCCTCCCGCCGCTACCGGGGAGGCGACGCAGGAAGAAGCGGGGCGCTCCCGGCCGCTTCCAGCCTGCGACCATTTTGTGCGGGGGATTAAAGCGGGATGCAGAGGAGGAGGGGGAAAACATAGAGAAAAATAAAAATAAATCAGGCAGAGGGGATGAGGGAAGGAAGCAAAACAAGCCAGCCACCTCCGTCCGGCCAGGGGATGGGCACTCCGGGGATGCAGCGGCCGGCCAGGGGCTGCGCAGGGGGACACGGACATGGGCTGCGGGAGCGGGACGGGGCCGGAGGGAGGGCGAGGGGCACCTCACCTTTCAGGTAATAGGCTTTGCAGCCGTCATCGCGCAGCTTCTGGAGCAGGAGCCCCAGGACGGAGGTGGCAGCACCGCTGTCCTGCCAGTCGGCGGTGGCCTCGTCGTAGAGCAGCACGGTGTCGGCCTTGCAGCGCTTAACGAAGCGCTCCTTGTCCTCGTGGTTGGGGATGATGGAGCGGATGGGCAGGTTGCCCTTCTTGAGGCGGCGCAGCATGAGCCCGGGGATGGCCAGGTTGATGGCCGTCTCGATGTGCGAGCTCTCGAAGAGCTCGTGGGGGCGGCAGTCGAGCAGCAGCAGCGAGCGGCCGCCGCCCGACTCCAGCTCCTCCTGCAGCCACTCCGCGCTCTTGCACGGCATCGCCGCAGCCATGGGCGCCCGCGGGGAGCTCCCCCAGACCTGCGTTTTCATGGGGCTCGGCAGCGGCGGCCGCCAGCGCCCGGCCCGCCGGACCTCGGGCTGAAGTTTAATAAAAAGGTCAGGCAGCGAAGTGACCCACTCGGAGGCCCGGCGGGTGTGGAGGCCTGGGGTGTGGAGGCGTGGGTTTTGAGTGGGTCGTGCCCAGCCCTGTTTGGTCTTCGACAGGAACTCAGAGTTCCAAAATAAAATCGACTGAGACTCATTAAGCCTCCGCATTCCCTTTCGTTCTCAGAATGAGCTACAACATAGATGTTTTTATCCGTGCATCCTTGTTTATTTTTAGAGTATCTTCCCTGTTGGTATCCACTACTATAAATACAAACCTTTTGTGCTGCAACACTAACATTTCAAGACAGGAATGTAACTAGAGGCACCCTCTGGTTTCCTTCCATCTTTTACATTCCTTTTCATGTGAATCAGTCCTCTGGTACCAGAAGTTTTCCGTGCCTCACACAAACTGTTCCTGTTACAAAATAGATTTGATCTTTCTCTTTTTAATGAGCAGGATGACATTAAAAACATGGTTCTGTATGAGCCACTTCTACTGCAGTCTATTTTCACCATGCAGGCAGTCAAACATGGGTGGATTGCTCAGAGAGGTTGTGCAATCTCCATCCTCGCTGGTTTTCAAGATCCAACTCAACGCATCCCCAGGTAACCTGGCCTGACCCCAGGGCTGACCCAGCTTTCAGCCAGAGGTTTGACTGGAGCTCTGCTGTGGTCCCTTCTCACATGGGTTATCCTACAAGCCCTTGCTCTCCAAACTCTTTTGAGCGTGAGTGGGAACCATTCCTTCTCCCCAGTCTGGGACAGATGAACAATTCCTTTTTTTCCTCCCAAACGTCTCATCTCTTTAGCCTCTTAATATAAACTTCATCAGCACACACTGTTTGAAGGGAAGAGGCAGGATTCCCAGGCTCAGCGACCTGACTAGGTCTCCTCAGGTTTTTTTTCTCAGCTGGCTGAATTTCAAGAACTGGGCTGTACCTTGTGTAACAGGAAAGATATTGCTCTTAAAACACTCCCCCACACGCAAACAAACACGTGCACACACAGAGGCTTACTTGTAATGTTGTTGAAAACTGTGCTGTTCAAATGACATTGTCTCTAGGCAAAACTTCAAATTGATCTGTATTGGAAGACGCTTTTCTTCCGGTCAGAATGTGCTTTTCTCAAAGCCGAGATCTACTACTGAAACCATCACAGAGCCACTGTCTCCTTGGTGGTCTTTTATACACCTTCAACACATAAAATATCCCAAGAGGGCTGCATTCCCGTGCCTTTAGCAGCACTCAGATGTGCAGGAGTCCCTGCCTCCTTTTAGTCTAATTCCTAAGGCTGGATCCTGATGAAAATACTGACTTAAGACAGCATTTGAGCACATGCTTAACTCTGAGCACAACGAGCATCTCATTGCAAAACACTCCGTGATTTCAGCGGGACCGTGCTCTGAACCATTCATGGATTTCATTGGCATCAGCAAAATAAATGTCTTGTTCTACATCGCTTTTTTTGTGACTCAAGTGTGCCCAAGAAAGCGGAACAGCAGAAGCTGTCCACTTCCCCTTGCCCAGTTTATTTTTACCACTGGTTGCTGTGGGAAGCTATTGTGATTCAGTGTGGCAGTAGGAAGTTCCTAACACTGCTCTTTGCAGCAGAGGATGTTGAGGTTCTTATGCAAGCCACAGGCACAGTGAAAATAGCTGACCTTTCAGAATGTTTATCGAAGCACCTTCAATTCACAAGGGGAACAGCAGCGGCTTGTGCAAAGAACTAAAATCTAGGTCTAAAGTCCCAGCTGTGCTGAAAACAGCTCAGAAATCTTACGGGGATCCTTTTTGGTGGTGCGAGGGGGTGGAGGTGTAGCCGCCGGCGTGTGGTCCTGTGAAACCAGAAGAGAAACGTTTCACCTACACTCTGCAGTCGCATCAGCAACCACATAAGTTTCGGGACAGGCTCCGGACGCGTCACCTGTGGAGACAAGACCAGATTTCACCCTGAGAAGGGCCAAAGCAAAATAGTGTCACTTAACAGCAGGGTGACATCCTCTGCCTGCCCAGCCAGGACCTGAGGGACATTGGAAGAGCTTCCCCTCACTTCTGCCTGCTCCGGGCTCCCAGGGGTAGGGGTCATCCTGCTGAGCGCCCCTGCCAGCCCGCGGGCAGGGCGGGCACAGGCGCGGGCAGGGGCTGCGGTCGGTGCCAGCCCGTCGCCGTGCTGCCCTCTGGAGTCAGCCGCTCCAAAGTGCGCCTCCGCCACAGGCACCATCCCGCCGGGCTCCGGCGACTGACGTCCAGGGGCTTTCTTCCGTCAGAGAATAAATCCCTGCTCTGCAGAGAGCTGTGGGCATTCCCCCAAATCCCCTGCCACGGAAAAGGCACCTCGACCCCGCAAGGTTTCCTGAGACAGGCTGGGACCAGGACAGGGTGTGCCAGCACCTCCTTCAGCCCAGCGGGGCTGGCAGGGGCTCAGGGATGGTGCTGGTGTTTGTCTCCCCCTGTATGAGGCTTTGCTGACAGGCAGAAGATCAACACACGTCCAGAAATGGGCAGCTTCCAGCTCGGCTCCCAAAAGTCCCAAGTGCTTGTGACAAGGACAGCACAAAGTGATACCCACTCTACATGTGGATTCATAAAATCATAGAATATCCTGAGCTGGAAGGGACCCACAAGGATCATTGAGCCCAGCTTCTAGTCCCGTCCCAAGAATCCCACCGTGTGCCTGAGAGCATTGCCCAAACCCTTCTTGAACTCCGGCAGGTTTGGTGCCATGCCCACTGTCCTGGGGAGCCTGGGGATTGCCATCGTCCCCGTGCCATCCTACCGGACCTGACCCCGGTTTTCCCCCGGGTTGTGTGCATCTTTCTGGCTGTTCTGCTGTGGGAAGACTCACTCCTCCAACAGTCCTTCTACTTGATGCCCAGTGCAGTGACCAGGCAGCTTCCCTGTGCCCACAGCCCCATCTTGCTGGCTTGGCTGCAGACTGCTTTTGTCTTCATCTGTCCCATCTCCCGTGGTGCCGGTGCAGATGCCATCTCAGGTTCTTCATTCCATCACCAGCACCTCTCTTTTCCCAGATTCTCTGGCTGCAGAGCCCACAGGCTCTTTTGATGTTTTAGAAGCAAAGACCATGAGTCCCGGCAGAACACAAGGTAAGTGCATCGTTAGCAGATGTCTGCCCAAAACCCACTCCAGGCCCTGGCAGCCCCTGCAGAGGCATCGCTCCCAAGGACGTGACAGACCCTACTTTGAGCCAAGGGGGGAGGCAAGATGTGAGTGAAGGGCAGAAGGTGTCACAGCCCTATGGGATGCATGGTACTACCTACAGCTAAGGTGATGCAGGGGCTCCTGAGGATTTGAAGAGTAAAGCAAATTAGAAGCTGGTCAGAAGTTGATATATATTTTTGTCTTTAAAATGAACCTCTGAAAAGCTTTTTTCTTTTTAACATGCACTTTCTCCACAACATTTCACCCCAAAGGATTTTCCTTCCAGTCTCTCCCCCGACAAATCTGGGCTGTAGCAGCTAAACCTTCGTAGGACTTACCTTCTCACCACTCATCAGCTGTTTGCTACATCTAATAAGAGGTATCAGGTATGACTGGTGGCCCAGATACCAATCCATAAAGCTATTAAGCTCCTTCTAGAAGGAGTCTTCACCTGTCTCAGGTGCCTGTGCTCAAACATCCATCAATACCAAGAGAGAAAGCACCTTCCTGGACTGGCAGCTCAAAGCAGTGTTTTGTGAGTAGGATTTCAGCTGGAAATTTGCTCAGGTAACCTGGGCCCCCAGGCCAGCTTCTGTTTTGCTCTGTGACATTGAGTGAAATCACAGTTTTCTGTGCTGCACTCTTCCCATCTGTAGAATGGGGCTGATACCTCCCATCACCTTTGCAAGCATTTGGGTGCTAAGGAACCAGGCAGGTGGGCTGGTGTGATGTTAACATCCTCTTACAGTGCTGAATTTCTGGAACTGAATCAATTTTTTCTATCTTTAAAAAAAATCTTTCAAAAAGGCTTTTTATTTAACTTCAGCTTCCCTTCCTAATTACTTAATGTAGTAGGAGTTATTTTGTCAGGAGAGGGCACTTGTTGATGGTTTACCCCATGTTTCATTAATGCATGTAAGAGGTTAACTCCTGGTAGAGAAACAGATGCATGGTTTTAACAGGGAAAAAAAAAGCCCCAATTTTACTTTCTACTCCTGCACTAATTTGTGACTATTTTTATCAATGTTAACACTGAGCCAGGGTAAAAATACTCCCTAGAAAGTTTAGAATTTACATTTGTCTTCATATATATTCAGCAGAAATCCAGCTCCCCAGCCTCCGCACTGCCTAATCTGGACTCATTAACTTCACCCACCCCCGAGAAAAATGTCAGATGACTTTGGCCTGGCGAAGCCCTTCACCCACAAACGCTCAGCAGGAGGGTCCAAGTCTCCTGTCTGCAGCAAACCATCCTCGTGGAGCATCAGCTCTGGCACTGCAGGCATCCAGCTCAGCCATGGGAACAGATTCACCCTTCCTAACACAGCCCTGCCTCAGGGCAAAGTCTCCGCTGCCAGGCTCCATCCTGCGAGGATGCTGAGCCCTGGAAGCATCTTCCACACGGCAAGGCAGATGGATGGAGGCTGGGGAAGCAGCACCACAAGGAGAAACCTTTGTGGAGCATCTCGTGAAGCACAAGGCAGCCACAAGCACGTGGACCTGGCCTCACCAGGTCCTGGGATGGTGCCATTTTTCTTCTATTAAATGGACATAACATTTGACTCTCCGAGATGCCCTTTTGCTGCACAGCTGGAGGCTTTCGTGTCAATCTGTCACTGAACTCTGCTCCAAAGACCACAAAATTGTTCTCTGGCAGGTTCCAGCAGAAGAAGCAAAAGCCAGAAGGCACGTGCAGTGTCTGGGCAGCCCAGGGCTGTTACCATCTTACAGAGGTCACAGCAGCCCAGAGGGGCTGAGGCTGGAGGTCCCTCTGAGGAGTGTCCAGCTCATGTCTCACAGCAGCATCTCTTAGGGCAAGTACTGCACCTGCTATTGGGTATGCCAGTATCTCCAAGGACGGAGACTCCACACCTTCTCCGGGCAAGCTGGTGCAGTATTTGACCACCCTCACAGTGAAAAAGTGAACTGACACGTCCTGTGCTTCAATTTGTTCCCGTTGCCCTCACTGGCCACCCAACAAAAGTCTGGCTCCACTTTCAGGGTCTGAGGAAACCCCTGCATTTTTATGGAAAGGGATGTGTTTTCTGTGAAACCCAGGAGAGAAAGAGGGCTCATGTTTAAGCAGGAGCCAAGAGCCCAGAGTCTCCACCAGCAAGGGAGGGCAGCTCCAATCTAATTAAACTGGAAAAACATCCTTAAGCAACACCACTTCCCTTCTCCCCTGCCTCACTTCCTGGGCTCCAGGCTCCTTCCAGAGGAAGAACTGAAGAATGTTTTAAATTATTTATTCTTTTAGTGGTGAGTTTTAAATGAGGAGGTCTGGAAGATGTGTGTAACCACCCTTAGAAAATCCTCCCCTGCAGAGGACCAGAAGAGGGGAAAGCTCCAATGCTCCCCTTGGCATGAGACCCTCCAGAGTCTGTCACTGCAATGATGGAGTAGGACAGGATGTTCATGGGACTTAAGAAGCCAATAACATCTACTCTCAAGCCTGTCTCAGGCATGTGTTGGACACAGCCTGCACAGCATGGAGTTCAATAGACCCCATACCCTGTTTATAAGCATTCCTCCTTTTGTGGGCCAGAAAAGCCCTTCCTCCTTGGAGAGAAGAGTCAAGCAAGAGAGGGATGGCCCAAGACACGGAGTGCAGGAGCTGTTGGTGCTGTCTGAGTCCCGGCCCTCGGCTCTGCTCGGCTCCATCGCCTCCCTGGCCCCGCAGATCCGGCACCGCGCCCGCCCCGCGCACACGTCAGTTCCTCGGCAGCTTCTCCAGGCGGACAGGCTGCTTTCAAGAAGCAATTTCCTGCAGAGGAAGATTTTTTTTTTTCCCAAGGAGCTTAAGTGGGGAGCTTCCTGGTGCAGGCTTTTCACGGGAAACCATTGTGAAAGCAGCTTTGCCACCCACCAGGAAGGGCTGTCACCGAGCAGGCTGCACCCAGCTCTGTGTCCCCAGCCCAGCTTCCCAGTACATGCCCAGGGGGTGAGTTTTGTGCCCCTCACTCATCTCCCCCAAGCTGCTGCTGGGATGCTGACTTGGGGCAGGGGAAGCAGCCGGATGGTGAAGAGCTGGACTAGGTGCAGGCAGTGCAGAGCCTCGCAGGGAAGGTTCTGCATGGCCTCTGCAGTGCCCAGCCTATCCCTCTGGTGGGAGAAGGTGTGGGAGAAGGGGAGAGAAGCTGAGAGCAGACATAAGACTTCACCAAACTTTGGCTCACCACCTTTTGCATTCTCCATCTTCACTATGCTGCTGGGTCTGATTTCAAGCAGGGCCACCAACTACCAGGACAGGCTTCTCCCCACACGGAGCTGGGGGGTCACTGCTCCTCAGCCTGGTTCTGGGAGGCTCCAGGGTTTCTGGGTGCTCCTCTGAAATGCAAACCCTGCCAGGACTTCTTCCCACTGCTGCAAGGGTGGGGCAGCCCAGCTCAGCCCTGCCCAGGGCAGCCCCAGTGGCTTTGGCAGAGCTACCTGGGATTTACACCAGAGCACATCAGAGGCAGCCTCAACACCGTGGCAGTGCCCCACAGCCCTGGCCATCAGTGAAACCCCAAAATGCACCAGTTAAACCCTCAGCCACTGGGGCAGCAGGTTGCACTGTGCTGCTGCTTCTCACCATGGGTGGCTTTAAAGTCAATTATTGTTCATATCCTTTTATTCCAATGAGCCATGCAGGTCTCCCAGCCAGTGCATGTTCCCCACAGTGCTGCTTTTCATTCGTGGAGTTGTTCTGGTTTGGGTGTATTTGGTGGCTGTGGGTGGGCAGGTAGCTCGGGCTTCTGCCCTGCTTTGAGTTCTCACCACCTGTGCTGTGGCAGCACTGCTCCCACATGGAGAAGTTCAGCTGGACATCTGTGAAGATGCTCTAGTTCCAGAGGTTTTTTTCTTGCACCAAATTCTCTGGTTTTGCAACTCCTCGCTGCAATTAAAATAAAACTGAACAACTCCCAGGAAGCCATTTCCGTAAAGCATTTCAGGAGCAAGGGGCTGGTTCCTCTTTCAGAGCATCAAAAAACAACTTCTACTTTCCTCCCCGTGTTAGCAATGTTCAGCTGAGCCTTGCTCTTTTTTCCCCCCAAAAAAGTTTAGTTTCCAGGAAACAGGACTTTATTTTGAACACAAAGAACCTCTTCGGCCAGCTTGACACTCTTGGGCACACTCACAAGTTTTGAATACACATGTATGACCCACAAGAACATGACCCAGTACAGAGGGAACTGAACCAGGTCTCACGGAACAGTCTGGTCACTTCCCAACCCACCACTGGCTTAATTGTGTGATGCTGGGCAGGTCCCTCCCCTCTGTCTGTGTCCTGCTTCCCAAGCCTTGAAATGGGATTTAAGTTCCTTCATGCAGCACTTTGCTGGACCTCAGAGTTGGCAAGAAGTATCTGAAACACTCACAAGGTGCCAATCCAGTTTCCACCAGTGGCAGCAGTGCTTGGTCAAAAAGGATGAATCAAAACCTCCTTCCTCCTTCTCCCTTGGCCTGCTGGCAATCCTCTTCTTAATCCAGCCCAAGCTGCTGCTGGCTGAGAGAAAGCAGCACTGGCTCGTGGTCAACTTGTTGTCCACCAGGACCTCCTGGGTCTTTACCTGCAAAGTTGTTTTCCAGCTGGCTGGTCCCCAGTTTGCACTGGTGAGTGGGGTTATTCCTCCTTGGGGGCAGGAGTTCCTGTTCCCTTCGTTTGACTTCATAGAGCTCCTCTTTGCTCATTGAGGTCCTTGTGAACCGCACCCTGGAACGTGCAAAGCCAGGGGAGCAGGGAGAGCTCACAGCATTTAACAGCTCGAGTGGTGGGTCTGGGAGAAAAGGATGGGATTGGAGACACACATCGCTTCCCTTCTGAGCACTGCCCACGACAGAGCGGGGACACCGGCCTGGGGACACCCAGGGCGCAAGGAAAGGGGGATCCTGGCGCCATCTCAGCGCGCACTGTGCCTGTGTGTCACCGTTCCTTCCCTCGCCATCTGACAAGCGAGGAAGCAGCGCTCAGGGAAAGCGGTGACCAGGCAAATTTAAGCAAAGACATCCCAGGGAATGAGTCACTGGCTCTGCGTAAGAAGCCAGACTCCTCTCTGGAGGGAGAAGGGCAGCAGGAAAGAGGAATGTTCCCAGGAGACGGCCACAGGATGATTAAAAGGCTTTCACTTGGACCTTGCATTGGAGACCCCCCTGCCGTGGCAGCAGAGGTGTGAGAGCAGAGCCCAGAGGTGCCCACAGAGCAGCTGCTGCCCACGGGGACATGGCGGCGGGAGCTCAGCTCCTCAGGGAGGCTGCTCCCAGGAGCGGGAGAAAGCACCCACCCAGCTTTTCTCAAACCCAAGCTTTTCTCAGGAAAGGCTTGGCTCTGGTGGTGACATTTCGCATGGGAAATGTTATTTCCTTGAAAACCTCAGGTATTCAGGTCAGCTAAAAGCTTTTAGCACAGTGGCACCAGACACACTGAGCTGGTTGAGTCAGAAGGTAATTTCCAATACAAGTAAGGCAACTTCCGAGGACCAGAGTGCTTCATCACCGTGTTTTCCTGGTGACAGCTTCAGTTGTTTTGCTTCTAAGAATCAGCCTTTTGTTTACTTTTGTTTTAGCTTATTTCCTCATGGAAAGCCTTTCATTTACTCCCCAGAATTACCTGTAGCTTTTAATCTGAGCAGGTGAAGGAGGTGGAAGAGGAACAGCTCTTCAGCAGCAGGGCCAGTGTGCCAGAAATGGTATTTTTTTTTAAGCTGTTCATAAAGATAACAAGAGATGAAAAGGTTGTGTCGGGAGGGGGATCTTCTCTAGTTGGAAAGCACGAAATACAAGAGCGCTGCTGTCTCTTCTGCTGGGGCCCTGGCATTTCTGATCTCATTGCTCCCAGGGTTTGCCCTATGGAGCAGATGCCCCAGAAGGGCAGTCAAGGTGGACGGGTGGATGGGAGAGAACCTGCCAAGGGACTCACACCCATCCTAGAGGGGCGGCAAAGCCTCAAAGAGAGAAGAAAATCTGGCTGGAGAAAAAATCTCAGAGCCCAGACTTGTCGGGTGAAAGGTGCTGGAAATGCAAATCATTAATTTAAAGAACTGGGCCAGGAACCAGGGGTGCCAGGCTGAGCTGTTATCTGCTGCATCAGCTGCGAGCCTGGCTCAGGATTTCAAAATAAAATTAGACTTACAGTATATGTCTTTAAATATTTAAATTACTTTCAGTAATTCATATGGTGACATTTAAACAAAGTACACCAAGCAAACGGCTCCCAGTGCTAAAAGGAAATGTTTGCAGGTAATAATATTTAATTTAAAAGGGAACAGCTGATATCAAGGCAGAATCTTAATGCTGAATTCAACCTACATTTCTCTCTCAGCCAAGCAGGGAAGAATAAATCCCCAGGCCTGCGAATGGTTAAACATGCAGAGTGGTGTGATTGAAGTGCTGGTCCCAGACACCCCAAAGAACTGTGAATTACGTGGGTGCCCAAATAATCGCAGGATCGGGGCCGCTGTGCAGAGCAGCTTCGTGGGCTCCCAGAGGTGGGGACAAGCAGCTTCATGCTGGGAGGTGAGGACCAGGGGGGCTTGGTGATGTCAACCCCTCCTGCCACGCTCACCTGCCCTCCCACATCCTTCCTGGGCCCCTTGCTGTGAGTCTGTTCCAGAACCGAAGGGAAAATCCATCCTGGGCGCAAACAAGCAAAACTCAATGAAGTCAACTCACACACAGGCGGCTTCGCCGTGGTGCTG
The DNA here is from genome assembly GCA_013399875.1 of Gymnorhina tibicen. Classification (NCBI taxonomy): domain Eukaryota; kingdom Metazoa; phylum Chordata; class Aves; order Passeriformes; family Artamidae; genus Gymnorhina; species Gymnorhina tibicen. The sequence continues at coordinate 497,249 of VXAZ01003479.1, forward strand.
CCGGCCAATTTGGAGAGCTTAGCTGGGTCTGTTACATCAGTCACACTGGATTTCATAACATCAGACATTTCAATGAGGGTGACTCATTCTCTCTTGAAGTGTATTGTATGTATGAGCAAAGATGATTAACTTCTGCTGAATGGTATGATTTCTGGGATGGGAACTGCTATTAATTAGGAGCGGATCTCAGATGTTCACAAACCCTGTTTTCATGGCCTACTTTGTATATTTTTCTCCATTCTACTTGTTTTTTTAGCTCAGGATAAATATTAAAGTGCTCTTCCCTGCTATCTGGCACTAAAGCAGCCAGATGTCCAGCAAAGGCGTCTGACTTTCATAGTCAGGCACAGCCCAGGGCTCAGTTCCTGTGGCCAAGCTTCAGCTACTTGCCCTAAAAAGCTCAGTTTTCACATTAAAAGCAAACAAAACAAAACAAAAGGGAGCTTCCAGCCAGCACAAGTGCAGCAGATAAAGTACCAAGGGAGGTAAAATAAGCACAAGTGGCTCAGAATGTAAAATCCAAAGAATTATCCTTTCTCATCCTCCCCCCAAATTTTCTTTATCCAAAGAAAGTTGGGGGCTTATGCTAATCTCATGCTTCTGGCTGTTGAGGGTTGAGCTTTGGGGGTCAACAACACCAAGGATCCTTGGAAAAAAGAGTTTTCCAGGTTCAGGCAGAAAAGTACCCTTTCAGCTGTACTGGCTGCAAAGCTGGACAATTTACCAGGACAAGAGTCAGGGCGCTCAGTAACCTCAACCACATCTGCAGCACCCAGCACTGGGGTCCAGCAGGAAGTGCCTGGAGACATTAAGACCAGCCAGCTTGGAAAAGCCAAAGGAGGCAGGCATGGGATGGGATGGAGTTGTCCTTCCCCAGCCCAGGCAGTGCTGTGGGGATGCCAAGGAGCAGCCAGGTTGAAGCTGGGGACCTGACAGGTCAGCATTTAACAGCCAGGCTGTTCAGTGGCATCTTGCCACCACCTCATGATTCCCAGCATCTCCACTGGGATGACAAGGTCCCCTCCCAGATCCAGCCTATCAGCTCCCTCTGGTCCTATCCCATGGCACTGGCAGTGAGCAACACAACATCCCACAGAGCCAACCATCTCACCCTGCTCCAGCTGCATTGCTGCGGGCAGTAAAACAGTCCTGGGAATAGACAAGCTGTGGTCAGTCCCTCTGCCTGGCCAGCAGGAGCTGGAGGAAGTGTCCTGCTCTGGGTTCCTGGTGAGACACCACCGTGAGAGTCAACTGGGACTTCCAGAGAGGGAAGGGAAGGGTCACGCTCAGCCTGGTATTCTACCAGCAAGGATGAGGTTCATGTGCTTTGCCCAGTACCCCATCCCCATGCCCCCTGCAGCACTTAGAGCTCTCCTCAAATGTCAGGCAGGGACTGTGGGCAGCAGTTACGCAAACAAAGGTCACTGGATCCGCGCTTTTCCCTTCCATCAGCTGAGGCTGCTCGAAGCTCCTGGGCACAGGCTGGAGAGCTGGTCCTGCTCCACAGCAGGCACTGATGAGGAGCATGAGCAAACACAAGAGAAGCAATTGTTTGTAGTTAATTGAGACAAGAAGAGATTTTTTTTTTTTTTGATTAAAACTCAGGCCCGGGCATTTCAGCACAAATGGGGGGTGAGCAGTGAAACTGCCCGTGTGAGTGGCCAGCCCTCACCTGTGGGGGTTTGGAAACTTTTGGGGCAGTGATTCGCTCTGCTCCGCTCCTCCTGCTTGTCACCACGCAGGGGGCAGAGGCAGCCAGCTCGGGGTGGCCTGCCCTGGCTCAGGCACTGCACCCAGGCTGCTGGCAGCAGACCTGGAAGCACCTGCTGCCCAAGCTTCCCTGTAACCACCACAGCTCCCAGGCTTGCTCTCAAGAAGCTGGGAGGTGTGGGAGCATTAGAAGGCTTCTCCTTCCAGACTCAACGGTGAGGAATGTGCATTCGAAACAGAGATAGGGCTGGTTTCACTTCTCCTGCACACCAAATCCAACCATGAGTCTCTGTGAGATAAAGTGGCATCTAGAGGTCGGAAAACCCCACAGTTTGCCTGAATTTTGCACCCATAAAATGCCACTGGCAGATCAAAGTGTGGATGTATGATTCAGGCACAAGTCTGGGATGTGTGAGCCACGGCCCGAACTCCAGGCGCGCAACAAAGGCTGAGCCACGCAACACCAAGGGTTTCCTTGGAGACTGACGCAGAAGGGGCTTCGCCTCCAGAAGCACTCTCTCCCTGCCTCACCAGGCACAGAAACACCCTAAATCCCATCCCTACCAGGAGAGCCAGCAGGGCTCCACTGCGCCACTGGAGGAAGGGGCAGTGCTGAGAGCCTGGAGGGGGGTTTTCCTCACCTCCGGGTAGTTTTCCTGTTGCGCAACTCACTCGTGCTTCTAAAAATGTTTGCTGGAGCAACAGTTTCTAAGGCGATTTCCATAACAATGGGGGCAGAAGAACGATCCATGCTGCTGCGGAGGTCTGCTCGCTCACACGCTCGCCGAGGAGCGGGCACACGGCAGCCCCAGCGCTGAGGGGTTCGTGTGAAGGAGAGGGAAAGAGAATTTGACTGAAATCGCTCCCGGCAGCTGCTGGAAAGCTCCCCAGAGGCCCCGCTGGCCATGGCCATGGCGCTCTGCCTTGCCCCGGGGCCTTGCCACACCGCTGGAGTCTGAAAGGCACGAAAACACCCGCAGCAAAGGTACCAAAACACGGAAAGCGCTTCCACACCTTTGCCACCGGCGCGTCGCCTCCGCCCGGCGAACACGCACCGGGGCAGGGGCACGGCCGGGCAGCAGCTTCACCCTGACATCAGCTCCTGCTTCAGCCGAGGCCTCGGTCCTTAAGAGGCCCTGAGTTACACAAAGCCCCCACGTGTTTCTCTTTCATCTCACAATTCTGCGTGCTCAGCCCCAGCCAAAACCAACCAGGTTTGCTCCTTCCCCACATCTTTTCCAGCTGACCCATTAAAATCAACACACAGCCACTGCCTCCAGTTTGAATCGCTCACATCCTGCCATTACAGCTTTGTTTAAATCCGTGCAGAGCTCAACCTGTTGTCAGACAGACACTAATTTGTGTGTTTCTAATTATTTGTTTCCATCTTAAAACCTGTTTTTGAGCAGATTGCAGCTTTATTTTAATACATGCTTGGCTAGAGCTTGATACACTGGTTGCCAGTAACCTAGACACAAATGGAATTGCATTGCACAGGGGGAGCAGGGGGAGAAAAGAGACTGAGTTAAACTGAATTAAGAGCCTGTTCATAAAAATGAATTAAGCAAAATTGTGAAACAAGCAGCAGTGTTGCATTGCAGAAGACTGTTTCTATATTCCTGTTTCTACCTCTCCAAATAAGATGAACCTCTGCATTCACAAAGGGCATTTGAAACATCTCCTTACACAAACACTTTCACCATGGTTTTTTTATGTGATTAAAGCTCTTAAACTTAGGGTTAATCCTTTTTATACTCACATGGTTGGTGTTGAAAATTAGCTCATCAGTGGGTGACCAAACCAGGATCAATCTCCAGCTGCTTTCCCAGGATGTGAATGCAGATAGTCAGGCACTGTCCTCAGCCCCCTCATTCAAGCAACACCAGCAGCCTTTTCCTCTTCCAGGAGCAGGCTGGGCCCTTTGTTTCTCGGTCATTTTCACACAAGTCTTCAGAGGGCAGGAGAAGGGGCTGAGGTGCTGCTCTGAGGCAGCCGACACCGCTGCGGCACCCCAGGCAGCACAACCAGTGCTCTGGGACCTGCCTTGCTTCATTCTCTCTCTGTAGCTCTTTCTCCTGTGCTGAGGATTTTGGGGTCTCTGATCTCAAATGCAGTTAAGGAGACTGAGGCAATTAAACAAAAAGAAAACCGTATGTTATTTGCTGGCAAATATCGACTTTTTTGTGGAGGTCATGTTCTGCACAGCCCTGACTGAAGCTGCCTGCAACAGTCTCACCTTTGGCTTCTCCTCTCCAGTTCCCTGCCTTTCCTTGGGTGTGGGAAAACCCAGCAAGAGCATCCCATATGCTCAGCAGGACAGGCAGGAGCCACGTGAGGAGTGGCAGCGTGCATCCAGCAGCACGCTGTCTCCCCAGCATAGCCTGACCTCTGGTTGTCTCCACAGTCAGCCACAGAGGGAGAGTGAAATCCTTGTGCAGCTCTTTCCAGCAGGGAACACACTCCAGGGACATTGATTTCTCTGCAGGCTTTTCATCAGCAGACAAAGGGGCTCAAAAAGCTGATGCAACTGGTGGGGTGTGAGGATGTACTTCCCAGAAGGCACCAGCTGCTAGAGGGAATCAGGTTTTCTGTTGTCAAAGTGGCCTGGGACTTCAGAGGAGACACCCAGGTTGAGGGCACAGCCCAGAGCACCCGGTCCATCTTGCTCCTGGTGTGCAGAGGCCCATCTGTGAGGCTGACAGTGTGCAGCATCTCCAGATGAACATCAGTGACCTCCTCCCCCTGGCAGATCTTGGATTCTGTGGGATACGTGGCCCAAGCAGTCATTACATCAGCACCAAGCAGCACGGAGGTCACCTGGGAAAAGGCCTTTGCCAGGCCAAATTTTGGGGGTGGCCTCGTGGTTTGGTCCTTGCGGAAGAGCATCTCATCCCGACATACCTGCCTCCACCTGTAAACTGAGCCAGTGGGGATGGAGAGGGTCCATCACCTCCTTGTAGCCCTTCCCTATTTCCACCCAAGGACATTTTTGGTGAGCTTCTACTCGTTTTTTAATGCTAAAAAGGAAAGAAAAGAGGAAGATACGCACTTGATGTTAAGGAAATCTAACAGAGCGTGCAGCAATCCAACTGCTCAGACACATATGCCTCCTTCCTTCTGCTCCGTACCAGCAAGGCTGTGCCATATTTAGCTCTGGCTCCATCTCTCACAAACTTGACCAACTGTTCCTCCACAGTGTCATCTTTGCTTGTTTACCCCCAAACTGTTCACTGAAATCTTCAATTCGGTGAGGGGAAAATACTAATAATAATTTTGTAAAAAGGTTTTATTTTTAATGGTATTTTTAATGACAGGAAAGGCACTAAATGCCAAGAAAGGCAGATCGCAACAGCGGCGGGTAAAGAGGTCAAAAGATCCCTTGGTGAGTCATCGTCTCCATCAGGGACCTCCTGTGTGAGGAGGCAGATGCGTTTCCTAGAAATTGCTGTGCTGTGGCGGGGCCAGCCCCACGCTGGCTGCCAGGGCAGCGTCCGGCCGGCCAAGTCCTCGGCCCTGGGATGCTCCCACAAGTGCGTGCTCCCACAGGAGTGGCCCTGGGATGCTCCCACAAGTGCGTGCTCCCACAGGAGCGGCCCTGGGATGTTCCCACAAGTGTGTGCTCCCACAGGAGTGGCAGGTTCGGTGACCACATGTGAAGGCAGGCACAGAGCTGTGGCTGCGTTGGGGTTGCCTGGGTGTAACTCCTCCGAGGAGCTGTCCCGTGCAGAGCAAAGGGGTAACGGGCTCCCCGGGGGAAAGGCTGAAAGTATGGCTTTGTTACAAGTAGGAAACATGGGAAAGAGCAGAGAGCATTTCCCTGCCTTCTTCACTGTGCCAAACCATGGCAAGCTCACCCCAGTGTTTGGGCCTCAGCAGCAGGACAGGAGTCAGGCAGAGATGGTCTCGCTCCACACTTTCAGCCATGGTTGTGTCACACATGAGGCAGAGGTGAGCCCTTGTCCTCCCGCACACAGTGAGGAGCCTTGGAGACTTCTCACTGAACATCCACACCTCTTCCTGCCTCGCCTTTGATGTCAAGACACTGCTGTCTACTGGAGGGCCTGGTGACAGCCTGTCCTGCAGTCTTGCAGGATGCTGCAGCACAGCACCCCCCACACCAGCCATGGGCCTTGTGTACAAAACTTTCTCACACTCGAGGCAGATCTTACGGAGTTAAGAGCATTTTCTTGGCTCGCTGTGCTGGTGGAAGAGCGACTTACAGCACAGCAGATGGATAAAATTCTAATTTGGGTTTCACATGATTTATATAAATAGGCTTAGACGAGGTTGCGCAGAGATGGCGCAGTCATCTGCCAGCCTTGCTCTGTTTACCTCGAGACCCTCTCCTCCCCCTGTTAATGAGCACCCCAGCGGCGTCTCGTGCGCTGGCAGTAACGAGTCACCTCAGCCGTGCCACCTCCACAGCTCCGGGCTGCGCTCCCAGAGAGGCAAAGCAGCCTCCTGCCACCCCACCTGGCCGGGCACAGCTTTTAGGCTCATCCCTCAAACCCAGAGACAAACTGTCAAGGAGCACACCAGAGTCACAACTCCTGTGGTTGGCTCAGGAGACTGGGGGAGAGTATGGACCACGCTGCTTCCTACCCAGGGGAGTGGGAACAAGAACGGGGCTCCCCTGGCCCCCGCTCACTCATAGGACACCAAGTTCTGCTGGGGCCTCTCCCCAAGGGTGGGTGGCTCAGAGTAAGGGGATGTCACTGGCCCCACTGCCACCCTCATGAAAATGACAGTAGCTCCCCCTCCTCCTTCTCCCCACTAGTGCGTCACCAAGGAGCCTTCACCACATCCTGATGAAAACCATCAAGCACATCTTTTTTGGGTTTAATTAGAAACCCCTGCCTCATCTACACTGCTCCTCTATCCCTCAAAGGGTGACACGAGCTGGTGCTGCTCCTAAGAGGGAGCAAACAGATGAAGGTCTGGCTCCTGTGAGTCTCCAGCATGCATCTGCTGAACATCTCCATCACATGTGTATTGTCTCCTAGAAATCAAATGTGACGTGATCCCAGCAGAAAAAAACGTAGAAAACTAAACTGCTGGTTTCTTTATGTGGTCACCAGAAGCTGGATATGTGACAGCTGCATCTTTCCAGTCAATACAGCTCAGGGGTCACTCACACCCAGTGCAAGGGACAGGGGCAGGACTCTGCTTTTAGCACACACTGACCCCCAGATATCCCAAGGTCTGAGATGCAGGGGCAATCAAAGCAAAAATGCCAAGTCTGGGCTGAAAGGGGAAATGGGACACAAGTTTCTTCAGTTTGAAGGCCAAAAGCCAGACTGCCAAACACAATGACACTTCTCCCTGTGGGCCCGAAGTACCTCAATCCAACACTTTGTCATGTAACACCTCTGCCTTTGAGTGCCTTTGGCTCTGGCAAAATGATCCTTATCACAAAGCGGATGCATAGCTTGAGGTAGAAAATGATGCAAACATCATTAAACTAGCCCAGAGTTTGTCTGCCTGCATCCTCATTTTTACAACCCGATTTTCTACAGAAACAAGGCTTACACAGCCACACCACCCCTGCACCCCTCCTCTCCGACTCTCCTTCTTTTTGGACACTTTCAGCCCCACGGTACAGGGGCTCCCAGTTATTATGGGAATGTAAACTTTGTGAAGTTTGGTGGCAGATGAGAAGGTGATGGTGTGTGTTTAGCTTTCACTGGCCAGTGAAAGCTCAGGCACGTCCTTTACCCCACAACACAAGCCCATCGGAAACCAGGCTTTGCCGGTTTCCGCCGCTCGTGGAACAAGTTGTATTATTTGTATAATTGTATCCTAGGAGCCCTAGTTTCTGTCCTGCATAGTCCCTGGCATGAGCAGTATTTTCCATGGTCAGCCTAGAAGGAGGGAGCAGACTTTAACCCCCTCAATGCAAAGAGCAGATTCCCACATCAGGTTATTTCCATGCAGCTCTCCCTATGAGAAAAAAAGCCCTGCTAGGATCAAGGCACACGCAGAGAAATCCCAGTGCCAGAAAGGGGTTTCCTCTAGGAGAAGTGCAGGTGGCTTGGGAGCAGTTGGGGACCCTCCTAGGGGGGTGCTTGAGCCTTCACAGCTCCTGTAGCCAGTACCTTGCTCAAACCCCATCTTCAGCCTGGCCACTGCCAAAACTCTCTGATTCAGCCTCTCTTTCCAGCCATGAATCATAAACCAGCTCTTCACCAGCTGGGATAAGGCACAGGTCACCAAACAAAGGAAGAAAAAGAGATTTCTCAAGGGCCAAAGCAGATAAGCCCCTATGATTTGACAGTTTCCCTGCTTGTGCATCTGTGCTGGCAGAGCAAAGTGATGTCACGCTGGCAGCTGGAAACACCTCTGCCCAAGGAGATGCAAACAGGTCCCTGCTCTGGGCCACTGTGGAAGGCAACAGGAGCTTCATCGGGCACCTCTGGCTTGAGATGAGCAGGCAAAGGCTTTGCAGAAGTGACACATGGCTTGGAGCTTCTTGGGATCTGAGTCTGATACATGGTGAAGGACCTCAAGTCAAGAAGGGGAGATCTTTGGGGAGATCACAGCCATCCCAAAGCACAGCCTCACTAGTTCTTGATGTCCGAGTTCATCACTGAGGTCCTCCTTAGCCAGCCTGAGCTACATCAACCACCATTCCCACCCCTACTTGTTCCTGTTGTCTGAGATCTGCCCCTAATTATGGGCAGCAGTGAGAAGAAAGGAAGCACAGAAGGGCTGGAGATTCAAGTCAAAAAGTGGTGGGATGCTGGGACACCAGCAGTTCCCGAGAGACCCACAAACGTCCTGCAGGTGAGGGCTAGGAGAGATGTAAGGTGCAGGACCAGGTGGTCCATGGAGCCCCCCACCATCAGCACCTCCAAGGGCTCAGAGCCAAGCTGGGCTCTCTGTAGTGTGGGTTGTGGTGTGCGTGGGCCTAAAAAGCTGGACCATGAAACTTCTGTTGAGCTTGGAGGGTCAGTTTGCGCTGCCCTGGGAAAGAAGAGCAAGTGGCAGGTTCAGGGCACTTCCAGCAGCTGGGCAGAGTGTTCCTGCATTTCCCAGTGCCTACAACAGTGGCAGATGAGAAACACGTCAGGCAGAAAATATTTGGGGTTTTCTTCTACGAGTTGCTGCCTCTGTGCTGAGGACATGCAAAAGAAAAGGGCTGGATCTTCTGTCAAAACCATTTCCCACTACTGCAATGTTTTTAAGCAAAACCCAAAGCATTCCAAAAGAGACTGGGGAAGACACCCATAAACCAGAGAAAATAACTTAGGGTTTAAAAGGTTTCAGAACTGGATGATTTAATTGTTTCTGGATTTTATTTAAGCCTTCATTTTTCTAAAGTTTTTAAAAAGCGCCTACTTAGTAGTAACGGCAAAGATATTTCCTTGGAGAAGTGTGAGTAGCTTGTAGAGGTGATGTTTCAAAAATAATAAAAAATAATAAAACTTTGCCAACTCCCTAGAGCAAAGAATGAAAATCACATTTGTCTAGGAATATACTTACACCAGCAGGATTTCACTAGCATGTGAACCAGAAGCTGGTGTGGATTCAGTCTCTGAGGCTTTCCCAGTGTCTTAGCAATGAGGTGAGATTATTTCAGTCCCAAGCAGTAGAATTTCTTACATGTTCCAACAAATATCCCATCATCGAGCTGGAAGCTTTGACGAACAGGACAGCTGATTCCTGCCACAGATCACAAACCACTGCTTCCCCCTGTGAGTCAACGCTAGCACAGATTTCAGTGTGAACCATTAAGCACAAATCCAGCCTCGATCCATGCCAGCAGAAAAGCTTGGATGAAGCATCTACTGAAGCCTCTTCCTTGAGCGAGGGACTTTCCTGAGCTGTGCGCTCAAGGTCACTGCCTCTCCCTTGGGACACAAGGGCATCCAAGCCTGGGTTATTTCGGTCTCATGTGGAGTGAAGTCACCACCACTTCAGCCACTGGTCCCCATTCACAACTCCCTGTTCATTCACTGCAGAGCATTCCCATGGCCAGATGTTTATCACTCTGTGTCACCCTCCAACTATTTTGCAGGGGTGGTAGGAGTGGCTTTTGGAAGACATTTGAGTACACACACAAATACAGGCCTGGGCTGCTGTGTGTTTGGACAAATAAATAAGTGCAGCTAATCAGTAGAAATGTTTTTGTGTTAGCTATGACTGGGAAGAGAGTATCCCAGCCCTGCCAGATAAAAAATCCCCTTGGGGATTTCTAAGTGCGCCCGAAACCAGCTGGACTAAGACCTTGCTTGTTCACCCCATGGATTTGTGTGGGCGAGGAATTAAAAAAAATACAGGAAGTTTTTAAAAAATAAAACTAAGCAAACAAAATAACCCCTCTGCCCCTTACCTTCACACAGTCTGAACGGCTGGAAGGACAACATGGCTGCGTGTGCTGGGCAACACAGCCCTGAGCCAGGTTTCTCCAGCCCTGAGCTGGACGTGCAGCACTGATGGAGGTGGTTGCTCCTGAAGCTCCCAGCACTTAGAATCAGCAGCTTCAGTCCAAAACAACCACTCATGTACACGTATTCAAAAATACCTGGGTTTTTACTCCATTTATACCACATCTTGGAAGGCTGGCCTGTCTGGGAATGCTTTTCCTGGCTTCACGGCACGGCAGCAGCAGGCAAGCAGCAGTTGTAGTACAACACCAATAGTAACGTTCTATCCCAAATAAAGCTGTACCAGACCCACTTGCCTTGATGTCCAAAAGAGATGCTGGCAGGATCTGGTGTTCCTGCTGGTGTTCTCCTGGTTACAGGCAGTGGTGAGCTGTTTCCATATCAGGAGATGGTTTTGAGAAGGCAAATTACAAATCAGCAGCTGCTGCCTGGTGATAGCTCAAAGGGAGCAAGGTGGGCTTGTTTTGGAGTCAGGACCTGTACAGGGGAGGCAAAGCACACCTGGAGCACCCACTGCCACCCTAAGTACTCAGAGATCATTGCAGCACCCAGGAAGCCAGATCCCACCCCTGGGCAGGGCAGCCCATCCTGCTGAGGTCAGTAGGGCAGATGTGCTCAACACCTGGCAGCAGGTCCTAGCCCTGATCCCTCTGAAACCAGCAGCTAAAGCTCCCATTTAACTTCAATGGAGACAGGATTTGGCCTGGATCTCAACTAAACCCATGACCATCAATGGCTTTGCTTGGGGTTTAATTCCCTGGATTAAAGGGAATTTGCCCCGCAGTCACTCAGGGAGCCCCAGCTCCCTGGGCAGAGCTCAGCACCCACATCCCACCACCGCTCCGCCGTGGCCAACGAGAGCAAACCAACCCAAGGGCCCTGGGTTTTAAACAAACAAACAGCAAAAAGAGAAAGAAAAAGAAAAAAAGAAGAGCATTTATTTCCCCCGCAGCTGTGCTCTCCCGGACAGAGGATTTCTGTGGCAGGACAATGCCGCTTTATGCAGCGAGGTTAAGTTTCAGTTACTTGAAACTATCAGCTCTTGTGTTCGAATCATCTTATTACCTCCACAATCAAACAAGGCTTCCCCATGGGCAGGGATTCGGTCATGCTGTTTAAACTGGACACAAAGGTCAAGCAGGGCTGGATTTAAAGTCATCTAATGGGAGCTGCCCGAGGCTGCTTTGGGAAGGGGAATACAGCCAGCGTGGTATTCATCCTGTTGGGAGAGGCAGGTCCCATGTGCTGAGCCCCATTCATAAGAAAGAGGAACCCAAAATCAAGCTCTAGAGTTGGGGTTTTGGTTCCCGAATGTTCCCCTCTGATAGCAATTTACAACCATCTAGCATCAGACTTGATCGTCTCCAAAATACTTAAGGTATCTTCAGACCCAGTGTGAAGTAAAATCTCCAGTAGAATTCCACTTTATCTTTCTTCAAGCAAACCTTCAACCCAGTTCTCTCCTGGCTGTTGCCTCTCCCACCAGCAGTGTGGGGAGGGCAGCACCTCTTCTAATTATCTATCCAAATGCTCTCCATGCCCCAAGTGGAAGGAAACAGCCCTAGATCCCATTGGTTGCAGTTAGGCACAGCTTGGGAAGTTACTCAATAATTGGGCACATCCCACAGTCAGCAGCACATAACACGTGATGAAGCCAGTGTGCATTTCAGGGCTGCAAACCTAAAGAGAGCAGATGCTAAAGCCTGAGTGGTGCTTCTGAGCTGAGACTGCAGGGAGGCAGTCAGAGCGCAGGGAAGCACACGCTGAATGTCACCTGGGGAGGCCGTGGCTGACCGAGCGTTTGCGTTCGTCCCCATGCAGGGGACAGGGATTTACAGACCACCCCGGTGCCATGCCAAGGCAGGGCAAACATCCCTCACACTGCACAGGTGTGGAAGGCAACACGCAGTAGAACAAGAAGAAAACAACTTGCCTGCATCTCCTTTGCTCATACCAGAACTGCTGCTCCTCCAGCCAAAACCTGGATCCCCGTCAGCCCCTGTACCACTGCAGCTTGGCATGGAGCAGGCAGCAAGCCTGGGAGCTGTGCTTGGAGCTGCTCCAGCTCTGCACAAGTCTCCAAGGGAAAAATGTGGCTTCCATGTTCTGATCCACCCCCTTGCCCAGAGGTAAGATGTGTCACTGAGGAGCTGCAGAATGAAGATGTGGTGTGGGATCTCCCCTGCGATCAGCTTGCTTCCCTGCAGTCTTGACTACCAGAGGAAAAGATGTAGCATTACTAGACTCAGTGCACAGCCCCAGCACCCAGGAATTAATGCCCTGGGAAGGGAAGGTGGGGGAGCAACACAGCATTCCCCGGGGATGCACATAAGCAGGGAGCTGCTTGGAGCTGTCTTCTGGGGTGCGTGCAGCAATGCACTAAGGAAGTTCCCAAACACACAAGGCCTTTCAAACCAAAAGCCTTTTTCTCCCACTCAGCTTCCTTCCCAATTCCTTGGGATCTCAGTCCAGGGGAAGGAGGAAGCACAAATGCAGAGGAGTTAAGCAGAACCTTTCTGAAAGTGGCATGAACCATTCACCAAAGCAGGACCAGCTCAGTGTCCCAGATCCACACACCTCTTCCTCCATCTCCCTTAGGCCCTGTCCTTACAGGCACCACCTGAGCTTGCTGGCTGGCTCCTCACGCGAGGTGACATCCTGGCCTTGCCAGGCAAGCCCCAAATACTCTGCAACATGGAGCAGAAGCTCAGCTGGGCTTTCTGCACGAGCCAGCTCTGCCTGTCCCTCAGGGGCACCGGCCAAGAGCCAGAGTCACTGGTCAGGTGCTCAGGGATGGTCTAGACCCAATCACCATTTCATACTCAGATTTCATACCTTCCATCTTCAAGTAGCTCCTAAGTAGTCTGATTTAATGATCCCACACGTTTCCACCCAAGCCGCAGGCTATGGGGAAATTTGCACAGGTGTGGCAGCGTTTCCTTACAAAGCAAGATGGAACAGCTCCTGGCCCTGTGCACCGGAGCTTCCCAGAACTTCCCGAGTGCTCTGGATGCTCCCTCTGCATCACCCCCTGCTCAAGATGCTCCATGTGCAGCCAAAGTGAGCCTGGGCACCTCTGAACTCACCAACACTGGGAGAGGGGCTGGCACAGATCAGAGAGCTGAGGCTGGGCATGGAGTCCAGCTCCCCTCACTGCTTCATCTGGTACTTGCCATCACATGGTCACCCAGGGCGTGAAAAGGCACAGGGTAAGTGAGCTAAATCCCATAATTATTTAATATAATTAACCACAGGATTGAAATGGGCCCATTACCAAGGAGATAGGCTGCTAGAAATCTTCCCTGCTCTTCTTTGAGCACTAACCTGAACACAGGAAAGACTTTGCCATATCTTCCCAGTGGGGGAGTGGAGAGGAGTAGGTCCTGGTTTTTGTTTTGCTTTTGTCTAATTAATATTATTTTCAGAGATTATTGATCCTGACTTCAAAGAGAAGCCGTCTCTCATCTCAGGCTCTGGCATTGCAGGATGCCAGCGTGACCCCGCTTTTCTGGACAGATGCTCAGACTGGTTTGGATCAAAGCAAGGGAGGCAGCTGCCTTCCACATCCCCATCAAACACTTTCCAGGGCTATGGCCAGCACCCTTCCAATGGGGAAAGTGAAATTAATTCATTAATTGCTTCCATCCTTTGGCTTTTCATGTGGGGCCACTTACAAGAACCATCCATTCTGCATTTCTACACCTTCCCAATGCAAAACAGAGCATTTTAAAGCATTTTTGGTACTCCAGTGGAGATCTTCTCAATGAACCTGCGTCTCACTCTTGCAAAAGCGAAAAGGGTCCTCCGTCGACAATACACAGATGGTGGGCTCTGGCCACATGCAGCCCTTGCACCAGGGCTGGAGTGTTTCTGCAATGCTCTTCTGAGGCGATGGTGGGATGCAGGGATATCCCACAGCATAAGTTCGCTTGGGCTTTTTCACCAGCAATCAATTCAGCTCATGAAAGTTGTGCTGCATTAGGAGATCCTCCCTTGTGCTCCAGGTGCAGCTGGAGAACATCGCTATGACCTAAATGGGGAAATCCTCACCTCACAGGACTGTGGGGTTCAGTAACAGCCATACTGGGTTCACAACCAAATAGCCAATTCCCTCCTGTCACCTCCTCCAGAGCCAGCCAAACCCACCACTGTGACCCACAAGCCAAAACACACCTTGAGGCTCTTGGGGCTTTGAGCAGAGCCACCAAAACCTACATTATCATCCCTGGCTGGCCCCTCGTGGAACAGCATCACCTCAGCGTTTGCAAACACTGCCTGCATTGGGGTGTGAGGATGAAGACATCATTGGCAGTGCTTCTCCTGGGCTCCCTTCCAGCAGCCCTCGCTGCGAGGAGGGGTGATCAATTCCCAGAGTGGCTCCGTGAAGTCATCCTCTCCCGACAGGCCTTCTCCTCCCTGACATCACCAGCTGGGCAAAGCAGGCACAACAGCCCTCCCCTGCTGCGGGATTTGCTTCCAGAGGCACCAGAAGGGAAGCCTGGCTGCTCACAGAGCGTGGCTGGGTGCGCCCAAACAAGGGAACTGCCATGGAGCAGCAGCCCCCCAGGACTCCTGTTCAGTGACCTGGGTGACACTGGTGGGAAAAGGCTCAGGAAAAGCAGGACAGAAACAACTCACCCAGCTCAGTTTGTCTCGATGAACCTGCCTTGGGAGCACCCTTATGCTGTGGATAACCAGGAGTCCACAGGCTCAGCAAAGCTTCCACCTACCCCAAGGACAAAATCCTGGAGCAGAGACTCATGTGGTCCAGAGCAGGAATGCATGTGGATGTAGAAACCTTCATTTAAATGAGAGAAACAAGGCATTAGTGATGAGCATCTTCCAGAGGGGTTCCAAGAGGAAAGGAGGCACGCAACCCCTCACTGCAGCGAGGGTTTCTCCTCCCATCCCTTTGGTGTCCAGCAGGCAGAGAGGGCAAGGAGCTGTCCTGGGGGGTGCTGGGTGCTCAGGCTGCTGACCCTGGGAGTGGGGCATCCCTCAGAGCCAGAGAGAGCAGCTGGGAATAGCTCCCAAATTAACAGGAGTGGGGGCTGAGCTCCTGTGTTGGAAGTATTTAAAGATTTTCTGGGCTGGCGTCTTCACCTCCTCGTCCACCCCAGCAGCACCCGCCATGGTTTTACCCAAAGAGAGTCCCAGTATAGCTCACCCTGCAGTGCTGGGGCTGCATCCTGCCCTTCCAAAAGCTTTTCTCTGCTCAGGATGCCCCTGCCAACACACCCACAAACACTCACCTTCTGCCCCAGTTTCCAAATCAAATGTTTTAATTTAAGGCTGGATGAATTATTTCAAGTGGGGGGAAAAAATGACAGGCAGAAACTGGAATTTCTCTGCCTTTTCCAAAACTAGCATGAGCCATTTCTTTAAAGTTCTTAAGAGATTAACCGGAAAATTAAAAACATTTGGTCTTTTCAGTACTTCTTCCATTTTTTCCTCTCATTTTTTTGCTATGACAAAAAGCAAAAGAAGAGAATATTGAAACCACTGAAAATCATTTACAAAAGGGAAGAAACTTTCATTTCTCGACTACAACACAAGCAAGATTTTTAGTCTTTTTTAGCATCTTCACTTTCTACCTTCTTACTCCTAGGACTTAGCAGAACAGGGAGATATCTTTAAAATATTCAGGAAAAAAAAGGCTCAATTCCAGAGATTCTGGCTTCTCATGCCCAAGAGAAGTTGCCAAAACTTACTGATACTTGAAGACAACATACTAGCACAGGAACAGTGATGGTGGTGGAAATAGCCAGGAATTTATTTGAAATTAATTAGGTTTGATGGTGTTTGCACCATTTTGTGTTCACTTTCATGCCACTGGGGTTCAGTAAGAGGCTGCAACGCAACCCTTTTGGGGCTCAAAACTCCTGACCAGAGACAGTAACATTTCTCCAGGCTGGGGACAGCAGCAAAGCCACACACAGCTGCTGTGAAGCTGCATAGCTGGGGTTGGCTCATTTGACTTCCAAACACAGTGCAATTCGAGAATAAGCTTCCCCTGAGCAACGTCCATGGCCAAGTCCGAGATAATCATGGATCTCTTGACCGCTGCTCTGCCAACAAGAGAGAACGCACTCAGGAACGATTGGATCTGTCCTGAATGCTGGCAGTCAGCTGCCTGCAGTTTGTTCAGATGGCCAGGGGACACCAGCTTGGGAATGAGGTGTCCTTGCATGTCCCAGAGTGACAGAAAGAAAACGTATCACATGAAGGTTGTGTGTAGCTCAACGTGCTTTAGAGGTGCTCTTTAAGGGGCCTACAAGCTCTTGCAAATCAAATGCACC
Source organism: Gymnorhina tibicen (assembly GCA_013399875.1). NCBI lineage: Eukaryota > Metazoa > Chordata > Aves > Passeriformes > Artamidae > Gymnorhina > Gymnorhina tibicen. The sequence goes on from VXAZ01003479.1 coordinate 513,645, forward strand.
TAAATACCAAACGGATTTCAACCTAATTCCAGAGGTAACACCACCTACTCACATGCCAAAGCAGGGAGCAGACGGCGTGCTAATTAACGTGTCTCCTTCATGAATATTGCACTTCCCGAGGAGGAATTTGGTGCTCAAGCAAAAGGCTGCTGAAATCGAGCCAAGCTGGGCTGAGCAGCGAGGATGCTTCCAAACTGCTGAGATCCCTCTGGCAGGGCTGGTGCTAAAGCCAGCCCCTGGTTTTCACACCCACTGGGTGAGTCAGTGGGTGCTACCCGGGTGCCACCTCCAAAACACACACTCAGCTCACAGCCACATCTTGGGGCACACAAGAGAGGTGCTGTCAGGGACAGGAAGGGGAAACACAAAACCACAGGATGTTTGTGGTCCTGAACCTCTGTGACATTTGACAATACCTGGGGCCTGACCTTTTTCAAGCCACAACCAAACCCTTCCCTAGAACCTTCTGGGAGCTTCCTTGGGCTGTAATACCCGCCCTGGCACTGCCCTAATTTCTGTCATAAGCAGCCACCTGAGCAGTGTCCAACAGTCCCATCCACGCACAGTTGTCACACAGCCCAGGGAAGGGCCAGCACAGCCCCACACTGTGCTGGGAAGAGCCAACTTTGCCAGCCTGATTAGAGCCAATCAGGCAGGTTTCCCTTGGCCAGGGCTTTCAAGGCTCTCCCATGATGAGGTATTACCTTGGTCTCTATTTATTTCCCCTGGCAGCCTCCTTTGATGTTACCCCATGAGACTGAGCGAGGAGACACCACAGAAACCTCACTGAGATACATCTGGCATTCTCAGAATGCAGCAAGTTTCCTTGGTGCCCTTCCTACACCAGCATCCCCGCTCCCACTACAGCACAGCTCAGGTGCCTGGTCCTCCAAAACCCATGTGGTGCCCAAATCCTGTTGGTCTTGTGCATGGTTAGATACTGAAGTAGAAATTGTGCTCCTAAGCCCCCCCAGGAATCTCACTTTACTAGTTGTAGTTGTACTGGACAAGGAAAGCCAGGTCTGACCACATTAAAAGGGTTCCTGCTCTTTTAACCAAAGTGCTGGAACTGCCGTGCTGGGGTCAAAGGACTCAGCATTTCAGATCCCTGCAAACCCAGCCACTGTGCTGACAGTGCTGGAGAGCAACCAACCAGCAGCCCCAACAACATCAACCAACACCAGCGACCTACCAACAGTCCTACCATGGCCTCTTTTGGAAGAGACTTCCAGAGGTACCAGATGGACCCCTCTGGGCTACACCACATCTCCAGAGGAGATCATCACTGGCCAAGCCGAGACAGTCCTGCCCAGCTCCTGCTCTTAACTTCAAGGGCTGTGCGTGAGCTCTCCCCACAGCCTGGCTGTTGGCGTTCAGCCCATGACAAACAGCAATCCCAGCACCAGGCTCCAAGCTGAGACTGGATCCCACAGCGTTAAAGCCACTTCTGACAAAATACACAGCCCATGTTATCACCCCATGGGACAAGCAGACTTCAGAGGCCTGTGCTGTAGCCCTTTCTGGACAATCACCCTTTAAATTTAGCTCCTACTACATGTGTGCATGAAATCTGCTTCGCAGAGCAAAAAAATATCCCAGAAAATTCACTCAATCTTTATTAGCATTTCCAGCATTGCACAAACAGCCTCCCTAGCCCCTGGAAAGTCTGCCTTTAGCCAGCCAAAATGCTCCTTTGCAAGTCATTTGAGCTCTTACCTCAGAAAACTCCTTTCCTGCCCGCACACACAGGGAAGGAGCTGTAATCTGACTTTATTATGGTCATGCACGTGCTGTTGCCATGGAAATGGACACGATGCTACTGGGTCCGACTGCAGCACGGCCAGGCACAGGCAGGGACCACAGCCAGGATCCTTGAGGCAGTGCTGCTGGAGAATCCCTGTTGGCCAACTTGCTAAAAAATCCCCCAACCAACAGCAGTAAAACCCCTCAGACCAGGAACCTCGGGGTAGCACCAATGGCAAGTACACCAGAGACCACTGGAGACCACTCGACACTTACGGTGGTAGCAACGCAGCTCCTGCTTTGTCCCACAAAGTGCACTTATCAACACACCTGCTCCATTAGCTCCATTGGAAAGTTATTAAGTCAAGAGAAAACCATCTCCAAAAGTTTCCTGTTCTTCAGGTAACTATGCTCAAGGACTTGGTCTATTCAGTCATTTGGCCAGTCAAGTCAGCCCTGTGCAGGTGTGACATGGGCCACAAGAAGACAAAGTCCTGGCAGTGAAAAGCAGAACCTGTAAGGCGCAGCTCCTCAGGAAGGTAATGATGGGGGTATTTCCACAGAGCCTGGAGGACAAGCTTAAGTTGTGATAATAACAGAGGCTATAAATTCCTGGAGAAGCCATCCTCTCTTGAGCATGATGGAAACCATCTTTGCCAGGGGAAGCAGAGTTTAAACCATGGCTTGCCAAGGGCTGCCTGCCAGGGAAGGATGGGTCTACACATGCCCCTGATTCTTCTTCTAACCTCCTGGCATCCCTCACAATTGCTGCTGGAAACAGGAGATGCTTTCCAGATGCACACAAAGGCTGTACTTACCTCCTCCTTCAGGTCTGTGCTGGGCAGGGCTGGGGCCAAGTCCAAATCCAAGGCTCAGGCTGTGCCAAAAGGGACCACACTCATTCCTGCAGCAACCTGCCCAAGGGGGCAGGATGGAGGACAGCTGTCCTGGACCTGAACAGCAACAAGGGCTTTGTAAGCACGGAGAGATGAGAGGCAGACAAGTCCTGGAGTTTAGGAGTTACCAGCATGTCAAGCAGAAAGGGCTCCATGTTCAAGGCCAGACTGGACAGAGCCTTTTAGGCAAGCTCATCTAGTGAAAGGTGTCCCTGCCCATGGCAGGGAGTTAGAACTCAATGATCTTTAAGGTCCATTCCAACCCAAACCATTCTATGGCCCTATGATGATGCAGATTGTGAAGGAAAGCAGAATAAAAACTTGATTCGCTTAAGACAGAGAGAGGACAAAGCTTCACCTGTCACAGGTGGGACTTGAGGAAGCAAAAATGCTCCTCTAAGGACCAAGGAAGGAAGGAAGGCATCACAGCACCAGCCTGCCCACTGACGTCCAACTGCTCCATCACATTGGGCTGAGTGGGGAGTGTCAGCACTCCAAACCCCTCAGCCTCGAGCAGCATGGAAATGTCAGGAGTGCACCCAGTGCCACGTCACCGAGGTTCAGCTCTTCGTGTGGGCAGGAAGGCTTTCAGCATCCTGCCATGCTGGAGCCAGCGTGAGCTACCTCCCAGGCTGGTGCTGGCAGGTAGGAGCCGTGGCAAAGGGAGATCCCACATCAAGCACACGGCTCTGTGCTGCACCCGGAGCTGCCAGCCCGCATGGCTGAGCTCCCCGCTCACAGCTACACATCTGCCCCTTCCTCTGGCCCTTTCACCATCCCAGACCTGCAATACCAACCAAACCTGGCAGCGGCCTCTCATTTACCTTCCCAAGGGTTGAAAGAACCTGGCCAATATTTATAGCAGCAAATCAAGCCAGTAGTGCACTGGCTGCTTTGAGAAAAACAGCTGAGGCTTTTCTGACTCCAGGATTATTTATTATTCATCAAATTGGATTCCAGCTTCCCCCTTCAATTTTATGTGTTGTTTTTCCTAAAATATGGATTTTAGTTTATCATGAGATTTTATTTAGGGATTAAAAAGGAGGACACAGAAAGGCAAAACGGGAGAAAGGAAAACAGGATGATAAAAAGGGCATTTTGTAAGAACAACAAAATTTTCAGCGAACAAAATTTACCCTCACAGAAACCAGCAAAGGCCAGGACATCAACAAAAGTGACAGTGCACATTTTTTATGAATTACTTCATATGAATTACTCAATGGATCAAGAACCCAGTTTACACCAACACCTCTACCAGAGCTGAAGTGTAACAGCTGACAGAAAATGTCCCAAATTGGCTGTGGGACCAACCTGAAGGAACCAGGAGGAACCTCTGGGAAGGCTGCCAACCAGGAGGAACCTCTGGGAAGGCTGGAGCAGGCAGGAGGGGCAGGAAAAGGCACTTGGCTGATGCAAGGCTCCTGCTCAGAGCACCTTGCTCTCCTGTCAGCCACCTGGAGCACAGACACAGCCAGCACCTGACACAGCCAGCTGACCACAGGGCCGTGAGAAAAGGATGGGATCTGCAACTGAGTTACCACATCTATTTTCTCCAGGGCTTGCCCAGGAGTGAGTCACACCAAGAGGAGGCTTTGAGCAGGGTCCGGACCTGGGCAGATAAAAGCAGAGTTATTTGTGTGTGTTTGCTTGAATCAGCCAGAGAGGAAAGTGCACAACACATCAATCCTGCAAAATAAATACGGCACCGTAGAGGCTTACCTGGGAGAGATGTCCTGGGAAATGCTCTCCATTCATCACCTGTCCAGGGAGGAGAAACCACAAAGCAAGAACCAGCCATGGCCAGAGGAGAGATGCCAAGGCACAGGACACCCTGTGCCCACCCAAGCGCTGTGGTGGTGGTTGGGGCAGAGAGTGCCCCGCCTTACCCAGGGCTGGGAATGAAATGACAGGATCAGATCATTCTGGGATTGCTCCTCCTGGGTCTTCCCCTTTTCCCTTAGAGAAAGGCACCCCCACAACAGAACAAAACTCCTGTCTCAGACGTGGGAGAAAAAGGGATGGATCCCTTCCCCAGCACCAAAAGCAAGGCAGAACTGACTACAGTTACATCTCACTTGACATGAGGCTGCAGGGGGCACACGGTCCCTTCTCCCTGCAGCAGGGACACAATGCTGTGGGGTCAGGGTAAGAATTACCCACAGATGCACAAGCACATGCTCCTACAGTGCTGCCAAGCCCTCAATAGGGAGGGGAAACAACCAGGGGAGCTTCTTCCCTGAGCAGAGTCTTTTGGGAGAGCCACCATAAGGGCTCTAATGCAGTCAGACAGGCATTTCCCATTTCCCTGGTTACTCCAGCAGTGAATGCTCTCTCCCCTGTGTTACAGGTATTCTCCACTGCTGCAGGATCACGTCAGGACAAGCTCTGCAGTCCCCAGGGCTTGAGCAAGTGCAAGTCAGACAGGCAGAGCCTGAGCGCGTCTCTTCCACGCCAAGGGGAGGGAGAGACAGCAAGAACCACTTAAATGAAGAAAAACAAGTTCACAAAAGGGGTACTGCTTCATGGAACCAGATCCACCACAAAAATCCAAACCCAAACCTGATACCAGGATGTTGGTGGGAAGAAGGCTACAGGGCAGGCTTAGGATGGAAGACCAGGAAGAGGGAGAGAGCAGCACCTGCAGTAGGGAGCATGACTGGAAAGAGAAGAACCAGGCTGAGGAAGACACCAGGAAAGGCAAGAGACACCTCCACAGCAAGAAACAGATGGTCCGAATGACAGGCAGGTCCTTGCATGTCACGTCAGGCACCCTGGGTAAACATTCACTGCTGACATTTCACACCTACACAAGGCTGTATCATCACATCTCAACACCCAGAAGGGGAGACAACATCCTCGCTGCACTTGTCCCCAGTGCCAGGTCCTCCAGCCCAGATCTCTGGAATTAGACTTCAGGTCTGTTTCCTGGAGAGTCTAAACAGAAGGTCTGTGTGTGAGGGAAGGGAGTCCAGCTCAATTGGTTTGTTGCTCTGAAGAGCTGCTGTGCCTGAGACATCTCTGCTCTGGAGGTCTCCAATTTATTTGGTCACTTTTCCCTTGCTGTTCAGTCCAGGGCAAGGATTTGCAAGGATTTTCCTGAATTCTCCTTGATTTCCTCACCAACCCACGGGTCACAGCAGCCTGGGAAGGCTTGTGGTGAAGGGCCACATCACCTGGAAGGGGACACCACGAACATCAACAAGTCATTTTGTCATCCAAAGCCAGAGGAGAAGCGTACAGGTGTCACTAGCCAAGCAGGTAACATCACAGCAAGAGCTTGCCAAGCCAGGGTGTGTGATTTAGGGAGCCTTTTCCTTCCTGACATCTTAGAAATTAGCTCTGATGTCCTAATGCCTTGATCATTCAAGAGTTGATCTTCCCCCATCTTCACAAGCTTCAACACAGGACAAACTGAGCAGCTTCGTACTTGACTGAAAGAATGTTGAATAAAACAAGATGAGTAGGATTTAAGAACTGGGCAAAATGGATTCAGATCTTGCTGGAAGCAAGAGGAAGTTGCACCTGGACGCAATTCCAAGGGAGTGCTTTGAGCACAGGGGAGTAGCAAAAATCCCAGCACTGCCCTAACCAAATCCAGGCTAAATCTGTGATGGGCTCAGGGTAAAGGAAGTGACATTTTTCTGCAAATTTGCTGTTCACCCGAATCTTTCACCTCTTTCACCCAACTTCACTCACAACAAGTCAGCAGATGCTGGCTGGCAGCAAATGTCATCTTGCTGATGTTGCAGAATGACTCCCACTGAAGCGCTAAACTGACCCCCAAAATTTTCACCTTTGGTAAAGAAAATTTTCCCCAGTGCTACCCAATGAAAAGTCTATTACATTTCAGCCATAGCAAGAAAATAATAACCACTTGTCCTTTGGAAGGCTACAAACAACTAAGCAATAAGAAACACGCAATTTCAAACAGGACAATAAATTTTCTCTCTGTCATAGAAAAAAATTTATCTTTTTTTTTCCCCTCAAAGACCCCACAGGTCTCTAAATGTGAATGAAAACCAGAAAACTGCTGCTTGATTCCTGCTCCACAACATGACTCTGAGTATATGGAAACATCTATGGCATCTATGTAACAGAAAAAAGAAATCAGAATTACCTCTAAAAGAGCAGTGAAGCTCCAAGTTCCTGGTAACTGACTGTGGCCATTGCACCTTACACCTGCACTGCAAAATGAGTTTATGCTAAGGGCAATTAATACCCCCCACCCCAAAACATTTCGATCAGATCTGGAGTCTGCTGGAAAACAAAGGCACTTTTTATGGGAAAAGATTCACAGTTGTTCTTCTATCCACACATGTCTAAATTGGGGGAGGGGGCAGGAATTAGGAAAGACAACTAATCAGAGAATGCAGTAGTGTAACTATTTCCACCAAGGTACTTGTCCATCCTTGCCCAGCGACTGTGTACCCTGGCAGGCTCACAACCCACCTGGGTCCTGGGCAGAGCGAAAGTTTTGTGTGTAGCACGCACTTCAAACACTTCCTTAACACCTGCACCAGGTATGACACATTTCCAAGAGCTGTCAGCTCTGCCTCAGCTCTCAAGCACCCCAAGAAAGGCAGTCAGCATTTCTTCTAGACCCACCTCAGTTCCTGATGAGGAACGTGGCACACATGAGTACATAACCATGGCACACTCAGCACTGCTTCAGCGACAGTGACATCAGCTCCTTCAGCTTGGGAGCCAAGAAGGAGTTTTACTGACTGGGTCGTAAGATTTAATAACTGTTAGACCTCTGAAACAGCCCACACAAAATGAGCTTGTGCAGAAACACTGGATGGGCTGAGAAGAGCAGACATCTGCCGCGGACTGAGGACATCCTTGCTACAGTGAAACCCAGCTCCTTCAACAAGAGCTTACACCAGTTAAGTGTTTCCTAACAGTGCAGACGTTCTGTTCCAGAAAACTGGGGTGAAGCTGGAGGGCCACACTCCTTTCCCTTCATTCACCATATTCTGAGTGCCATTTTCAGCTCCACAACATGAAACCTCACTCTCTAGGGCAGTACAGAGACCTGAAGCATGGGGTCCAGAGGAAGCAAACAGTTGAAGTCAGCCAACCCAGAGGCCTTCCACAAGCAGCATGCACCCAAGACAAGTTATTGCAAGCTTCCCTTCACAGCCAGGCATCTGCTGCTCACCCAGCCACACCACAGCAACCACCTGGGTAAACTCATTTCTACTCAAACCTGTAAGCTTTTGTTGCAGAAGGCACAACTGAGGGCATGTAGATAAGAGATGGCATTTAAGATAAGAGAAGGTATGATAATCTCCTGATTATGCCTCCCATGCAGCCTAATCTGCCCCCACAATCTGCACACAGAGACCACCAAAGCACTGTTCCCACACCACTGGATGACCCACGGACCCTCAGGCAGGCTCCAAGGAGCGCTGGGTGATGAAGGGCAGATGAAGTGCACACAGCTTGGCCAACCTCATCTGCCTTTGATCTGCAGCTTATTGTCTTGGCATGGTTTAGGGAGCTAATCCTCCCCTGTGGCTGGGGGAGGACACCGACCTCCCCAGCTTCCTTCAGCTGCACAGCCCCACACAGCAATGGGGTGGGCAGATCTGAGCTGCCTGGGGGCAGGTCAAGCTCACAAGCTCAGGGGAAGTGTTGAGCACACCCAAATTGTGTGGATTTTGTCTGAAATCCTTCTACTCCACAGCAGCCAGCCTAAGCAGTGGGAGCCTCACCTCCTGGCTCTTTCCCCTGCCTATTGCAGCAGCCTCTCCTCATGCCCCAAGCCATCCTGGGCAATGGTGAAAGTGTGGGTGTCACCCCAAACGCATTAGAGAAAGATGGAACATTGCCCGAGCTACCCACTTTGTGCAATGCAGATGTAACACAACCCACCAGGGCAGATCCCATCCAGCACAGGCTTATCTCATCAGCACAAGCCCCGTGGGTCAGGGTTGAGAGGTGATTTCACACTGCACATTATCAGGAGCACACCATGTATGGCACTTGCTGGACAACAGGAGATGCTTTCTCTTGCACTGTACAAGCCAAGTCACCGAGCCACACAGCAGTGATGGCAGAGGACCTTGCTGCCTGCCCCCATCCCAGCATCCTGCTTGGAATGCCAGATTCCCACCAGCCTTGGCTGATCATAGCAACGGGAGAGTGGTGAGAGTCTGGGAAGGGAAATTGAAGTTTGGGATTTGCACCTGAAGCCCACCACCAGGGAAACCAGTCTCAAAGGGGTGGCAATAGCCTGTTCCACACCTGATGCTTAAGGAAAGAGATGGTTGTCAGGAACTGCAAATCCTATTAGCAAATTCTGAGCATATTCAGGGTGAGCCAAGAAAATGGACTTGAAGCAGGCACACATTCCTGATCACTCAGCATACCACAATAGGGAGAAAGGCCTTTTATCAAGAGATGCAATCTGCAGGGAAGAAAAAAGGAGAGAGGGATCCCTCCCTTCTCAGAGGTCTCCGGTGAACCTAACAGGCAGCATGAAACCCTCAGGAGACAAAGAGGAAGAAGTAAGACACAAAATCCAAGTGTAGAAACCAGGCTGTGAAGAGTCAACAAGGGAGGAGGTTTGGTGTGGGAGACAAGAAAGCCTCTTGAGAAAGAGCTCCAGAGATGAGCAGGAAACGAAACAGTACCCAGAGCCCTGCACCTGGGCTGTCACCCAACCAAACACATTTCAACACGGCCATGAGCTATTTCCTCAGCCAAGCACAGACACTGGTGAGGGATGCAGGCAACTGTGAGGACCTGTCTTTAGGATGCTGCTCTGCAATCTCCAAAGAGACTGGTTGACCCTCAGCAGCCTCTGTTTTGACTGACATTTCCACCTCCTGGACTGTAACAACAGAGGGGAGAACATCACCACAGTGGGGTTTCTTGTAGCTTTCCACACCAGCAGGTCTTTCATCAGGAGCTCTGGTACCACTTAGCTTTGACTTCCACACCACCCCTTTCATAGAAATATTATCCCTATCAATGGAGAGAAAGGCCTCTCAGGGTCTCCAGGGTCGACTCACCAGCTCCAGCTCAGGACAGGGAGTCCAGAGCCAAACCAAACTTTCGCTGCAACACCACATCCCTATCCAGCGCCCAAACTCTTCCAGTAGGCAAAGCCATAAGTTGTCTCAGGGGACGGCCAAAAGAAACAGAAACACAGGTGCTGATTTTGGCTCGGCCACTGCAGCTGCAAAGCTGAGCTCCACACAGGCTGCAAAGCCAGCCGAGAAGCGGCAGAACAGCTGGATGCTCCAGCCACGCCGTACTCCCACTGCCAGCAGCACCCAGCCACTTCAACCACACCTGCCTCGCCATGGCCCAGCTGGAGGTCACAGCACGACCACTTGCAGGCAAGTGCCATGGTCTGAAACGAGTCATTCCACCTTCCAGTGAGTCAGGATCCCTGTCCATGAAGAGTGGTGGGAGTACGACCTCTCCTATCTCACAGGTCTCCAGCAAAGATCCCAAGGATGCCTGTGCAATGCTGGGATTACGAGATGTCCCACCTGTGTGACAGCTTCCATCAGACAGGAGAGCAGGGAAACCTTCCAGCAGGGATGTGGTGGGGCTCCAGGAAGGATTGTCAACGGGAGAAAAGGACTATTTCCAGCACTGTCCCAGACTCTTGGATGTAGTCTGACTCACGCACATGCCAGCACACACAAGTGGTGCATGTTTTTCCCTCCAGCCCTGTGTTGTCTCACAGGACTGGCCCTGAAATCCTTTTGAAAGGGGCTTTGCAAAACCCACCAACCGGGACACCTCAGCTGTGGGGCCTGCAGAAGCCGTGACTGCCAGAGTGTGATGAGAAACACGGTGCACACAGTTCTCAGTCAGGCCAGGCTTCTTGAGAGGCTACAGGAAAGCAGAAGCAAACAATAATCAGAGTGGGCCCATAGCCCCTGCTGAGCTTTTCAGGGGGCTGCAGACATGTTTTTCCTCTTAAATTTTCACATCCATTGCTTTCCTTAGCATTCCTGATGTTTTGCTGGCTTTACCTGGCTGTCGTGCTAGAGGTTGATGAGAGATTTCCAAGGGCGTGTCATCACTCTGAGCCAGAGTCTATAGCACCTGATGGACTTCATCCCTGCATGAGAACAAAGACCACAAAATTAAACACAACCCCACACAAAGAGCCTCCTAGCAAAACCATCTTCCACACTTTGCACCACCAGCCCATCTGTTTTTCAGATGTGACAGGACCCATTTGAACACCACCAGCTGTAGGGACAAAAAGCAACATGTCCTGCAAGGCCACAAGGCAGCTTTATATCCTGCCAGGATGAAAATTCAAGCAAAGAAAAGGCTTAGGAAAAAGGAAAAACTGTTGTGACTGAGAGGAAAGGAGGCATTAGAGCCTCTCCAGCACAACAGTCCTGTAAATGATTGCAAAGATGCTGTGTTGAGTCAAGAACAATTTCACTGCTGTGTCTCTGCACTCACATGTTTTGCATTTGGACACCTCATCAGAGCTGATAACCTTGGAAGGGGCCTCCTGAACCATCTGGCCCCAACCCCAGCTCTGAGCAATCTTCACGTGGGTACCTGACCTCCCCTCCAGTGAGGCAAAGCTCCCAGGCAGCCATCTGGGACTTCACTACTCAATCTGTGCAACTGGGAAGGCAAAGGGTTAAATCCCTTCCAAAACCCCTTTTGTTTAGCCACAGGGGCTCGTTTTAACTAACCTCAGGGATTTCAGTGGAGTTATTAGTTAAAGTGGTGCAGATAGATGTGGATGGATTGTAGCAGCACTGCTAAGTTTGCCAAGGAACTGACTTCAGATGAACTGATGCAACTGTTCTTAAGAACAATTTCCATGCAGCTTAAGAGTGAGCAACAGCAAGAAAGGAAAAAACCTTAATTAAATAGTTAAATCACATGAAATTTCTCACTGGATGAAAACAAAGATTCCTTAGCAGGAAAAAGGCAAAGGGATCCTAAGAAGAGGAGTGGCCAACACAGGGTAGCTCTGCACATTCCAAAAGCCACAGCTCATTCAAAAGCCCAGAGGTGATTCATGTCTTGGGGAAAGCAGAAATACCTGGGGAGGAGGTGGAGCTGGATCCAGCATCTCCCTGGTGGGCAGAAAAGGAAAGTCTCACCAGTCTGTGCAGGCAGGAGGGTTTCAGGAGGATGGAGGCAGGTCACTGGTTGCCACAGGAGAAGCAAGTATGCCACACATCAGGAATAAAGCTGGTTCACTGCCAAATCCTGCACTCTGGCTGCAGAGGCTGCGGGAAGACACGGCACTTGGTCCAAGGTGGTGGGAAACTGATGAAGGATAAGAAGGGGACCCAGGACATTAAATAAATTCTGGGATAAGAATCACAGTCATGCTTTTAAAGAGGTGTCTACCAAGGCCACAGCATGCACTTGCTCCTCGGCTTGGTGGCTGCACTGCCTTGCCACTCACTGCAGACAGACAGACAGACACTGGCTCCAGCCATGGTGCCAGAGTCACAGTGCCTTTGTCACTCACTCAGCCTTGAGCTCTCTGAACACCTTAGATACCACAGGGTCCATTTCACATCAGTCTTGAAGACAGGGAAAGCCTTTTCCAGTGTCTGCTAGAGATCTACCATTTGGCATTTCAGCACCTCTCCACCTCCAGCAACTTCTCCCAAAGCCTGGGCTCCCAGGACAGGGCCAGAGCTGCTTGTTGCAGGATGAGTGGCAGCTGATCCCACAGCTCTTTGATCCAGACTGTGAACTGCTGGGGTGGATTAAGGAAAGAGGACTTCAGCTGACCTTCATTAGCTTTCTGCTGCTCCTTTCCCAACTTGTAAATTAGCAAGTATTTGCATCCAAAAGGCAGGCGAGCCAACCCACTGGGGCCAGGGCAGAGGCACTTGCAGAAGGGGGCAAAGGGGCTTTTCATTTGAGTGAGGGGAGAAAAAGAATCTACTTTCCTGTCTACCAGGGCCAGGCTGGAAAACCCAGGTAACACAGATGCAACCTGGCTTTCCCCTCCCCTCTGGTGCCACAGTGGAGCCTGGCACAGGGCTGGCCAGATGACCACGTGAGATTTCAAAGCTGCCTCCCAACTTCAGTGGGTGGGAGAGCAGGAAGGAAAACAGCCCCTCAATCACCACACCGATTTTCATTGCCATTAAATATAATCGTCTCTGCTCTCTTTCATCTTCACTTCTCCTCTGAGAGCTGGCAATGAAGGCAGCACACAGTGAGGAGAGGCAGAGTGGGGGAACTGCAGCAAAGAACGTAACCTCCAAAATGCTCTGCCGAGCCACGGGCAGGGGGTGCAGGCAATCAGGGAAACCAACAGGCCCACTGCTGTCCAAGGGTGGGAAAAGGGAGCAGACACAGAAACTTGCTCAGCTTTGTTTCTTGCCCTCACCACAGCTGCAATGTCTCTAGAGCACTCTGAGCCTGCTCAACACCACCAACAGCCCCTCTTAAAGGTATCCTAAGAATTTTGAGCATACTCTGCAGCACAGAGCCTGGACCACGCCTCCCATTTCCCACCTGGGCTGCCAAATTTAGAACACCGATCTCCTGGCCGACGTTAGTGCTGGCCCTGCTTCACTGCGTGACCTGCAGGTACTCAGGCAAAAATTTCTGCTTCTGCCCCCATCACCTGGGCTGCTGTCAAGGTGTTTTCATGGACAATCTACCCCTTTGTGCTCAGGTGAGCTCCTCTTCTCTCCAGCAAAGACGCTGGGCTGATGGGAAAGGCCATGCCAGCAGGCAGGTTTTCACTTTCTCCTCAGCACACCTTGCTCCAGACACTTTGTGGTAAGCGTTCCTTTTAAAGATCTATTGATTTCATAAATAATAGAGTAAAAGAAAGAAAACACATCACACAAATACACAGGTCAAATAATTTCTCCCTTAGGAAACAAACAGGAGCTACAAAGAAAAAAATAGCCCAGCAGGCGAGCATTGATCTTTAAGCAGGAGATCAAGTGGCATTAGAGTTATTTGTTAATTAACCTAACAGCACACAGATAGGGCCATATTCAAACAGGTCACCTTGGGGGTCTTGCTCCACAAACAGGAGTCTTGAAGCCTGCCTTTCTTACTCCAGGAGCACTCAGCAGTTTCTGCAACACCACAGCTACCTCTGTCTTGGTTCTACTGACTGATGTTCACAAAGGACAAGTGCCAAAAGTCAAACTCTTAATCTCTAACTCCTGGAAAAAGCTCCTACCCTAGGGAACCCAACATGGAATGAGAAACTTTTCCAGCCACAGGCCTGCATCAGAAGACTCTGACACAGAAATCAACACCTACTGCTCCCAGGATGAAAAGAACAATGTCTTCTGAAGTAACCACAGCCTAGAAGAACAAAAGGAAAAGGATATTCCTGGGCTTTCACAGGATGAAAACCATCTCAGTTAACCCTGGCTAGCACAAGGTGCCTGCTTCACCACATGGACCAAGTGTAACAGGAGACAGGCACAGCCTTTGTGGCTGTTACAGCATCTACACATGGCAGAGTGGATTCACACGAGGGGAAAAGCAATGACCCCCTCAGCCCCTGCCCATACCATGCTGCCAGCAGGATCTCGTGGTGCCCAGCACTCTCCAAGTGCTCATTTCAGCTGAAACAGGCAGAAGTCCTTCCTCCAGCTGGAAGATCTGCACACCAACCTCAGCTCTGGCTGTGAAAACGTGAGGAGGGAATCACTGCCAAGAGCAGCCACCCCAGAGGGAAGCGAGGCCATGCAGGAGCTCCATCCAGGCAGCTGCTTAGCTTAACCCTTTCAGTCACCAGCTGCAAGAACACCTACCACCACTGGCACATGCTCCACACAGCCACAAGCTCTTGGAGTAAGCAGGATCAGCCTCGGTAGCATTCCCCACTGGAGATTTGCAGGAAAATCCTTGTGCCATGCAGAGCACCATCTGTATCCTCAGCTTGCCTGATCTCTGGAAGGCAGCAGTGAGTTACTGGCTGCATGGAAGGTGCCTGCAGGGAGCAGAAACAGCGAGGGAGAACAGAGGTGACAGGTTTTTGGCACTGGGTCACGGCACTGATTCAAGCCTAGCATTTTTGTGACAACAGAATGGTGCATTTGCAGCTGTATTGCATTATCAGGGAGGAAGGGCTGGAGTGAGTATAAAGAAATCTAAAGGTGGTCACTGGGGAAAGACTTCCTTGCAGATGGCAAATTCGTGGCCTCGAGCAGTGGTCACCTGGCCTGTCTCAGCTGCAGCTAAGCAGACAATGACCCTCTGCCAGAACATCCCCAGGTGTTCACGATGCTCATCCCCCACCAGAAATCACCCCACAGCAGCCTCTCCCAGCTTGCTGGTTTAACCATGTACCCCTGCCTCTGCTCAGCAGTGATACCAGATAACTTCACACTCCACCCGAGCTGCCAGCCACCACTTGTGCAGTACAGCAGAAATGTTCTCAGCACCCCTTCAACCACTGGCTGCTGTGCTACAAGGAGACAGGGAAAGTAAGGGGTGCCAGAGACCTGCACCCTGGAAGCCCATCACTCTCTTCACTGACACCCCACATTCAAATCTCTGACAAGCTCTTCTTTCATGGAACCTGTACCTCAACAGAGGAAGTAATTTATAGACATCTCCCCTGACAAGGAGAACAGGGGGACTGAAGAGTGATGTCTGCCTGCAGTGACAGCTCTGTTGCAGAGCTACAAATAGATCCCAGCTTTCCCTGAGACACACGTAAAACTTCCTACAGCACACTAAATCCAGGTCAAATACGCAGAGGAGTATCAATAAGAGAATCTTCTTTCCCAGCTTATTTCCTTTCCAAAACTACAAGTGATCAGGCCCTGCCACTTGAGAAGCGCTTGCAGACCAACCGTTTCTAAAAGCAAGACAAGAAACGCAGCCCTGCTCTCACGTCAGAGTGATAAACCTTTGTAAAACGATTCGCTTCCCTCCCCTCCTACTCACTCGTGTTTCAAAAAACATTTCGTTCAAAAGCAGCTCTTTAAAGAGGTTATATAATAAGTGGTTTGTACCACGAGGCTGGCTAGTTTTAGCCCAGCTACTTAGATCATAGTTGGATTTTATTTCCTAGTTAGCTGGCACACTCATGTCCAGCGACGAGCCTGTGGGCAGAGGATGCTCCTGGCCATTGCACTTCCCAGCCAGAAGAGTCAGTACCACAGTGCTCTGCTGTTTCTGCCTATTCAGTAATGAGCTCTGCTGTCGCATCTGTCCAATTCCAGCTCCCAGACAGGAAGGAAAGTGGGCAGTGCTTGAAGATTCTTACTTTTTCACAGATCACGGTTATGTTTAACATGCTCCATACTCACAGCAGCCAAAAAGCCATTTGCAGCAGCACCGGGCTCCCCAGGGGCCAATCTCGGCACAAAGAACCCTTGCTGAAAGTTTAGTGAGGTCATATGTCTGGCAAATGTAATGGCAACAAATTAAACTACTTTTTAAAGAACTTGGCTTCCACCCTGCCTTGGAGATCCAAAACAAAATCCTTAACTCTTCGTAGCCTCCCCCTGCACAGAGCTCACCACGAGAGGTTTTCAAGGCAGGATTTGTCCTCGAGCGGCGCGGAGGCCGTGTCAGCCCAAGGACAAACCACAGGCTGCTCCTCACTTGGCTGCTCCGCTGCTCCCCGAGCTAACAGCTTCACAAATGGGACACTGCAGATGTGCCCACATTAAAAACAAACAATAAAGATCCTGAGTGTAAAAATAAAGTGGGTTTTAACTCACTCCAGAGGCTACTCTCTCCTCAGCACTCAAAAACTGTGGTGCTGAGTGGATAAAGCATGGAGCCTCAGGACAAGACAGGCAATAGGATTTGGGCTCCTCAAGATTTTTTTTTTTTGGGGGTTGTTGCTCAGCATTTAAGCACAAGGATTAAAATGTAAATCTTGTCTTTTCCAAGCTTTGCCTGCCTCTCAAGCAATAGCCAGCCTTCAGAAGTCCTACTCCAGATAAGAGGGCTATAAGGGGGAAAATGAAGTTGCTGAGATTTAGGACAAAGAAGGTAGATAATACTGTCAGAATCTTTTCAGATTACCTTTCTTGCCACCTAAATCACACAGAGGTTGTTAGATTCCCTCTCCTCCTGACTCCCCACGCCCACCCACCTTGGGTTACCACTACAACAACAACATGGAACAAGAAATTAAGTCCAGAAAAGCAATTTTCCCAATCTGCTGCTTTTGGTTGGGATAGAGTTAATTTTTTTCCAGAAGCTCCTATGGGGCTGCTTCAGATTTGTGCTGGTAACTGAGTTGGTAATTCAGGGATGCTTTAGTTGTTGCTGAGCAGTGCTTACACAGAGTCAAGGCCTTTTCTGCTTCTCACCCCACCCCAAGAGAGGAGGCTGGGGGACAAGAAATTGGGAAGGGACAGCCAGGACAGCTGAGCCTGACTGATCCAAGGGATATCCCAGACCATGTGGCATCATGCTCAGCATATAAAGCTGGGGAAAGAAGGAGAAAGGGGGGACAATCAGAGTGATAGCATTTGTCTCCCCAAGTCATCACTACAGGTGACGGAGCCCTGCTGTCCTGGGGATGGCTGAGCACCTGCCTGCCCATGGGAAGTGGTGAACAAATTCCACACTTTACTTTACCTGATCAACTGTCTTTATCTCAGCCCACAAGTTTTCTCACTTTTACTTTTCTGATTCTCTTCCCCATCCCACTTGGGGTGAGTGACTGAGGAGCTGTGTGGGGATTAGCTGCCAAATGGGGTTCAAACACAACACCCTACATCCCACTTGTCCTCAGCACTTGAGCACTTCATCTGTTTTAGAACCACAGTTACATCTTTCAAATGGATTCACTCAGAACATCTGAAAAGGAAAAGCATCTGTATCAAACATGCCCAAATGTGGACACCTGTAAGCACACATCAAATGTGCCAATGCTACTGCCACCCTGGCTAAAATACCCCACACAAATTGCTTCTGCAGTCTCTGAGACATTAGGAACTACACATTAAAAGGATGCAAAGGCTATTTTTAAAGTAAATTGCAGAATCACAGAATATTCTGAGTTGGAAGGGACCCACGAGGATCACTGAACCCAACTATTAAGGGAATGGTCCATACAGGGATCAAATCCACAACCCTGGCATTATTAGCACCATGCTCTGACCAACTGAGCTTAAAAACTGCTGTTGGAAAGCCTAAATTTTCCCCTCCACACCCCAATCCCAAAGGCCAGTCCGCAACACTGAGGATCAAGTTGAAAGTTTAGGCTCTTGCAACCAATTTTTGTCACCAAAAATCACTCAGTGGCAGATCAGGACAGGAACAGCCTTTTTCTAACAGCAAATTGGCCACAGTACCTTTGAGTCCCCTCTTCCCCACCCATCTGCATCACCACACAAGCTCATTTCAATGAAAATGATGTCAGTCTCTCAGCAAAAAGCCACTGAAAGCTTAGAGCAAGAGCACAGAATATCACCACTGAATTGATTCCATTAAGGGAAAGTAATGATTTATCAGACTCCGAGCCTGGAAACAGAAAACAAAGTCTGTGGCAGAGCAGAGAGAAACTCATCATCAACCAAGCATGGAAATGAGAAAGCTCTCAGCCTCCCACAAATGAAGGAGTGAAATATTGTGATCATGCCAGCAAGGGGTTCTTAGAGATGTACAAAGGACCAGGAGGGAAGGAGACCAGAAGCTTCTTAGTGCTGGCAGGAAAACACAAGCAGCTCCCCCCAGGTGGGACGAGGAGCATTAACACCCCCGAGGTGCTGTCCCAGCAACAGAAACAGGTGCAACACCAAAAACCATCCCAAAGCCAAACCCGCACGGCCTGGCCTTAAAACCAGCTGAACCCCATGTGAAATAAGGATGCCAGCCTGTCCTCAGGCAAGCATCCAGAGTGCTACAACACACGGGGAGATGGAGGCCCTGGAAGCTGTGCAAGGCTGGCAGGTGCTGGTAGCACAAGGTACCACCAAGGGCAGGGACCGAGGCAGCCTCCCTGTCTGCAGAGGTCAGACAGACAGTGGTGAGGAGGGTTACATTAACCCTGAGGTGCTCAAGTTCCTGCAGCTCGTTTCTCCAGGAATGGGGGTCAGAGTTTATTGCGAGAAAGGAGACCTCCAGTATGTGTTAGCAGAAGAGGTGTTGGAGATAGGATGTCCCAGAAGTCCAAATTCTTGTGCAGCTACATACTGAACACCTGCTCAAGGCCCAAAAAAGTCAGGAGGAGCGATGAGGGGAGGAGGGTGCCAGTGATGAGCTACTCAACTGTGAAAACATCTGCAAAATGACTGAAAATTAAAGGCAGTCCAGTATGAGAAGAGGGGAGTTCCATGATGGAGAAACATTCCACTGCTTAGTTGCCTTCCTCTCCCTTTGCCTTGCCTTTAATTTAAGAAGCAAAGATGAAGCAAAACCCCCTTGGAAATCACCCTGCATCTGACACACTGGGACCTCTGTTCCAGCCTCAGTCATTTCTCCTATATTGCACACGGGAGCAGGATTAAATGTGTTGGATTTAATCACCTCTGCACAAATATCACCAGGGTCTCAACTGCTGTGTCAGATTTGCCATGTGGGACTCAGCTGAGACAAACCCTTCTAGGTGCCAGTTGCACAGGACCTCACCTGCTCGATGTGGTCCTAGACCAGAGGTGAAACATCACTGCCCCAAATATCCTGAGAGCACTTTGCTTCTCATCTGCAGCCAGCACACACCTCAGTAACAAACCTAATACAGCCCAGGCACGGCATCTGGCAACTCCAAAATGCTTACACACTTTAAAACTAACTTAGCAGGACCAGAGGCAGGAGAGATGTGACCTTCCTGGTTAGTACTCAGTCCACACGCTGGCTGCTGTACCTCTGGAAAGCACAAGAGATCACAACTGTTACCCACACTTACGAATAAAATATTGCTTTTATTTTAGTAAAGTAACAAAGCTATTTACAGATACAATAACTATACATTCCAATTGAAAAATAGATTGTGCTCAAAATTGTTAAAGCAAGTCACACACAGCCTGTTAGGAACACAAACAACTTCAAACCTCCCAATGCCTTCAGCTCCTGTCTGATCTCAGGAAATCAGTTCGTTTTATTCTGAATGATTTTCTGCTGATTCTCAAGACATTCCTTCAGCTTGTCTTCAGTGAGCGTCAGCCTCTGCTCCAGGATGGAAACTGTCTGCAAAACAAAGTGAAAGCTGCTGTTGAGCTGCTCTACAAAGACACACTGCACACTGTACTCTCAGTGCCCAACAAAATGCTAAATTCACAGGAATATTTCGAGGTATTTCAAGGCTGGAACTCCAGTGTCAGCATTTTAGCAGGGCAGAGCTAAATGACTTCAGAGGGGAGCAGCAGAAGATGGTGGGCACAAAGCTTTCCTGCAGACAACACCAAGCACCCGTTTCAGCACTGGTGCTTTCAGACCAGGCTCTATATTTCCTTTCCTGGACAGGTTCATGAGGCACCAGACACTGGAGAGCCACCAGACACGCTTCTGCTAACGAGACACACAGATTTTAAACAATTTTGCTCAGTTATGCATCTGAATTTACCTCTTTGCTTCCAACTGTTTCCTTCCCTCCCTGAGCAATGTGGGTCTGCTGTAATTAAAAAATTCAAAACTTGCTGGACAAGCACCATGACAGGCTAGAAAACCTTCCCAGCCTAAAACAGTGCAGCAGATGGAGGGGAAAAACCCTAAGTGGCAATATCTACCTCAACATAATGCCTACATTTCTTTGTGTAATCCAGTTACCCTGCAAAGGACTGTTCTCTGTCTCCTCGAGCTGAAGTCATCATGTACAGGATGCACAGGAAGAACATTTTAACCATGTGGCAATAAAAGCTTCTGCTGAAAACCTTTTATTGATCACTCCAAGATAATCAAGGGCCCCAGCTATGCACAACCACTTTCAGCTTCCAGAGACACCAGAACGGCTGATAATGGGTGGTGATGATTTAATGCTTTAATATCCATAAACTTATCAGCAACGATCAATAGCTTCACATTTTGGGCATTTTTACTGCATAAATAACATCCTCTGCTAAAAAACAAAGGATGTTCAGAACCTTGGACTTTAATAAAGTAATTCAAATAAACTTGGACAACCGCTGTTTGTATAGCAGTTATACATAGAAAGCCTTTTAATAGCGCATTTCGTAAGCACATCTCTAAGTGCCTGACAAAAGCAAGCAGGTCTCATTATCCCCATTTTACAGCTGGGGAAACGAAAGCACAAAGAGAGGAAATAGCTTGGCTAAGGCCACTTGAGACTAAGAAAAGTCTGCTGTAAAATGATTTGGGGAATGAGACAAGTCATGGGGGAGAAGAGAAAACAGACATAGTAAAAACAACAGCGGGCACTAAGGCAAAGCCATCTTGCAAGACTCTGCATCAATGAAGTCAGGAAGGGCTTGAGGTTGTCCAGTGCATCATAATGCACCCTTTTTTCCTCCCTAAACATAGTTCGAAGCTTATTTCTAATATATTTCTTATTTCTGACCTGTGACAAGGCAGAAGAGCAGTGCTGCAGCTGTAGAAAGCTTCACCTAAAAGAATAAACCCTGCATTGCCCAAATATTCCGTGGGCTACAGCACCAGCTGCATTCAAGTTTTTTCCTCCTCTATTTCCATCCCTTTGAGGCACAGGAACTGCAGTACACAGAGAACCAGAAGAAACATTGTGGAGCCAGCAGGTAACATCCCAGGTGCCCCAGAGCCAGCAGGAGCCCTCCCATCTATTCAAAGGAGAGAAGACTTAATCTTTTTCACACCCAGCCATGCCATTGCCTAGTGACTGTCTTGGAGACCAGGAACAAAGCTACCAAGGGCAGAACACAGCAGGCTGAATGTCTACCAGGGGTTTACAGCGAAGATCTTATCCTTCAAGCAACCAGACAGAGAATGAAAACCAGTAGGGATCCTGGCTTTTCTGTTTAAAAAATGAACTAGTAACTCAACACTCCATTAAGAAGAAGGAGAATGAAACATTGCATCAAATTTCCTTTAGAAAGATAATCAGCTGAATTAATGTCCCAGTCACACTGCCCTGCCAGAAGCAATGCCCAGATCACTCAAGGTTCCTCTGTTCCATGATTTACTGCCACCACGATCCCATCAATAGGAGTTAGGAGCTGTTACACACAGCACCATGAGACACAAGTAAAGCAGATTTCACAAAGTGTTGAATTTGTGAGAAAGCTGTAAGGAAAATGTTTATTGGAATGGAAACTGCATGTAAGTATAAGCAGAGAACTTGCAGTAAGTATTTTTTGGAAACTAAAAGTGGAAAAGTAGCAGTCAGAAATGAAATTCAGGAAGTCCAAAGTAGGAATCAATGACTACAGTCCATTTAGACTTGAATATATGATGAATATAAATAGACAGGGCATCTGACATCCTAGGAAGGTAAGGGAAAGCACAAATACTGCCCAGCTGCTATAAGTGCTGTATTGTAACTTGCACAGAAAAGCTCCTTTATTAGCAGCTGAAAGTTTTACAATATTTCCACGTTGCTATTTATAAAGCAAGTCCTTCTCAGGAGGCAAATGAAACTGCACCCATTCAACTCCTGCATGCTTTTGCTATGGCTGCTCAAAGATAACAAACCAGCAGTTAAGCCAAGGAGGAGAACACTGTCAGCTACATTCAGTGAAGATTCACTAGAGCCAGGTTTGCACTCTGTGGCAGGATCTGGGCTTCCTGGTGTGTCAGGAATACAGTACGTGTCTCCATTACGCACCAGGGAGTAAATGCTGGATAATTTATTGAAGTCCTGGCTCAAATTGGCAGAAGGATAACAGCGTAGGCTTAAACAAGAAAAAAAAAAAAAATCAAGCTATTTATTTTTTAAGGAGTATTTCTGACATTACAGTAATATGCTGAGCATTACTACGGGCACCAGAATAGAAAATAGGAATTTTTCACAGAAAACTTTAATCACTTCTACCAACACTTCCTGCAACATTTGTCTTCATTTATCTTCACAGACTCAGCACTGAAAAAACCTGCTCTTCTCTTTGGAAACATTAATGAGAAACTATGGAGAAATAAAAAGTTGCCTCCTATTTACTTTTTAAGTTCGGGGGAATATTCACTTCCATTCTCCCCCAGGACAGCTAAACTGAGGCACCCAGTAGTCACTTGTAAGTGTAAGTAAGTCACTAGTAAGGCTTGCTTACCTGATGACAAGCCCCTTATCCTATTCCTCCATGTTATTTTTATTCCCTCAACCCAAGTAACAGTGATTTGGAATGCTGTTCCAAGATGCTTTCATCGCTATCTTTTCCTTAGTCCCTCTTGAACATGTTTGATTAAGCAGCAGAGACAGTTTAAAAACCACTGGCCTCAGGGCTGAAGCTTCTGCAGCAGCCCTGGAGGGGCTTTGGAGGAGGACAGATAAGGGGAACCAGGTGCTAATTGAATGCTGAAAGAAACCAGTTCTACCAGCACAGAAGGAAACCTGAAGAGCAGAGACCAGAGCAAGGGAGCAGAGGTCACCAGCAAGGCTCTGGAGCAGCCAGGGAGTCACTGCCAGGAGAGATGCAGATGGCTGCTATCAGCTAAAGCAGGACTTAACCTGGAGCGGGGGGCAAGGCAGGCAAGGGCACAGCAGGGTGGAATAACTGAGCTGGGCTCACCCTGCTAAGGGACACTCTGCAAGGCCAAAGGTGCAGCACAGGGCCTTTCCAGTATGCAGTCACAGTGGCCCTGAGTTAGCCATGTAATAGCCCAGGGGACAGAGAACTGCCTGACTGACCACCGGTCATCAGGGAACCCCCCCAAAAAGTATGGACACAGCAGCTCCTCAGATCAAGTTACAACAGCTGGGCTGAACCTACAAGGGATACGATCCTGCACAGTGACTGCACCATAGATGTGCTCTTGGCTCTCTGCAGGAAAAATGGGACACGTGCACTTCTATTCCTGGTTATTCATAGCAGAAAATCCATCTCTCCATTGATCTCAAAGGAGGCAGAAGTAGTTTTCTAGCTTTACTTAAAAAGATCCTCAAAAGTTTGCTCCACTGGTTTTTCTAAGCATGTGCTAAAAGATTTTGCAGAGCACTAACATATCAAACAGCTCAAGAAGAAACATTACTTCTGCTTCTTCAGATTTTTCTTTCCTATCTGACACGTAAATTTATGAAGACAGCATTTTCTTTTCAATTTATAAAAAAAATCACCCACAATGAACACACAACAAATGCAGAAGTGTGTAAGTTTCTGTACCCACAGTTTCTCCACTCCACTGTGTGGGTACAAGGAAGAACTTAGGGATTAATGGTTTTTAAGAGGTCCATTGAAGACTACAGATGGCCCATGGATTTACAGAATGACACTTGTCAAGTTTGACCTGGAGCTGCAGGCTTAAGAGCTCTGCCCTCTGTTACAAGCATGGCCAGTGCTGGTGTGTTTCCAAAGATGCCCTGCTGTAACTTCTTATGGTTTTCCCTAAAAGCAGCAATTTCAGAGCCCACTTTATTCCCAAACATGGCCAAGAAGTACAAGTAAACTGCATCATAACAGTGCTGCCTTAGCATCCAAGGGGCACCCAGGTAAATTAAGCTTGAGAGCCCTTTCTCTAAACTAATGCAGTGAGTGAAACAAACTACCACAGGAAGGGTTTGCACTGGGATAGCCCTACCTACCTTTTACAGGAGAAAGAAAACCCCTTACCTCCCACCACTAACCACAGTTTACAACTCCAAACTGCAGCTGCAAGACTGAAAGGCTCATGAGAGAACTTATGCAGCGAGAGTTCAAGCATGAACCTGTCTGGCAAGAACAGCTTCTTCTCCTCCTCCCATACTGGGTTTTGCCCCAGCGTGCTGCCAGTGCCCCTCCACCTCAGCAGCTGCACTTGGGACCCCCAGAGCAGATCCCTGCTCTTACCAAGCACACTTGAAGGGAGCTGGGCTGCCCTCCTCACGTACAAATTGTAATTTAACAGCTTTGAGATGGCACCCAAGCCAGCTACCAATGTTCTGCAGGCTCTGAAGTGTTCTCAGCAAGAGCTGGCAGTTCAGACTGAGGAGGTAAATCTCATCTCACAGTAGAACAAGGCTTGAAGCTTTCACAGCAATCAACACTTTATGTAGCAAACGAATGTAAGGACCAGCCTTACTCCAGTGGTCAAAGCCTTAACCTCAGAGATCAAATATATAATTAAGGTGGGTTTTGGTTTAAAATAAAATGTGGGGTGATTTCTAACAGAAATGATAGCTCCTCATGTGCTCAGACTAAAACAAGATGTGCTACCCCAGACATTTTAAATCAGGTCTGTAACTCCTCACCATCTCAATGGCTTTGAAGGCAAACTCTAAGGTGAATTCTCACAAAGCCTATTTGCATAGAATATTTCACACCAGGCTGAGTTAGTGAGTGAAGACTCAGCACTATCCCTTTCTCTAATTCAACACCATGAATTTTCCTGGGTTTACTTTGCAACGTGCTTCAAATTCCACAAACTTTTATTATTGTTCCTACAACACACTTAGCTCCCATGTGGCTGGACAGGAACATTGTGGTCAGTGCTGCTGTACAGCTCTGAGTCAGGAAGTCCCACAAACCCCTCAACGCAGGTTTTGCACGTTCATCCAAGGTCACGGTGGGGTCACGTGGATCAGGAATACAGGAGAGTGCCTGCAGAAGGACAAATGCCAGCACTAGCCTGGCCTCATCAGGATCCCCACACAGAGCTCAAGAAGTTGTGTGGCTAAACAACCTTTGTCTGTTCTCTAGTGCAGGGCATGAGAGCTCATAGTCCCACCAGCTCTCTTCAGCCACCATTCAGACATCTGCTACTCAGGATACTTGAAAAATAAAGAATTTTTTCTGTTTAGCAGTTTAAAGCACTACAAGAAGGAACTGGTTAGTTAGAAAATTCAAAACCAGTATTGCTCAGCTACCCTTCCCTTATTATTAAAATGAGGGTGGTGAGGCCGTGGCACAGGCTGCCCAGAGAAGCTGTGGCTGCCCCATCCCTGGCAGTGTTCAAGGCCAGGCTGGATGGGGCTGTGAACAACCTGACCTGGCAGCAGGGTTGGAACTAGGTGAACTTTAAGGTCCCTTCCAACCAAACCATTCCATCATTCTCAGCTGCCACCTCTCCTTCCACCTCACTTTCTGCAGATACCTTAATCACCAACCCTTTCACTAAATTATGGGAGAAACTTTGGTGTAATGCACAAATCTCCTCCTGTGGTACTCAGCGCAGCAACAAGTGATCACTTGCAGGGCTCACTGTGCTTTTTACGGTAGGAAAGCCACACAAGCATACCCGAAAATTCCAGCACCGTCCAGTATTTGCCAGAGCAAGCAGCATGGTCAGTACCAGTGCCACGGTGACCAAAGGGACTCTGGGGCACAGAAAAGGTTGTCCTTTGTATTAAATCAAACCTAGCTACCAAGATGAGCCACGGGCTCTGCCAGTTTCATCCACACAGGGTGGAGACACAAGGCACACAAGCCCTTTGCAACTGAGGCTTTCCATTTAAAGCCCTCTGACTAAAAAACAACGTTGCTGTTGCTTTAGTCTTGACAGCTGATCAGCCAAAGCTAAACTGATAGCACTTTCATCAGATCCTGCACGTTTCTAGAAGGGAATGGCTGATGGCTTCTGTGCAGCTTCCTTGGTGCAGAGCTCCCAGACCCCTGGGGCTGGGCCAGCACGGCAAAAGGAGTCAGGAGACTCCCAGTTTCACCACAGAATAAAACACAGCCAGTCAGGATGAGCTACAGCAAAATGTCCAAGCATGCACCGTGACAGCAACTGCACAATACAGAGGTTAGAACCCCAAATGACCAGAGGTCTTCCTCAACCACAGAGACTTCAAAGCCTTCCCATATCCGTCCCTTGCCTCTGAGAGGATGCAAATCACTCACCAAAATGAACTCAGCTGCTGGTATCCAATAGCTGAATAACAATTTATATTAATCTTCAAAGTCTGCTTGTGAAAACAAATTGTGGGAGGTGTTTAGTATTCCTTCCCATTGAAGGAAAATGGAAGGTGAAGATCCTGTGAACATCCAGGGAGAGGATCAGCACTTCTGAAGAGCCAGCCTTCAGACAGTGTCCTGCTAACACAGCAATATCCCTCAGAGTTCATTTAATTTAAGCAATCTTAGAAAGAAGAAAAATGTATTTGCATCAAGATTTTATAACAAGCATATTTTGGAAGTAAGTATCAGGAAAAAAAAAGTAGCTCTGCTCAATGACACAGAGGACTGGCAACAACCAGGGTACTTAATTTGTTTTGAGTGAGAGATCAAAGCTACTGAATCTCTAAGAGATGGGTCTGACTCATAAGAAATAGCCTCTATGTCCTTTAAATTCAGATTTAAAAACCAAGCTCATCTGACACACCGCAGATTTTTCAGATGAGAACTTTTTTATTAGTGTTTCAGATTTCAAACCATTTCTCTTGGAATAAAAATTACTTGCAATTTTTCTCCTGTGTATTGGGCCCATCGGTAGTCCGTGGGTGTTCAGGTCCTGAGAGCAACACAGAAACCAAGATATTTGTGCACAGCAAAGGTAGAAGCACTTGGGACGTGATCCCCCCCACTGCCAACGATATCTTCTTGACTTGTAACTATTTGAAGTCATAAAAGCATATATTTTACTAAACCAGTTGCTTAATTTACATTCAGTGCCTCTCAAAAGAGAGGCCACATTCACCCCTCACCAACACAGGCTTGAGACGTCTCAAAAAAGGAATAAAAATTTGATTTTACTTGCTTTCATTATTAAGCACTGGACACACAAACATTTTCAGCTTTAATTAAAAAGCAACTCACTTGTGTCCAAGTCTTTTTTTTTACGCTAAAAAAAATAATTTAGAAACATTCTTCTCCCTCCCTCTGCCTGCAATCTTTTCTGGAGTGAAATAATCCTTTAATCTCACATGAGCTAGACTGTCCTTCAATTCAGGCTTTGGATTATTTTAAAGATTTATCAAGTCTTCTCCATTTCACGGTGTTGTTTTCTCCCAGCTTCAATGCAAGATTAGTTTGGGGAAGCATATAAAGCCATTTCCTGTGGGTGGATTATTGCAGCTATTTATGAATTTTGATGCTAACCTGATTCTGAACTCCTCGTTTGGAGAAGACATCTTCCTTCCCACATAAGACCAGCAGCTTTTGCCTCAGTGCCTGCTGCCCACAGATGAACACAGTGAACACAGCAGCTGGAGGTGTTTGGAATGAGGACAAGAGTACATTAAACTGTTTGAAGATGATCACTGCAAATACAAGTTTTCCACTGCAGCCAAGACAGTTGCTCACAGATCTTTTCAGAAGGGCAGTTCAACTGTAAATGCAGAAAATGCACCTGAACCAAGCAAATCTTTGATACCTGCTACATTTTTGTTTCAGTCAAAACACACCTTTCTGTGCCAGGTTATCCAAGAGAGAAAAATCACCTTGTTTTCCCTTTAAATTTAATGATCACCCCAACTCTTCATATAGGCACTGAGATACTGAGATCCAGTCTTCAATTAAAAAAAAATTGATAAACAGTTTGCATTCTCCTCCTTTTCACATCTCTGAAATGCCAGTAGAGGATTTTTAAACACTGAGACACTGACAAGTAATAAGCTGCAGGAAAGGGAGGAGCAAAGCATGAGTATCATACATTTATTACTCTCATCCTCCTCACTCCTTTGCCAGATGTGAATTGCCTGCTTTCCTACAGAGGGGAACCAGGGTATCTAAGTAATCCAAAACTCCTGGGAACAACTGGCTTATGTCCAGGTCTCAACTTCTCTCTTCAAGGCAGCAGAATTATTAAGCATATGCTACTCTTCTGAAAAAGAGCCATGTAAGGCCAAACACAAATCACTTTTAGGAAAAAAGTATGAAGACCTTGTCAGGACACATTTTACTTTCTTCCAAGTAAAACAAAAGATATCCTGACAGAGCTTTAGGGAGAGGAGGAGAAAAAGGTTTCGTTGAATCAAAGACCAGTTGAAAGAAAGTTGCCAAAACCTTAAAGAATTAAATCCTATCAACAACGTAAGAATGAAGCTTAGCAAAGCTTCTCTTCACTCTAGTGGTTACTGCTAGTTGTGATATACAACAGCCACTGCATTCTTTTGACCCCTCTCTCTCTGACAAGAACTGAAGTGCCCAGCTGAAGGAGCAAGTCTGCTCCAGTGTATCCTCCTGTGTGGGGCACCTCCACAGCCTCAGGGATTGGTGACTGGCTGGAAGAGACCTCTGAATTGAACAAAAACAATCTCACTGAATCCAGCACATGACGCCTCATTTCATCTGGAAATCTACTGCCAGCAGAGGGAAGGTACTAATAATTGGTGATGCAGCCTCCAGTGTGAAGCTCAGAACAAAGCTGTGTGCTGGCAAGAGATGACAGCCCACAGCTGATGTCTTACTATCACCTCTTTCAGCAGAAATTGGAAGTATTTTCTCTCCTTCCCACTTCTACATGATACCAGGTTTAAACCTTGAAATGACAGCTGCAGAAAAAATATTAGGAAAATAAATTAGGCTTATATCAGCATAATTTCCCAAAGTAGTTTATCACAACTTTAACCTTCCCCCACTGCTACTTTACATGATGGTAACACAGTGTTGCATCTACAACAAGAACAATGAACACAGGAACTCAAGATACCACATGAGAAATAAATCCAAGCTCCCATGGAGCTAACGAATTAAATTCCTGAAAAGCCCATGGATGGCTATATCAATAGAGGGTTTCTGGAAATGTCACATGTTCTTTCCCTTCAACTGGATGGCCCTGCTTATGCCCTCACAGTTCTCTTTAAACAAGCAACACTCAGGAATTATGATTTTAACAGAGCACTAGGAGCATTTTCAGCCCTTCTCCAAGAAGCAAAAATAGTGACAGGTGTTATGTGTTATTTATGAAAGCTTTTTGTTGTTTTGAAGAAGCAGTGGTGTTCTCCTTTCACAAAGAGAAGTCAGCAGGCCCAAAGCTGGCACACACACATTGGTTTGAATCTGCTGACTGCAGGGAGCAGCACCCATTTGTGCTTTGGCAGAAACACCTTGGAAAGACAACCAACCCCACAGCACCAGGCACTGCTCCCATTTCACTTGGATCTCTGCACACCGCAGCTCCTACCAGAGCACACACAGTTGCATGAAAGAGGGGTAACAGCTGGGGCTGCATTCCAGAGCTGCATCCCCTTCTCCTACCAGCCATCAGCACTGGAAAAGCCAAAGTTCAGACATGCAAGGCAATGCCCTCCACATCTGCCTTGCTACCTGCCAACATTCCTCCTCTTTGAGGTGCCTTCTGCCTTAGTCCAGGAATGAGGAATTCTTCCAGGCTCATTTGCTAAAGTTTGTTTGGTGTCGGTTTGTGTTGCTGCTAAATATCAAAACCTTGGCATGAAAACAGCATGTCAGGGGCATCTACCTGTACATGTGCATTAAAATGGTGTTAATACAACACACAGCATACACAGAGTAGAACTAATGGGAAATTAAGTACTTCAGAGATGGTAAAAATGCTACAAAAAAGGTAAAAGTTTGAAGAACACA
This sequence comes from Gymnorhina tibicen, assembly GCA_013399875.1. Lineage (NCBI taxonomy): Eukaryota > Metazoa > Chordata > Aves > Passeriformes > Artamidae > Gymnorhina > Gymnorhina tibicen. The sequence goes on from VXAZ01003479.1 coordinate 543,736, forward strand.
GTTACTCAAGGCAGCTTTTTAGTTTTTTACTATTTCAGGGCTATTTCCAATTTTATCCTATAACTTACTAATTTATTCCTCCCCCACTGATCTCAATTTCTCTTTCTGTTAGGTTTAAAACAACATTTAGAATTTTCTACAGTTACACAATATCTTCGACAGAGATATTTGCATTGCTTATATTTAGGTTAAATCCCACACGTACTGTTTACTGCAATATTTGCCTCCTCTAAACACCTAAGAAGTTGAAAAGGAGCCATTACACATCCATCATCAGAAATGTGGATGTGATTTATGTAATGAAAGATAACAATCACATTCCAAGCTTACTAGGGAGATGTAAAAACAGTATTAAAATATTTTGTGTATACACTGGGTTGCTTTTTACTCACAAGTATGAGGGCCCAGTATCACACAAGATTTCCCTCCCCTCCTCCAGTGTTCAGTGTTTTAAAGATCACAGCAAAAGTGCTTTTTTGCATTTCTGCCAAGTGAACTTAAATACCTTTTGGGTTTCATCCTACACTATTTTAGACTGCCTGTGGTTGTGGCATGTTTTTTAATCCCTAAATCAGCCTTCAATCTCCTGATGGGCCCTCCAACCCATCATCTTACACTCTTTGACAAGTACTTTGACAAGTTAACTCTCTCAAGAGCAGAGAGCTAACTCAGACTACTAATCAGTACATTCAATACCAAGTGTTTAAGACCTACTTGTTCTTCCTCAGAAACAATATTTAAACTCACAGAAAACCCCTCCCAACAGATTTTTCCATCCTACCACCATGGTCTCAGCTACGGGAGACCTGCAATGTTTACCATCCGATGCTTTCTCCCTGCTTCTCACATACCTCAAAAAGCCACAATGAAATTCAGGCCCAAACAACCAGAAACAGTATTTCTCCACAATGAGCAAGAAGCAGTTATTTAGTTAATCAAAAAACACTTCTATCCCCCAAGTCTTATTAAGTAAACACATTCTGTGATGATCACCATTCATGGCTGGTTCTGTTCAAGCATTGCTAAGTGACTCCAAGAAAGAACTGTTTGTTAATGTTTTAGCAAGGGATTAGTTGTTTGTAGCTGTGGGTGAAAAGCATGTTCCAGCAACAAGGCACAGAAGGGCCCAGACTTGTTGATGGGAGGAGGATTCTGCAGAAATTGGACTGTGTAGGTGAGTGCTGGGTGGGGGAAAGGAGCAGGATCTGAACAGTTTACCTATAGGCTGTGGTATAACGGGGGAGAGAAGAGAGACAGAGATTATTCACCAAAACAGAGTTGTTCTGCCAACCACTCCTTTAGGCATCACCTTAGATAAACCCCAGCTAACAGCACAGTCTATCAGAGCTGGCTCCAGCAGCATCTACTACGCTGCAGCATAAAGGAACTGGGGAAGAGCAGGGCCTAAGCTGGAAGTCATTGTGAGGGAACCGATAGAGATAAGCTGAGAAGCAGATGATGAAAGACTTATCAAAATACTACTAAAAAGCAGAGGTTTTGAACTAGCCATATTATCATTCTATGAAACTATTGCACAACATTCCCAATTCTTCCAGTCACAGGTACCTTTGTTGTTACCAAATTAAAAAGCAAACCATACCTGAGTCAGAACATCCAGCTGTCCCATAATATGCTCCAGGGTATTTGTAAGACTGGTCTCCTCCTCTTGCTGCTCGTGGGTCCTACCAGAATCCTGAGTTTTTGTTTTCTTATGATGAAAACCACAATCGATTTCTGACTGTTAGAAAAATAAACAGACATAATCTGCTATTGCGATGCAAACAACGGCACAGGGATTTCAGTTCCATGGAGGGCAAACAGTACAGGACAGTTTATGCTGGGACAGTCTGTGCTATCAAAAACAGGCAAAGGGGAAAAGGAATTGTTCTTGCCACAGCTGGAAAAGGAAAAGCTTCTGCTGACTTGTCTGCCTGTTCCAGGTGGAGGGTGGTTTTGTTGTTTTCTGGGGGGGTTTTGTGTGTGCTTTTGTTTGTTTTTAAACTACCACCGGGAAAGGCAAACCTTAGATAAAAATCTTGAGGCAATCCTGCAAGGTTCAAGTTTTCTATGTGCAAAGAACTTTGGTGTGCTCTTGTGGCACACAGGCACAGACTACCAGTAAATGAAGACTTACTGGAGCTGCTTAGGGAAGCACTACATCCCAGTGACAGGAATTAAGTAAGCTGCCCCAGAGGAGTCTGATTATTTCACTCCAACAGTAAAGTTAAAGCCTCTCTCCATGTTTGGTAGTTGAAAGAAGGCAAAGACACTGTACCATAGTTAAGTTCAGCAGACGCAAGATGTTCCAAGACACACTGGAACTGTTTTGATTTAGTAATTTTGTTTATATATTGGACTGGTTTTCCTCCTCAACGAGATTAAGAACAAGTTTACTTTGAAGTTTCAACTGTTTTAGTTATGCAAGCTTGAATATTTCATTCAGAATAAATTAAGTTTGAAAAACACAAATAGATCGCTACTAAAGAACTTATTCTTCTTTCCTTTTCTTTCAAAATAGTATCTTTCTTCTAGAACAAACACTATCTGCATTGTTTATCTGCATTATGGCCAGTAGAAGCAGTTCAGAGAAGTTTAACTAAAGGAGGTAGCCAACTGGTTAAGCAACTGCAGACTTCAGTTTCTCAATTTACACTAATGGACAAGATTTGAATCAAAAGCCAAGACCACAGCTCTCAAACTTACTTCTCCATGGCCCAGTGCCTGGTGCAGCTCCATCCCATGCACTTATTACTCACACAAAGTTTACAAATCAACAAAGCAGCAAGGAATTCTGACAGATTGAAAAACAGTCTCCAAAAGTTCTTCCACATGTACTTTTTCTAGTAGAAATGAAGATTCGCCTCTGTCTCTTCTCTCCTATGCAACAGCAGGAAGGCATTTCTCACCAGCACAGTACTGATCTACCTGCTCCTCTCTGTATTTGATGCCAGATGCATGCAGATGTGCAACTAAACTGCAACAAGACCAGCTCACATTAACTTCAACCACCAAACTGTTAAGTACATCATGAAGATATATACATGCATACAAAAAATTATATCTATTTTAAAAATATGCACAAAACCCCTTGTGCTGCTGGGAGCCACTGACTGAGGCCACAGAAAGGCTCCCAAGGCTGAGGTCCAGCTCAGCACACAGGCAAAATATGCAGTAAGTAGTGCAAGGAGCAGAAACGTCAGGACCTAGGGAAGGTGGGCACTGGAGGGGGTGAGGAAGAGAAAAGGAACAAAGAGGCTGCAGCAGCTTTGACAGGAGAATGCCTTGCTGCTGGCCACTAACTGCTAAGTAGGGGCTGACCATTCTTCCCGACCCTGCCCACCAAACCATCCTCCTCCAGCCAAGCCTCACATGGCCAGTTTTGCATGAGGAGCAGGAAAGAAGGGGAAGGTTTAAATGACACATAGAGCAGCTGCTCCACGGGGATCGTTGTGCTCCACCACAGGCCCGGGATGCAGCTGGGTATCAGGTGGCACCAGCCACACCGGCCTCTGCTAATTTCCTTCCTCCCACCTGCTGGAATAATTTGGATTATCTACAGGCCCTCGGCCAACACAGCCCACACTTCTGGTCACACAGATCTGCCTCAGCATGGGAGCCGCACTCCAGCTACTCCTGTGCTGCAGGGAGCCCAAGAGCCTCACGTTGCTCACCGATGCATTGATTTCATCAACTAAAATATGTTCTTGCAAAGATGAGATCAATCCAGTCTCAAAAACCTGCTATTTGCTGCTTAAATTTAAAAGTGAAAGCAAACAAAAACCACAAACCACTGCTTTTCAATGGGTAACTAGCACCAAGAAACATTTTCTTTCTATTTTAAGGCTGACTAGCTTATGTTGATGATGTAACTTCAGGCCAGTCAATCACAGCAGAGCAGAAATTTGAGTGAGCTAACGCTGCATACAACCTGCACTTAAAAACCCCAAATGATGATGAGCTATCCTCTTCAAAACCCATTAGAACAAGCTGACTCACAGAGCAGAAAAATGACTGTACCAACAGATTTTTTCCATCTATCTTTATAGCATATGTCAGACAGCTTTTCATAAAAAGCTTCAGGGTTGAACTCAAGAGTCTATATTCTCTTTGCTACAGTTCACAAAGTTTAGGAGTCTGGCAAGGGACTGCAGAGATGTCCTCACACTGATGCTTTAGGGGTCAGGTGGTCCCTCACCACGCCAAGCTGAAGCCAGAGCTGTCAGATGCCACATTCTGCTGCTCACCTCGCAGGCTACCCACTGCCACAAAAAGCCAAGCAAGCCTCTTCCAGTAAGGCCATGGGGGCTCCTGAAGGCAACAGCCCCAAGAACAGAAGTATATCTATGTTTAAAAACAGAAGCATGACAACATGGCATACTGTGCCATTTCAAACACCACAGCTGCTTGGAAGGCTCCTTAGTGCTCACCATCATCAAGATGACCCATAGCTACAGCCTCCAGCAATGAGGTTCTGAGTTAGTGCCTCTGTCTAAGCCAGGGACGCAGCCAGCCAGCAAATAAACACTGTGACAGTGGGTCACAGCACTTCCAAAAAGGAGCCTTCCAACTGACCAAGGTCTTTGACTACTCGGCTCTAGGAAGTGTGCAACCAGCTGAGGAAGAACCAAATTGCCTCCAGACTGAAACAAAATCAAATGCTGTAAAAGCACACTAAATCAGCTGCTGTTCTCAAGAATGGACAAGAAAACCCTTAGAGACCAAACTACAGACACCCTTCTCCTAATGACAATCTATATCATGTGGTGAGCCAGCCACCAGGGATTTAAATTCTAACAGATTTAGAAAAACATTGCAAAAATACATAATTGGGTCAGTCTCAGTACCAATGACCATCACGATCACAGGCAGAGACACCTGTGCTCTCATCTGACTCACCTGTGGGTAAAGTGCCAGCTGAATCCTGGGGACAGGCACCAGAAACAATGGTACTGCTGCAGAGGTTTAATTCATTTCACAGTTCAAGTGCGCAATTTATTCGGCACAACCAAACAAATGTCTTTGCCATTAAATATCTTATTACAACATCTGTGTATTAAGCACTGGGAGTAGAGCAAGGAGCAGCTGAACATTAAAGGAAGAAGAGATGAGCAGTTTCAGAATACAATACAGCTCTCAGTGACAAAGGGAAAACAGAAGTGATTTATTTATAGCAACCACTTAAAGACAGCACAAGGCAACTACTTGGGGGAAGGGGAAAATTAATCAGCCTTCATTCCAGATGTCTCTTACTGAGCCTCTTATAAAAATTTTTCTGGCTCAACAGCATCCTGGCCAGCAATTACAGTGCTGATCAGGGGGTGGGGGGCACGTATGAACTACACAACACATGCAGCCGTAGCAGACTACAAGAGACAACTAAAAAATACCATTTTGCTTCTTAAATGGTGATCCTTGGAAGACATATTGATACAATAACCACCTACCTCAGTTTTACACCTACTAATAAAATGTAGGATTCTTATAATTCAGTCCAGAGGAATTATTTCTTTTCCCTTCTCCTCACCTGTCTCCACTGGATGGGAAGAACTGAGAGGTGTGAAGGGGGTAGGTTCAGCTCTACCTTTAAGTCCCTTTCAATTAACACAGAGTATTTACTCTTTTGAGGGTTTTGTGTTTTGGTGGGGTTTTTTTAAGACAGTACGATGTTGTCAAGAATTAATTTTCAAGTATCTAGAAAGACAGCACACCCCTTAAGCAACACATACATCCAATGTTTTCAATTCAACACAGACTTTCAATGTATTAAAATTCCTAAATGCAATCAAGTTCATTATCTTAGCTGAAAAAATTCTGCTAAAAACAGAGCAGCAGAAAACCCCCAAAGGTGGTGTATGCAGCTCATCTGGACCTTAGTTCTACTAATCCAAAGAAGAGAGAAATACCTTTAAAAGTCTATTCTGAGGAGTCATTTTCACCACAGGTAAAGTGATACTTTAAATGTGTTCCCGAAGAGCAACAGTGACATCCAGTGGAAGCACGTCAGCTTCAAGGTAAGCTCCACAGGAAGGTCGGATGGAGTACACCATGCTAGATGGGAGGGCTCATGAAAAGCTGAGAAGTAGCCTCAGCTCTCCCTGCTGCACACGAAATACCATTGTCTGAGCACAGGCATGTTTCTCTGGCCTGGAAAAGCATCTCTTCTTCAAGGCATTACTGAAATTCCTGGAGCAATCACATTCTTCAAGATTTGCATTACTCTACATCTACTGTCCAGACCAGCATATGGTAACAACTCAATTTAGAATACAAGTTAAATTAGCTTTGTGGAACAATTTATATGACCATTCATCCGTGCTCAACTCTTATGTCAGAATTCAAGTTGTAATAATGAAGGGAATTTGGGAGGGAGAGAAAGGAAAGAGAAGGGAGGTGAAAAGAACATTACTTACCTTTTATTTTTGCTTCAGACAAAAGGTATGTTGGGTTTGATGCAATTATTTACGCAGAACCCTCCTCCTTATTGGTGCTACTAAAAACCAGTAAAATTTGGCATCTCTACTATAACAGCCATGTTTCACCATAGGAAGAAATAGGAGTTAATAGGGACATCTCAAACCNGTAACAGCCATGTTTCACCATAGGCCAATAAATATTAAGCTGATAAACTCAGGAAGAAATAAGAGTTAATAGGGACATCTCAAACCAATTTAAATCCCAAGGCACTCTTGTGCCAAAGCCTAAGTGAAGCACTGGCAGAAGGAGACAGATGAAGCAGGCTTGTGTATTTTAAGTGAAACAGCATCAGAGCATCCAGCTCTGCTGAGCACAATGCCCGGAAGGACAGGAATGGAGGGAGAGCTAGTGGCCAGCTAAGGTACTCAAAATGTACAAAACAGACTGTCCATACAGAGAAGGAAGCACTTGGACTGAAATTCGGATTTGCTTGCAGCAAATCCTATCTCTTCCTATCTTCCTATCTCTGCAAGTGACCCTGTCTGGCAATCTCCAGCCAAGAGCAGGTCCTCACCAGAAGGGAAAAGCTGTTCCCCTCCCACATTTCAGTGACCTTGCTCTGTGGGTCACTGTCTGTTGGTCCAGTTTACTTATGCCTATAGTCTGTAATCGTCATTTTTAAATCAGGACAGACAGTAGTACCCCCAGTTTCAAGGTAACATTGAAGACAAATGGGAGTTTGGCACGTACTGCATTTCCAAAAGCACAAATGGTATTCATGTGAAGACTGAAAATGAGAAATAGTAATGGCAGACATTGAAAGCCCAGTGACAGAAAAAACTTAATGACTACCAATTGTTAAAAAAAAAATAAAGCAAGTCTGTATTTCTTGAGAAGGAAAAGTTAAGGGTGGCCTTCAACATTTTAGATTTGTGTTTCCTGCTTTGCTTAGGCCTTTAATCTCCCTTAACCAATCTTCCCCTCCCATCAGACCTAGAGTTTCCTTAGGAAACAGGAAAAGCTCTTCCAGAATTCAGTATGGAATAATTAAGCTTTGTTGCACAGGTGATGCTCAACTGTCTAACACTACTCCTGGAGAATAACAACAACAAAAATTTCAAAGGCACAGTTCTGTGTGGAAACAAGCCACGACAGGAACAAAAAACATAAGTACAAAAACCATTGGTAAGAAATGTCACCAAGAATTGAACTACTTCTTTCTGGTCCTGTTTTTTGGAGAAAAACTCCCAAGAAAAGGCAGCCAAACATTGGAAAAAAGTGTTTATTCTCAGGCTTGGGTCATCCAGCTACAGGTTCTTTTACACCAAAAGCATCAGCCTCCAAGGCAAGACAGACAGTGATCTCCTGAAGTGGGAACAACAGCTTCCAGCTCATTCCCTTCATCAGAATAATTTGCCTTTTTCCACTGAATTGAGTAAATATACACTGTGTGACATACAAATCTTGTGCATATCTACTTTGTTACTTATATACATGTATAAAAATGCATGCCACGTATATGCAAATGCAGACACAGACATGCACTTGTTATTACTCTTGCCTGAAGTTTGAATTTTAGCAGAAAAGTTTGAGATCTTAGAAACTTTTTAAAGCTTAAGCTAATTTCATCCATCTTCAAGCTGGCACAGAACTGCAGCTTGAAAAAAAACTTCAAAATCTTGCCTCCATCTCATTCCTTTGAATTATGACTCAAGCATTAAAACAAGCCACATACAGCAGCAACCTAAGTGGGAGAATTTACATTAATTAGCCTGAGATGCTGAACTTAAAAGGCAATTTTTATTCTGACCAATAATGACTTGTCAGGACTTGCCTTATTGTTCCAGAGTCTAAGAACAAATCTATTCACTGTAAGATGATAGAAATTAAAAGCTGATCCTCTTATTTCTGCAAGAAATCTTGTCAAACCAGAACACAAGGGAAAACAGTTGTAGCAGCACAGCTGCTCCCATCCACTACCAGGCAAAGCTGTTGCAGGTTGCTGCAGTCATTCAGAGCCCCTTGGAAAGCCAAGCTGAGGGTGCTGCCTTTTCCTCTCTCTCATGTTCTTCACCAAGACACTTGTCCTGTCTCTCCATGCCCTTGTCCAAACACCCTCTCCAGCTCTTCTTGTAGTAGGTAGCAGAAGGGGCTCTAAGGTCTCCCTGGAGTCTTCTGCAGGCTAAACAATCCCAACTCTCTCAGCCTGTCTCCACAGCAGAGATGCTCCAGGCCTCTGATCATCCTTACGGCCTCCTCTGGACCCACCCCAACAGGTACACATTTTTGTCATGCTGGGGCCCCAGAGCTGAAGGCAGCACTGCAGGTGGGGTGTCACCTGAGCAGAGCAGAGGGGCAGGATTAACTCCCTCAACCTGCTGCCCACAGGGCTTTGGATGCAGCCCAAGACACATTTGGCTTTCTGGGCTGCAAGTGACCCACTGCTAGGTCATGTCAAGCTTCTTGTCAACCAACATCCTCAAGTCTTTCTCTCCCGGGCTGCTCTCAGTCTCTTTTTCTCTGTTCCTGTTGAACATCTGTCCCCTCACAAAACAATCACAAGATCACATCTCGAAACAGGCTTAGGTAAGTGGGCTTCCTTCAATGAAAGGAGAGACAGCTACGGGTAACCATCTGCAACCACCCTGCTTGGGAAGGATACAGGGAAGAGCTCCTGTGATCAATCAGAGCAAGACTCCTGCTCATCCCTACAAAGTTTCTGCTTGGACAGCCAAGTAGGATAGAGAACAGTGGAAACATCTTGAGTACTCATCACACTGTTGTTCTTTTAAGTAAATAATCTACCTACCTATTCCAGAAGGAGGGCAATTGTGCACCAGACTAAAGTTCCAGGAGTGGGAATCCTCCGAAAAGTAAGGTGACAGCAGATCAGGAAAAGTAATCATTTTAAAGACCACATCCTCACTGTAGGCTGAAGGTTGGATCCCTGCTCTTGAATACAGGATCCCTCCCTTACAATGCTTAAAATTAAATAAATAGAAGGGGGTGGAGAAGATGAAAACAAAAACCCACATTCACATCCCATCGCAAAGAGCTGCAGCTCTATGCAATGAAACTGATTCCCAGGAAGGAATTTCACAGCAAGTAAAAAAAAAAGGTATAACAGGATTTGTAAGTATTAACAAGTGCCAAAATTAGATACAGTTACCAATTTGGAAGCCAAAAGGTCAAAAAAAGAGGCACATCTGGCCTATGAGTAATTCAGAAGGAATTTGTTTACACAAGGACAGGCTGACAGGATGAACTGCTGCAGTCAGCACAAGAGACCAAGGGCTGAGCACTGGAGGCACCCGAGGTCACCAAACAAACCCAACCAGCAAAGGAGAGAGGTGGAGTCAGCTCTGGACGTTCACTTTTGGGCCTCAGACAACTTTATGATCAGATCACGTTTTCTGGAATTTGCCTCCAATCCTACCCCACAGGACTATTTTGGAAAACTTACCATTGAAGAAATAAGCACAGCCCAAGGCCTGGAGGAAGCTCTAAACCCAGCAGTGTCAAAAGAGCCTAAATGTCTGTCTTGGCCAAAAGACATATTTGAAGAGTCACAGGCTACTTGTTTCAAAGTCCTTTCTGCTGAAGTGCTGCTCTTACCAAGCTTCCCTTTGTGAAGGTCAGCTATGCCTACAAATCTGGTATCTCCACAACTGAGTGCCATTTAACTTCATAGTCATTTAAGACATTTGTGCCCCTGAATTTCAGAAGAACTGAAAGACTTCTTGGCCAGAAAATGTCAGAGGACAGTTGTCACTTCTGCCCATGTCTCCCAATTGCCCTGCCAAGGGATTACCTCTTTTTAAAAAGAGTCTGTCTACACATCCACTTATGTGAGCGGGTTTCAGATTGCTACCAGGAGCTGAAAACTAAACTACATATAGTTAAGTTCTATGGTTGCAGAATTTATAACTGCAGTGACAGAAGGAACTGATTTCCCCATCACCTGTAAGCTCATGTTCTGCTGTAGCTCTTATCTCTCGCCAGGACATCCCTTGTTTGAGGTAAGCACACCACACACACAATCCTTGCAGCCTGTGCACTTCACTGCCTTTTGGACTGAAGCCCCCACGCCTCCTGCTGAAGACAGCTTTGTTTCTGAGGTACCTCAGCACAAGCAAGTTTTAAGGTATTTTTCATTAGAAAGTTATATGCAGAGGCTGAGGCTAAAGTCTCCTCATCAGCCTCCTCCTTTGCAAAGTAATATTTTGCACAGTTACAACACGCCTGCAGAAGGTTTATGTTTAAACCTGAGCAAAAAATCTCTATATCAATGCATATTTCCTATTTTCCATAATATTTCATAGAAAAACTGTTTACCCACTTAGCTTATACTACAATGCTGTTATTCACAATTTTCATGGTTTAGATAAACAAGTTTAGATAAACACCCAAGCACTTTGTAACTGTCCATGTGACATCAACCATTCAGCACTTGACCATACACAGCCTTCCTGGAATTAGTCAACAATAGCAGCCAATCTGTCCCATAATGAAACAAGTGTTCCTGCACACTCATGTCAGCTGTAACCACACATGCAAAGCTTTCCTTGTACTTGTGAAAAAAAAGCAAATCCACTACCAAACCCTCAAAATAAAATGTATTATCTGCCCTCGCTGGAAAAAATAAATCATATGATGAATGTTTTCACAACTTATCAGAACAGTGAACACATCCTCTGATCTGATCCTACACAACTCTTCACCCAGACAGACCCGAATGCTTACAGTTACTGACAAGCATAAGAGCCTATATTTTTGAAATTACATGCAAAATACCTCTCATTCTGACTTTTCTTTAGGTCCTCACCACTCAATATTCCAGGACAAAGCATGAATTTTCCCTTTAGATCCTAGCTCAAAGTAAGCACACTCACAGGATCAAGGCACAGGACTGCAAGGCTTCATTTCTTCTCATCAGCTTCCCACCACACACACCAGGAGTGCCTGCCCTGAACTTTGGGTTTCAAGGTGATTATGCAAAGCTTTAAAGCAACAATTGTTAGGCTATCATTTAAGAGCAAGCATTTATTGCAGAGGTACTACTTCTGATCTAACATTTACAGTCTCACATCTAGGCTAACATCCTTAGAATTCACTTCTGAATTCTTTAGTGGTTTATCACGCTTTCACATCTATGCTTTTACACCATAGTCATGACTGCAGTTCCTGCCCATGGTGTCCTTCCCTTTCATTTGCATGAGTCCTTGCACGGATCAGTTCTACTTTCAAAGCAAGCTGCATCTCCCAAGCCTCCTGTATTTACAGAAAACACAAGCAGGTGGGCAGAGCAACTTTGAAGTTTATGTCTATTGTTACAAACACTTCCAATACTCTGATTCATACTGACCTTGACCCAACGGCCTGAGAAACCAGCATCTTCTAAAGCCTCCAGTCTCCCTCTGCCTATGGAAGTGAAAATTGGTTTGGAGCAAGTTCGTTTACGAGCTCACCAACCTTGACAATATTTCATGACTCTTATCCCACAGCTTATTTAGGATTGTTTTTTCTACCTATTCATCTGGATGACAAACTAGTTTTGGTGTCTGTATTCAGTTATTCTTTCTTGCATGTTAGTCAGCTTCTCCCCATGAGAAACCAGATACTGAGTGGTTTTACACAGCCACTGTTTTCATTAATACCTGTGCTTTCACAATGCTTAACAAAAAAATTATACAGCTACACAGTATTATAAGCTCTCCTTGGAAAAATATTCTCATGGATTTAAGGGTGAAAACAGATTCGAGATGTGTCAAGAATAGTGTTCATGTATTTTAGGGGTACCAAAACCAAATAACAACCTGTATGTCTATTTTAAATGTAATTATATCCTGAAATGTCTGCAAAATCTCAGGATTATTCAATAGGCAGAATCCTGGCACACTAACCCAGCAGCAGAGAAAGAAGGAGTAGGTTCACTTTTCATTGAAGGAAAAGGTGACCTTGGCATGAAATCAAGATCTGCAGGTGGCAACTTCAAGTCTGAATTTGATAGGAAAAATAACTATCTCAACTACCCAAAAACCACCAAAATAAGCAATTCACTACTAAAAAAGCAAGCATTTGGCTCTAAACAAGAAAGAAATTAAAATATAGTGAAATTTAAGTCTTGCAGTGAGTTGTAGGAGTGATGGTACTCTTAAAGAGCCCAGCATGATGTATTTCTAAAAGATCCAAGACATGACATTCACTTGAAAGAAAAGAGGAGACTGACATGAGTGTACAAGTTACTATGGAGCCAAGATTTCCATGCTCAGGTTATACTTAAAATAGCAAATGAAGCCATTTTCAGAGATATCAGTTTCTTTTTAACAGCAAAGAACATTTCAGATCAATTCTAAATTTAATCTTAACCTAGGGTATTCAAAACAAGCTCTCAGAGGACATTATTTATTCCTCTCCTTCTAACTTTAGTAATTTTAACTGCCTTAATCCAAGGATGTAGTACTAGCTACATTTTGCAGCTCCCATGCTGCATGCCCAAGCCAAAGCTTGCATTTGGGTGGCAGTTCAGGAAAACTCCTTTGAAGTAATTTAGGACCCCAAACCAAAGTATGTTTCTGCTGCAAGGCTGAGCATGGATTCACTTCTCCCTCTGCAAATACACAGCACCCGGTCCAAACCAACACATTACACCTCAGAATAGCAAGGGTCCTGTTTCCTACAAGCTCAGAGCATCAGTAGAGCAAACCCTTGTCAGGCACCAGCACATGGCACAGATTTGCCTGTCAGCAGCACACAAACAGCTGGTCCCAGCAGCATCTATTGGATGTTTGGCCAGGTAAACCCTCTTCCACAGGGGAACAGTTTTGTTGGAGGGATAGATGTTCAGGGTGGTTAGTCATTGTTCAAGGGATTTGTTCAGCAGCTCCCTTCAATGGACATCTTAAGAGGTTTTATAATGAAGAACTAAGTTGTAGAAGAGCTCAGGCATTTTCTTCCTTTCTTTAAATTACTACTGGATAATATGCTCTGGCAATAACAGCAGCACAGCAGAGGGTGAATTTACCATCATCTCCCATTAGCTGACACCTTGTCTACCTTATTTATTATTTAAGCCATTCATTGGCACATTACAAACCAAAAGTGGTATTTTTCTCCCAGAAAGGATTCGTCTCTGCTGTATTTCAGCCCAGTATTACACTGTGCCATATTCTAAATTAAAGCAGATAGAGTTCAAAGCTAGACCAGTTCAAGAGGCTAATAAACAAAGAGGTCATTGGACTGATAGTTTCATAGCCTGCATAACTTTAGAGTTAGAACACAGGAGGGGAGGAAAAGGAAGAAGTCAGATTTAGCTAAAACCAGCCAAGGATCAATAAACACTTTCACCTTTCCTTATGTGACTGCTTCCTCCCATGCTCTCCCACTAACCCAACACTAACCAATCCCTGGTTTTGTTTGCTTTCTTTATACAGCACTCCACATAGTAGGGCATCAGGCTTAGAGCTGTAGACTCAAATCTTGTCCATCCCAAAATACTATAGCTATTCCAGTAACTCCAGCAATGGACTGAAGTCATATTAAATAAAACCACCACTGTGTTTGAGACATAACGTAAGTTTAGCACCCCAGTAAAGATCTAAATTGATATGGTCAAAGACACTGCCACAGAGCAAGAGATGTTGGCAAGAAGTTTACCCTTCAGCTGGGGCAATGCCATTTATGCACAGACCCCAGTTCACAAAGAGCCTTTCAGCTTACAGCTCATGCTGAACAAGATTAACCAAAAACCAGCCGTGGTAATAACATACGGCAGAATCCTATAAGTATACCCAAATGTATCAAAAATATCCAAAGACTGACAAGACAAAATAAAGACGTTTCAATGAATCATCACCGTGCGCAAAAATTACAGCTTGTACGGGCAGTAGCTTCAAAGGGTCACTTTTGTAACAGCCAACATCAGTGCCACTTAGATCAGTGCATCACTGAATTACTCAGTTGCTGGATTTATCCTCAGGTACAGTCAGAATTCAGAGGTCTCAACACATGATTCAGGGAACAGATAGGAACTAATGTCTCCAGGTATTCAGGAAAGAAGCTCCAGTACAATATGTCACCTATTTGTCATGTGTGACACCTACACACAGCAAATTTTTTTTGTCTTTGCTGACTGTCAGTGAAAAGATATTGTGAACATTTTCTATTTTCAGGACTGACACCAGCCTGAAGGATTCATATCAGCTAGCAAAGCCAACTTCAACTGTTGTTCACATCTGCTTTTTTGTGAACTATCATTCATGTCATTATGAACCACATATTGCTAAACAGGAGCTGTTATTAAAAAAACACATCTATACATGCACTAAGTTTATCTTCCTTTTAAGATCATGATATATAATTGCCCTATGAAGTAAATACAGTTAAACAAAACCAAACAATACAAGGTTAGTTAAAAAACAGGTATCTTGCAGCTCAAATAAACAGCAGGGAAAGATGATTCTACAGTTCAACCACCTGAGTCACACGCTCTGAAGCTGCACTAAGTGTACTGAAAAGGAACTCTCCACGATTACTGGTTGCTGACCTACCCCAGTGCCATGGGTCCCATCCACACTGCTGCCATATTTCTGGGGTTTCGCTACTTCACCGTAATCAGCTGCATCAAAGTTAGTCTTCCACACCATCACCTGCAGAAGAAAGTTAACTCCATTAAAATTTTCCATCTAAGTTTGCTTACAGGTCAGTTTTTTCAACCCTTCAGAGAAAAGTCAGCAAATCCACACAAAGTTTCCCTAGAGCTTTGAGCCTAGACCAAAGAGCTTTGCCATTGATTAAATTAAGGATGTTGTTTGTAAATATGCTACTGAATACAGACCCAGTTCAACTGAGTTCTCAATGGATAAGTGACCTCTTTCAACATTCTTTGGGTCAAGAACATCATTAAACTAGAATGACCAAGAGAACTTCAAAGCAACATGAAGAATACACCATTAAAACCACAAATATTTTAAAATACCATGTTCAGCATTATGACATTTATCAGCCACACTCCAACCAACCAATCACTCAATTATCATGAGACTCATTCAGAGGAAAAGGAGAGTTAGCACTAAGACCAGCATTAGAGATCTTAAGCTAGTTTGTCAGCTGGACACCAAACTTAAATCCCACTTACAGGCCTCTGCTCTCTGTAACACAGTACTGATTTCAGAAAAGAGGCCTCCAACACATAAATCACTTCAACATAGCAAGAGGAAATCTATGGAGTAAACCCCTCAGCAGTGACTCTGCAAGTCTAAAAAAGTTAAAGAGCAATCAATCAATGATTTCAGAGGTCTGAAAGACACGCAAGAATCCAGACAGCTCATCTGGTTATCAGCAAGAGCATTTAGTCTTCAGTTACAAATTTTCATCGCTCCTTCACATGAAATAAAAGCATTTTCCTTTCATAGTTGCACAGTTAACCAACAAGGCCATTCCACTGCGCAACAGGGAAAAAAAAAGTGATGTTCTCAGTGAATAGACAAATCTGTCTCTTCACAGATAGCAAAGGTGCTGTTAAAGATGGGCATTGCCACCTGGTCCTACCTGGGGATTAAGAGCAGTGCAACACAGCTCACTGAAGACTGACGACAGAGAAGTGGATCCTTACTCACACCACTATTTTAGGCTGAAGTCTGTCTGTGTCTTCAGCAGGGCAACTCACACTATGTTAAAACCAGGATATATTTGCAGCACAGGCTCATGCAATAGGCCTGTCTGCAGTTTGGTAATTGAGTATGGGTTTCTTGGAAGGCTACATGTCCTAAATTACCACCAAAAAATTGAGTTTGACCTCCAGAGATGTTGTTAATAGAACAGCAAGTCACTTCAGCATGGTCCAGACATACAAGGTACACTTTTGCTTTCCCCATTGACAATGGAGAACAAAAAGCAGCAGCTTTTAAAGAAATGTGAATCTGGATTATAACTCAGAAAGGAATCAGATACCTGCTCATCAGAACCTCCAGAAGCAAATAAGTCTCCATCTCTTGAAAACGCTACAGAGGTAGCTGGTCCCTGCAAACACATTTAAAAGATAGGTTTAAGAAAAGATAAAAGGAAATGAAGTGTTACGAAGTTCCATTCATTACAGCTTTACAAGGTATTTATCATTTGACATCAGCAATCTAAAGGCAAAATTTGAAAAGCTCTTACCTGTCAGGTAAATGGGCCATAATGAAGATGCTAAGCTTGCTGCACTTGCCATTTCCCACGCTTTTGACCCCAGTTTAAGACACCCACTTTTCAATATCCATGGCACAGACAGGAACAAACCAATTTAAAAGCACCAGGCTTTTTCTTGTTCCCCACAAGCATTTCATCTTCACTTTAGAATTAGAAATTTCTAAAACTCCTGTTCACTTATTAAAAGTGTTGAAACCATGAGGGTTTTTTTATAGTAGGCTATTTTAAACTGCTTTTCTCTTAGTAGTCTGATAGGAGAGATGCCAAAGTCAATGCATCCAGGATCACCTCAGCACAGCACTTGCACTTTGAAGAAGCCTCATGCTTAAAACAGTCAGTTCTGAGAGACTTCTGAGTGCTACAGCACACCTTCCACACCACACATCTACTTCCACGTGTTTTCAACCTTCCAGCAAGCACACAGGAGGATGCACACGGGAAGGCTGAGGCAGGCACTCCGAGCTGCAGTTAAACAGACCTGAGGAATTGTTACGTGTGTTCGAGCCCAGCCACAACAGACAAACTGTTCTGCTCAGAGTAAACAGCTGAGCACCCAGATCGTGGAGTTTTGTGGCAGCTGCTGAACACATTCCTCTGCAGACTGTTCACCAACATGGGCAGAGGTCAGAATGAGAACTTCCAGAGGCTACCTATGGAGCTGACAGGCTGGGGAAGGTTGGGAGAAAACACCAAAAACAAGCACCAAAAACTCCACCAGAAAAGCCACAACAACCACCAGAAAACGCCACCACATGTTCATACGCCCCCTGACAGAAGCAGTCACCCTCTTTCAAATAAGATCATGTATCTCAGAAGGCAATTAAGAAGCTTCTCCTCACCCTGTATCAAGTTGGAAGGAGAGACAATTCTGAGTCCACATCTTCCCAATGGACATCGCGTGGAAACCTCACATCCTTTCTTTGCCTCCTTTGTAAAAGTGAACTCAACATAATAAATCCTGAAGATAGAGAAATACCCAAAGATTGCATCTGAGATAAGCACCCAGCTCTCACTACAAGCTGTGCCCCACAGTCCTGTGGGCTTCCAAACACGCTGGCACAAGGTTATGCCAGCAAAACCAGAGCCCTGCTGTGGTCATTCCCAGTGTGAAGAGTTTTAGCTTCCTTAAAACACATTAAGGTATTTCCACATTATCACTTCAGGCGTAGTGATTTCAAAATGTTTTGAGGCCTTCTCATAGCAACACCTCCCTAGAGAGAACTCGCCAGGAATGATCCAGTAGCAGCAATTCCCAACCGCACGCGCAGTCGCCGGTGTGACTAAGCTCGTTCACCTGACCCAGCAATAACTAGGGTAGGTATTTCAGACCAAAGACACTGCCATCAATCAGCTGAGACAAAGCGTGCCTCTGCTTTTATTCCCACCCACCTGCCCCAGTGTTCAGCTCTCTAATCGCATGTCAGGAATGGAGGCTCTAAAAAAACATGCAAAAGCAAAAGACAAATAAGCAGTGAGAAAGGGCAGAAACAACTCCACGGCCAGAAAACTGCAGTGGTGAATATTGCTCCAAGATAACAGAGGTGAGCATACAGAAGCTGCTCTTGGACTATAATAAACCAGTCACAGTCAGGAGGGCAGAAAAATAAATAAGACAAGGTGTTCAGGAACAAGCACAAGCAAGGAACACTGGAAAGGAGCAGTGTTTCCTAAAAATATTTTTATCAGTCTAAATATTTCAGTGTATTTAGACAAAATCTAGTACAACACAAATCACATCAAAACAGGCAATGAACTGACTCCAAAGTCATGGCATTCTGAAGGGAAAAAAAGTTCAACAGAACATATTCTTCCCAAAATAGAAAATTATATCAAAGACCGAATGTGCCTTTAAAAACTGAAAGAAAGGGAACAAACAAGTCTATAGATGCAACATCCTCTACAGATTTGTTGACATAAATTAAGTGAAAAGTATTCTTGCTACATACACTTACAGAACTCTTCCAAGAAACAACAGGTTTGCTATAGCAACATACACATAAGAGTTTGCCAAATACCCCTGCAATTTAATATTAACACACCAAACAAAAATTAAAAGCTACACTTGCCAGTTATTAGACACAGCCTAACTTCCATATGTTCCAGGTAAGCACAGCAGAAATCCAACAGATTTCTGATGAAGTTCTGGATAACAGGCATGAGATTGGAGACTGAAGAATTCAAATCTTTTTTCCCCCCTCTTTTAACTTACTTCTTGCATTAAAAGTATCAAAAAGTAGCAGTTGCGTATTCTTCTACAGAAGTTGTAGAGAGAATTTTAAACTTATTTCCCACGTAACTAGAACTTGTGGGGTGCAGCAACCTTCTACAGGATCACTCAGCTCTTCTTTCTGCAGCAGGATCAAATAGCCCTCTATTTGTATTTCCTGGAGGTTCAGAATTTCCAGTCTGCACCCCCATTGTCCAGAGTGCTCCACACAAGCTGCTAGCACCAATCCCCAAACTCCTGCAGCTTCTTGCCTTAGACTGGACAGCAAGCTGCAGGAAGAAGGAGCTGGGCAATGACACACGCCAAGTTAGTGGTAAGGAACATTTCTATTTAATCCTCAGCAGGTCAACATGAGGACTGTGAAGCTTTTGTGCATGTCCAGTAGAGTTTGAAACTGTAACAGCGGCTTTGCAAGAGCTGCAGAAATTTTGAGGGAAAGTACAGAAGAAAGCAACAAGTCATCTGCTGAAATTGTTGAGTGAGAAGAACATGGCCACTAATCAATATTCAGCTCATCTCCTCCAGTGAAAGAGTACCAGGCAAGGTAGAGGCAAGTCCCAGAGAGCCTTGAAAAGGACAAATAGCTCAAACACTGGATGGAGCAAAGCAACCATAAAGAAAAAGGAAGCCATACAGAAGGAGTTATAACAGCATCAAACCTCATTGTTTGCAGCAGCATTCCCAGTGAACAAGATTCAGGCAAGGTCAGATACGCATGGCACGGCAGCTGAAACACCAGGTGACAGCCCATTTCCAGTTGCATACGCTGGTGAGAAAGGTGAGGCCCAGCATGTTACATAATTTATGTGCAGAGATAGAGATTGCACCTTCTCCCTATTTTCCCACTTCCTACAAAGGAGGTTTGTGACCGTGAGGCCTCTATTGCCCCAGCACTTCACAAGTAGGTGAAAAAAACAGTACGTCTGGCCTTCAAAATAGATGTTCAGACTACTCTGAATGACTTGAATGCATTAATCACCAAGAGAGACGGGATCTGAAGCCAGGACACAGATTACACCACCAAGTGACTGGCAGGATGCTAATAGCATTAGTAACAACTGACACAGGGGTGACATAAGACAACAGGAATAGCATCCCTGAACACAAAGCTTTCAAGGGTAGAGTTAAAAATAGATGTCTCTGAAAGAAACACTTAAGAGAAAGGCCAAGAGTTTAGTTTGGAGAAATATAACTGGAGCCCAGAGTCACACCCGCACACCGGCAGCAGATGAATGTGTACCATCCATAAATAATGAGTGAACAATCACAGAGAAATCTTTCTTGAACACCCTTTCCTTCTCCCAGAGCTGCTGGAGACAGAAGGCACGTCACTTCAACAACAACGGGGCCAACACCAACAGGCAAGTCAAAAGAGGCCAGACTTTCAGGCTTCAGCTAGGAACAGAGCTAACATTTTGGCTTCAGCATAACAGAAGAAACAAGAGCCAGGTTGGAGAGGGTCCAGGAATAAACCAGAGAAGAGTAGTTTAATGATGCACTGTCTGCACTGTGAAAGGAGAGGCAGTGTGGAAGGAAGCTAGAGAGACAAGTGGGGTCAAGGATGCCAGGAGATTTTTATTTTTTTTGTTTCAGTCCTGTGAGAAACTAATGCATAGTAGAGAAAAGCCAGGTAAGAGAGCAAGGGAAGTGCTAAGAGCTGGAATAAGGCATATCTAGAGGACACAAATAGCTGAATTAAAGGAGAGCTTCCTCTTCCACTGCCACAAAAGGAGATGTAGAAGTGGGAGCCAGTACATTCAGCCAAACTCTCCAGGAACAAACTAGTGCAAAGAGAAACAGGAGACATAAGAGGAGACAAGGCCTGAGAAGCAAATCCAGCAGCAACCAGCACGCTGGGATCCCAGCCCTGGCATCATCAGCTCTAGGCATGAAAGAACTAATAACAAACAGAGCAGCCATTGCCACTGTTGACAGTGCTTTCAGCTGCTTTGTGCACGGGAGAAGAGGGCAAGTCACATAGGAAAGGGAGAAGGCAAGGGAACCAAGGAGAAAAGCACAGGGAACAGAGGTGGCAATGACAACAGGCATGCTGTCAGGTGGAATACCTCTGACAAGAAGGCACAAGGATTCTCAGTCTACTGGGCTTTGAAAAATGCCTGAGCAAGACTGCCATGCTTGCACCCTCCTTCAGCAGGGAGTAAGGGCTACAACTAACATAGGGAGAATTTATACTGGCACCTTACAGCTGAATCTTCAGCAGCTTTAACTCCTGAAAGCTTCAGTCTATAAAAACACAAGGCAAGGACAGGGAACTCCTACTTCCTTTCAAGACTCAGAAATGCTAGCCTAAAGTCAATTGCTTGTTGTTTGCAACACACATTTCTTTCTTTTTTGTTTGACTTCTGTGTAGCCCTGAGATGTCCTCACACTCTTCAAAGAGGACCAGGCCTGCACAGGTGTTTAATGCCACGTAGGCAGAGCTGGCAGCTGACAGTAAAGGAGCACATTTGCTTCCTGTGCACCCACTCAGGAGACTTCACTCTTTAGTCAGCAAGCAAAGCAGGAAGCATTTATGTTGCCCAGGTAGGTAAAATGCAGCTACTTCATAGTTCAAGTCAAAGTTGTTTGAAGACTTGTAACTCTGCATTTTCTGTCTTCCTATTTATGAACATAACCATGAGATGTTTTCTAAATATTTACTGAGAACTTCCATTCCACTGAGGAAGTCCATCTGGAAGTGCTCTAATTACACCACTCCAAAGGGCAGACAAGCACCATGTACATACCTGCTCTCCTCCAGCAACTCTCTGGGGGTGGCTTAGGGCCCCAAAACGTTCTGTTCTTCAACAGTGATTCAGTACTAGGGGTGGATTTACATACCAAGCCAGTGTCTCATCTGTATGGAGTTAGATAAGAGCACTTCACAGCTTGAAGCACTCCAGAACCAAAATATGCAGCACAATACAGAATGATATTTTGCAGCTGCAAGATGTCAGCTCCAAGCTGCAAACTTCTGCCTCTAATGATCCTTCTGCTACAAGGGGCCAGCTACATTTCATTTAAAGACAGCAATGTAAACTTGGCCAACCTCCCCACGTAAACTACAGCTAATCAGCTGCTAACAAATTCCTGCACTCCAGCAGTTGCGTCACAGTATGTCTAAAGGACCTTAAGGTTTTTTCCCTTCAAGTGTCCACTTGCATGCAGCCTTCCCAGAACAATGTAAGAGCAGCCAGCTGTCAAAGTAGGAACAAAGTGTCAACCAGAATGTTCAACCACACCAAGCCACAGCTCAAGAACATCTTCAGAACAGGCTGTCCATCTGGTGACTAACCTGTAGCACTCACTTAAAAAGGCAAATCTACTTAATGACCAAAAATGTCCACAGCACTTTGTTTTTAGCCACTTGGGGACAAAAAAGTCCCTCGCTATTAAGTAGCCTGGATTTATCTATGAGCAGAACCAGCTGGAGAAGCAGCCAGTGCAGGAATCCACCCCAGTGGATCCATCCCTGGTGACAGGGGAGCCTGTAGCCCCTGACAGTTGCTTACTGTGAATGAAGCACAGGTCACCTTATGCTTTTAGTGGAAAAGCAAGGTATCTGTTCACTCAGGCCGTAAAAGAACCAACCCACAACAATACAGCACATGCCAGATGTGGAATGCCAGGCAGGGCTATGCCAGGACTGGTTCCACAGCTGTCTCAGTGCAACCTCTAAAGACAACCAGAAAGCTCTACCAGCCACTTCAATACTTGCACTTGTTTCCAAACTGAAGGAGCTGTAAATGCCACAGCAGCAGCTACTCTTCAGCTGTGTCGGTGGCAAAGCTTTTCCAAGGCCAGTTAAGATGCCCAGGGGAAAGAGGCAGACACTGTTTTACTGACCTGAAGCAGCAGGGAGGAAAACCAGGAAGCTTTAATCCTACTTTTGAATAGATGAACTGTTCTGTAAAAGCCTCAAGGTAAGTACAACATTAGCCTAAAGGGACTTTCTGTTGCTAATTCTGAAGACCTTCATCACCATAATCAGTTTTGGACTCTCATTCAATGCTAAACTCTTTTTTTGTGCTACTACAGTCAGTGAGGCACAGCCAGCAGATCAGATGGGAGAAAAATGGGAAGCAGGTTTAGCCTCCTGCTGAACCATAACCAGGCACATCCCTTCCTGAGGGAAGGGGGAAAAGTGTAAAGTTTTCCTATTCATCCTACACTTACCCTTTTCCAGGAAGCTACTTCCCAAGGACTCACTTGGCAGATTAACACAATAGACAAATATGGAAACAAGATTAAGGCAACAGAAGCTTTGCAGCCCCTATCTGATAGGAGTATCCACTTAGTCCAGTTTTCCAAGCAAGAAAAGTTTCATACAGCCAAGGCTGACATGTTAGGTTAACCAGCATTTGTTATCTCCTCCCCATTCTTTTAGCAGTTGAACCCTTTGGTCAGTTTTAATCAAAGCTCTCCTTCGTGCAAGATTTAAGCATAAGGTTTTCCTATTTTTTCCATTAATATTACAAAAAAAGAAAATTTTATTAATACATAGTGAAAGAGAAGTTACGGAAGAAATTTGACCTTTTTAGAAATCAAACAAGGCAGTCACTAAACAAAGCCACAAGAAGCCAGAATTATCAGTTTTACAGCTTACATAGATACCATTATTGCCCACAACCATCCCCACTATCTCCAAAAGCCTCAGGCTGTGGTTTTCCCCTGACAGTTTTTATGCTTTAAAACTCAACCCCCTCTTTAAGAGACACAAGTGGGTTATGAATTTCTGTTCTCTTTGTCCCTTTGGAAAGGGAACCCTTAAGGCAGGCCTGCTTTTTCACACCCCACTCTGCATGGATAATGAAATGAGTCTATTTATCTTCATTTAAGATTTAGAAAGAGAGCTTCAAGCATTCATAAAATTAACCTTACAAGCAACACATCCAGCAGCATAATACTAATAGGCCAATCAGTTAAACTTAACCAACCAGCACCATTTATCACCTTCAATTGTATGATTCAGTCCATTGACAAGATGTTCCCAAATCAAATCCCAAAATAGATTTCCTCTATTTTACTGCTACTGTTCTTGAGTCTCCAGCCAGGTGAACAGCATTTATCTCCAAAACACCTGTGTCAGGGGGCCAAGTGTTACCTGCAGCTCTCCAGAGAGGGAGGGAGAGCTGCACTAGAGAGTGGCTGACAGGGTCAGTCACTCTAGGGCACTGCTCTGAGTTCCTTCCGTCTTAGACTCCTCAATATTGGAGCTCACTTTCAGTTTGCTTTCTCATTCTCTCCATTCCTGCCTTACCTCCTTCCCTTCAAAACAGTGATGATCTCAAAGATTATTAGCATTATAATCATAATTTTACACAAGGAAGTTTTCAAGCAATTTTTGGCCATGAAGAATGAAAGCCTCAAGCACGGATTTGCTCAGTTTATGGTGAGTTTGTACATTACTGTAAAAAAGGCTTTGCCTCACCTGGTGACCATGCAGAGTATACATAAGTCTTCCTTCTAGCAAGTCCAGAATCTTAAGAGTTGAATCATTGGAAGCAGTAACCAGATAGTTTCCAGAGGGGTGAAAGGAAAGACTGTTGACCACAGAGCTGTGCACTAAGGATGGAAAAAAAAAAAGTATAATAGTCACCAAGACCAGTTTACATAAGCCCAAGGCAAAAGTATAAAATGAAGCACAAGCACATTCCAATTTTCTGTTCTAAAATTTAACAGGAAAATTATCATGGGGGAAAACATTCCACAAAAGCTCTTCAAAGCACTAGAGAAAACAATAACAGTAACTCAATTCTTGTAAAAATACGCACTACTTTACTGAAAGGAAAAAGGAAGCTTTGCCAATTATTCTGGGAGATTTAATGCTACAAAAGCTGCCAGTATAGCCCCAAAATGTACTGTATGTGCAAGTGAACCACAGGATTCTGTGACAGTGCTGGACACGATACACTTTACTACTGTGGAGCTGCTGGTCTCACTCCCAAGTCATTCTAGATTAAAATCTGTCTGTTAGGACACTGAGAAGACTGAAATTACAATGGAAGACACTCAGAGTTGACACTGCACAGCTTCTTTTGGTTTACTATCTGACTCTAGCCAAGTCTGGGGTTAAGAGAAACTAGGAAATAAGAGCAACTTGAAAATGGTCCAGTATAAGCACTATTTCCTCAGACATCTTCACAAAAATTTAAAACAAATATAAATAGACAAACTATCAAGAGTGTGAACTTGCAATAAAGCCATTTTCCCTGCATGAAGATGAAGCCCAAGATTTATTTTGGAAAAATCTAAAGAAAATGTTCTAGGAAAAAAGTCAAACTTCACTGAAGTTCACTGTAACATTAAACATTTAATATATTACTTTTTTCCCTCCCCGAACTTTTACAAAACAGGCTATTGAACATATTTATTTATGAGAACACGCAGTACTTCACATATGCCCAGCTTTCTGAGCGTATGTGACATTACAGAATATTAATATTATGCCTGAGGAGGGATTTAACCATCCAATTATTCTTAATTATACTATATGCCCTCCAAATGTTCTGGTATCTCAAATCTACTACTTCTGATACATCCCACCCGACTAAATTTATGTTCCGTTGAGAATCTACTGTGCATTTTAAATCCACACTGCATGTTTAAAAAAAACCCTTAAAATACCATTTTAAATACATTAGAACCAAATATTATTTTTGCATACATGGAGTTGAAGCAGATAGCTGAAATAACCTTGCTCACTTGTAAAACAGAATACCTCTACTTCTGAAACTCTCAGGAACATTAAATAACCTCAGCTAAGTTCTGAAAACAACTCCTCTTGACCCAAACTATTAAAAAACACAGAAGAAAACTTTAACACAGGTAACTTATATTCTGGTTGAATAATGTCTCTATCACACAGCTAGATCTTCCTCTACCCCCAGCCCTGTATTATGCTATGTATTAAAGGAGTAAAAGGTCTCTGTGGAGTTTTTTCTTATGAAAGAGTGATAAATATCTCTCTCCCTTGCAAATCTTATTCTGAGTGATTTGTAATATTCCTCACCCTCTTAGTGTCTATATTCAGATAAATGCAAATGTATCTTGTCAACTAAGGAAAGTCCTGAAAGGAATGATGTCAGAAATAGACAAGGTTAGTAATACACCACATCTTGCAAGTTCCAGACAGTAAATAAAGTATTTCCAGCTTCACAAAACAACCCTTCCATAATGGAGAAAAAATCACACAGACTGTGGCTGCATAAGCAGCCGCAGCTTCTGTGCCCAAGGACTTCCTGGGTCTTGTAAACTCAAGAGAAAAGTTCACCTCTACTGCCAAAGCAGCTCCTACCTCCCACAAGACCATTCCTAACACCTCTCCAAAAAACATGCCAACACATCCTGCCACCTCACTTGATTTCATGTTGCCAACAATGAACCCAGTGCAGCACAAGGTGGCATCTCCCAGTGTCTTGTTGGTACAAGCCCACCCTTCTGCCAGCCAAGCCCTAGCAAAATAAGAGCCTGTTAAGGGACTTATACTGGGGGTTAACATCTAAAATTGAGTCCTCTCAGCCTGCACAGAACTGTCCCAAGCCCAACAACACCTCTTTTATGTAATACAACCCTTAGTAACCTTAGTGAAAAGATAAATTAAGATGGACTTGACACAGCCACAGTCCCTACCGAACAGATAACCACCATAGCCCCATCCAAACTGGATAAAAGTACCAACTATTCTTTTTAAACAGGAATAAAAAAACAGGTTAGAGCTGTTTCTATAGACCAGCTACAGAGGTGTCCCACACACAGCTTTGGACAGGGAAAAAATGTCACTCAATAAACACTGGCCATTTTTGTAGGGGCTGTACAAAATCTGCTGTACAAAAGAGTCAGTGCCAAGCAGAGAACCGAATAAAGCATCTGTGTGTTCTCCTGTACAGTAAACGTGACCAGAGCATACTTTGCTTGGCTCAAGGAAAAACACACCATACAAAAGGTTTTGCAGCTTGCTCTCTACTTCCAACTTTCATTTACAAATGTCACAGTTGGAACAAGTGCTGGCAACAAGAGCAACACTGCTAAAAGACTAATCGGTGCTGGAAACCAGCCCAACTCTAAGACGCAAGAGCCCGAGTCAAGGCTACTCATGTATTAACTCCTCCGTGCAACTCCATGTTTAAAATGGATTCCCTGGAAATCGGGCAGCATCAGTTCTGAAGGCACAGATGCCATCTAGTGGGACAGGACTGGCAGCCTCACAGGGGAGCCACAAAACTAAATCAGATTTAGCCAAAAGGAGGTGTGTATAAACCCTCAGAAGGGCAAGACTTATAAACACATCTCCAAAACATGTTACATCGGTTTGTGGCCACGGGTGCTTGAAGTGACTGCAAAAAGCCACCATTGCAATTTTAGGTTTCTTCAGCTATTATTACTATTTTTAGTTCAAAGTTTGATACACAGTTAGGATTTACACAGTAGCTGTTAAAAATAACACTCACCCCAGGAAATGATCACTTCAATAGCAAGGGTGTCACACTAAAATGCCATTTAGTAAGGGTGGGATACCAGGGAAATATGTAATTCCAAGACAGAAAATAAACCTGGCAGCCAAGCCTAAACCACATTAGCTTTGGACAATTTAATAGCAGTAAGTGGAAAGCAGGAAGAGATGACTTTTGAGCCAAGTTCTACTGTGGCTGGAAACATGCACTGCAGATCTTGCCACCATTGAAAAGCTGATAAAGCAGGTTAAAGGACAACCTGACACTGCCCAAGTATTTAAAAACGCTACTGATTTTAGCAACAAGACTTCAGAAAGGCATTTCCAAGTTTTGATATGGGCCACAAGTTAACAATACTTATTACACAAATTGCACGCTCAATACTGACGAATTGGAACAACAGTTGGCAAAAAGTTTGATTTCTATTAGATTTTGTTAACTATCAGAGAACTGGGAGTGACTGTGATCCAGAAGAATGACTGAAGCTGTGAGGCTGTCCCAGTAGGAACCCACAATAGCTGATGTTGAGGGCAGAAAGAACACACCAAGCTCCAGCCCCGTGTCTCTGATCTGTTTTACAAGCATGCCAGAAGCAATTCCTCAGGGAAAGTTAGCAAAATTAAGTTTAATAAGCTATCAACACTGGAAACAGTACTTGAGAACGAATTGATTGTAAAATATCACAGCAGCCTTAAAAACTGTTGTTAGTAAAGAAAAGTCACGTTTAGGCTGAAGAAACTAATGCACAGAACAGGTCAATCAGTCTCAAAGAAGCTGGCAGGGATGGGAAAGCACCCTTTTCCTATCCAGATTTTCAAAACAGCAGTACTATTCAGTGGAACAAGAACAGGTAATGAGATAAGAGGCTATTTGGCATCATCAAAGCTAATTATGGAAGCTGAAAAACAGAGTCCAGAAAAGGAGCCATAAACATGGATCATAGTATACAATTGCAATTGATTGGTTTTGGTTTTCCTTTTTTTGTTAACTTTTCCTAATTTTCTCATAAAAGAACCTAACATTTTGATTTGCTGGAATATATCTGACTCCTCCTACAGGCTTATTCAGAGGCAAAGGCTACATCCTTTTTGTTGCACACCACCTTCTCAAGAACAGTGAGAAATGGCATCACAGGTAAGACCCATGCCCATCTGCAACATGGGACAGCTTCAGAATTAGTTCTGGAGCTCGCCCAAAACAAAGCACAATGTCTGGTGAAGAAAGGCTTCTTCTGGCAGTGCCTCTTTGGAAAAGCAGCAGCTGATGGAGAAACAACCCTTGGACTTCAGAGCAATTTGCATCAATATATGGAAAGGTTTGACTTTTGTAAGCTCTGAACTTGCCTTGGTAATGCTGGAGGAGTCTGTTCATCCTGATGTCCCACAGCTTCACGGTGCTGTCCGTACCCCCCGCGGCAATGCAGTTACCAGTGGGATGGAAATCCACGTGGTTCACAAACCTGTCAGTGGCAATCAAACCCAACTGCTTACATTCAACTCCTGCTAAAGATCAAAAAAGCCTTTTCAACAAGGGAAGCCACATCATGACTCACTGAACATTAAGGAAAGGAAGAGATAACCTGAAAATTTGTTTTGCTGAATATCTCTTTAGACCTTGCTTCCAACCCCAGGCAGACTGCAGGCTCCTACCTAAGTGCATCATCTTCAGTAGTTCACATTACAGGTGTAGGAGCTGTAGACACAAACCTCCTGAAATCTGATGGATCCAACTGTCACAACAACATTTTCAAGTGTTCATTTAATGTTTGCATAATATATGTCTTCTATTAAATTATTTCCAGAGTGATGTGTACAAGACTGAACAGCGATTTTTCTTCTGTTAACTAATTTTAAGATGGAACTTGGTGAATTTGTGCCTGAAATCATATGTTGCCACTTGGAAAGTAGCAAGGCTGAGGCCAAATTTCTTTCTGGACCTGAATCCAATCCATTTTTAGTTCGTTAGAACACATAAGTACAATAAAAGCTTCAGAACCTTCACGGAAAGATATCTTGTAACTCCTCACCAAACAAATTCAATAAAATTAATTATCTTTTGAGTATTCTTGTAACAAGAGCTGAAAAGGCTGAGATATTTCAATAGGTTGTTTGGACAAGACACATACTTAAGAACACTTAAGAGCACTGAAAAAAATAATGTCTGAATTTGCCTTAATATCATTGTATATTACCTAGAAAGAATATAACATTGCACTGGAAATTCAGCGCGGCAAGGAATTAGGGAGATTCCAGTCTCAGTTCTCTGAGGACTTGTTTTATGTTTCTGGGTAAATTATCTTCTGCTGTGGCTCAACATCCCAAATTCAACACCTTTTTTTCTGAATACAAAGTGGGGTTTTTCGACAACCTCGTTATTTAAAAATGTGAAGATGAATCAAAGCATCCAAGTGCCATTCTGTCAGTAGACTTTTGCACTTTTAATTTATGTCAAATCAGAGCAAAAGAGAAGAAGAAATAAGGAATTTAAGCATCTCCAAAAATAAATAAGAACAAAGAAACTGAGGCTTGATGTGCTGGACAGTTACTGAAATATAACCCTCACAGTTCTAACCTTGAGCAGTCAAAGAGGCCAGGGCAATTCTGGACTGGGCCCTCACACTGGCTACTTTTGTAAGAGGTGCTAATGGCTTTTTAAGCAGTTTTAGGATTGCTAGGACAGGGAACTGAACCTCACAAACCAGGTGTAAATTCCCCAAGCAACCCCACTTCAGACATCACCACCAGGTACTTACCCCCCATGCTCACAGAAGGAGTGGATGCATTCTCTGCTGGTTTTGTCCCACAGCTTGACAGTTTTATCATCACTGGCTGACACTATCAATCGTCCATCAGGAGAGAATCTAAGGTAAGAGTTACAGCAATTAAGAAATGCCCCCATATGGAAGGAGTACGGGGTTGACTGAATCTGGCCAGCTGTCAAAGCATGTTGGTAAACACACCTCGCTTTTCAAGAAGTCACAGAGGCATCAGTAAGACTGAAAATCCAATCACTAAGTTGAGGGAAAAGAAAGCAAGCCCTAAGTACTCAAACTATCCCTGACTCCACGAGCATATAAAATAACCCTCAAGAAAGTCTTGAGTCTGACTTAAGATCTTGTGTCCTACTTGTTTCAATTTAAGTGTACCTCAAGTTGTTTCTCTGCCCTGATTCAAAACAATTCCTGCCTTTGCCACAAGAGTTCAGAGCAACACAGTTACTCTCAAGAAAACAGCTGCAGCAGAGCCTTTACCATTCCAGTGCCTTAGGAGAATATATCAAGCTCCCATCTCAAAATCTCATATACATGACAGATCCAGACCTCTCTTCAGAGGCATACATGTTACAGAATCAGGACTTGAGTCCCTAACTTCAGACCATCAGACATAAGGGAAAAACATCCTTTCTGCTCTTCTGTGGGCATCTATAGTGCTACCAGCCACTGCCACCACCACCACATTCCAGAAATGTGATGAACTTTTCACCTACAGAGGAACCATGGCTTTATCCTAGATACACATACATATAACTCCTCAAAACCAAATCTGAAACAGCTATCAGAAATAATGTTATTATCATGGCAGCAATTACAACGTTTTGGAGGTAGCACAGGTGATCATTTTAATTAGGGGCATTACAAGTCTAAAGAAACCAAGCTGAAATAACAGTAGAAACCTTTCCTTTTTTCCTGTTAGCAACTTCAAGACACAGAATTCTCCTTACCAGGTAAAAGCAAAACACAGATCAGGAAAGCCTCTGTTTGACAGAGATCACTGGAGAAACACAAAGTGGGTGCAGACTATTACTCAAAGGATCTCTCTGCAGGGCAGCAATATATTTCATTCAAGAGACACACTTGA
Organism: Gymnorhina tibicen; assembly: GCA_013399875.1. NCBI lineage: Eukaryota > Metazoa > Chordata > Aves > Passeriformes > Artamidae > Gymnorhina > Gymnorhina tibicen. The sequence continues at coordinate 574,875 of VXAZ01003479.1, forward strand.
ATCACCCTGAACAGAACTGTGTTGCACCAGACCTGACACTGAGCCTCTGCTTGGAGGGATAAATCCCCATCTCTGTTTGTCAGAGAGCTGTACTCACCTGGCACAGCGAACCCAGTTGATGTGCTGACTCAGTGAGAACAGAAACTTCTGCCTGTGAACCGTCCACACTTTGACTGTTTTGTCATCGGAAGCTGTAACTAAGGACTGGCCGTCGTTGGAGAAATGAACACTTCTCACAGTTGCTGTGTGAGCCTTGAACACAGTCGATTCTCCTTTGCTACACAAAAGGGAAGAGCTCTTTAAAATTGTGCAACAGGGTAGCTAAGACATTCTGTATCTGAAAACACAGAGCTGCTGTACGCTGAGCAGTGCTAGTAACCCCCACTTCTATGGGAACTGCATGTGACCACATGAGGATAAAAACGTTGATCAACCCCAAACTTGCTCATGCTTCATGAGCTATAGAGAATACACAGCTAAAACCAGTTGTTCCAGTTCCATACTGGAGGCCAATCCAACAAACAACCCATGTTTCCTATATAGGGGCAAAAAATGCTACTGCTAATTTGTGCAGCCATTTAAAGCACTTACGAAAACGTCAATATAAAAGAAGACACTGAGGTTCTGTACTGTTGCCAGGTCCTTTGCTGAAAGGCAGGCAAGGAGAGAGGTGTTTTCACAGTTCACCTGGACAGAGCCAAGCAGGGAACAACCTCACAACTGCTCCTGTAAAGGGCCATGCTCCAGCTGGCCAATTCCAATGCCATGTCACACAAGAAATAACACAACGGAATTCAGCACACCCGATGCTGTACAACTGTGAGCAAACTGCCATTAACTCAGCCAGGCAAGACAATTCAAATGTGTTAATTTTTCTTTACACATCATTTCCAAATAAATGCAAGATGCATTTTTCAGGCAAATAAACACAAGGCATATTTAGAGATCCAGAGCATGGCATATTTAGAGATCCAACAGATTTATGGAACTCTTGGTCCAAAATCTGTCTCCAACACGTACTGTACCACCAGGAGCTCCATCTTCACAGACTGAAGAGAAGACAAAGACACAGTAGTTCTTCTTTCAGGATCAAACAGATCCCTGTCCCATAGGCGGAGAACTGCTACAAAGAAGGAGAAATCCCAAGCCATAATTAAACACAAAGAGAGGCAGAAGGGAATAGGTACTCACGCACTAGTAATCCACAAACGGACTGTTTTGTCTCTAGAGCCTGAAGCCACCAAGTGGCCAGAAGGTGAGAAATGGACACACAAAACTGCATCTTTGTGGCCCACGAAGCGATAGGCTCTCATCTGAGGCTTCATACTCCAGATCATCAGGTACGAATCCATCGAGCCACTTGCTGAAATAAAAAAGGAAAAACAAAACCACACACAACCAAACTCGCAGTCATTCCCATCCAATTACACTAAAACTACATTTCACATTCAGTTCACCACCACAGCTCCCAGCAGTCTCAATACATTGCCCTTGAAGCTTCACCAGTCTATTGCAAGCTGCCTATTTCATACTTTTCATGCATATCATTTCATTAGTAATTCAAAAAAAATAAGGCCAGCCATGCATTACTTTGGACTGACAATCTAATTCCAAGAGTCCAGCCATGCAACAGCTGCAGAGGCAGAAGCCACACAGGTTGCAAATCTTCCACATACTCAGGAAATGAAGGTTATCTCATCACTTTCTTATTGGGAAGCAGAGGCAGGTATCAGCTGCAGCAGGTTAAATGTCACCACAGGTTAAGCAGAGAAGACCAGTGAGTCGGTAACTTAAAAGCATCCAGGCTACACCTCCCTCCAACCCCTCTCCCTTGTGGCAAAACGCTGATCAAACAGCTCAGCAGTTCTTCACAACATATTAAAAAAAAAGCTTGCAAGGTGAGCGGAGCAGTGTTCAGTTTGTTGTCAGCAGGAAGCTCCAGCAGGCCCTTTTGCTGTTGCAGAGCTCAGTACCTCCACTGCTCCCCCCATCTAACTAAAGCAGAGCAGCTCTTTCTTTATCCTCCAGCCATCAAAACACAGACAATTTACCCAATTGTTTCTTATTGGGACTGAAGTCCACACTAGTGACAGCATCTCTGTGGCCTTTGAAATGTCTCTCCAGGGATGGATCTTCCTAGAAGACAAGAATGTTCAGACACTGCAGATTTAAGAACCATCTTTGCACAATAAAATCATTTTATTTCTACAGCCAGTGAACCAAGCCACATATTCACCCCACAAAAAACAGGTAGAGGCAAGAACTGTTGTGCAGGCAACTGCACAACACAAAACACAAATTTCACATACACCATAAATTTTAAAAGAGTCAAATTATCCAAGCTATTATTAGCTTGAATCTTGGGTGACTGCACAAATCCCTCATGCATTTTTACAACACGCTGCTGGCACAGAGACTCTAAAGCTGACTAGAGAACAGATAAGCCATGTCCACAAGCACCTGAGCAGGCAGCCACGCTCAGCTTTGCTCTGACAGCTGCTCATCTCAGCTCAGGTGTAGCCAAGAGGCCACTATTTGCACAGAAGAGGCAAACTCGCAAGATTTAACACACCTGTTGAAACAGGCAGGAGGAATGAGAACTGCAGCAAAACAGACTGACACACAACCCTTCCCACAGCACCTTGCTGCAAAGGCCAAAAAAAGCCCGAGGTCAGGCCAAAAAAACCAAGCAAAGACCCGAGAGAATCATTACAAGAGGCTTTAACACTTGAAATTGTATAGTGAATTGAATTGAAAATTGCCCAGAGTTCAGGCCAGGTTGATCAGCGTTCAATCCCTGCTCTCACACACACTGCCCCTGCCTCCCTGGGAATCCCCACCACAGCCTTCTCCCACTCAGGACTTGACCAGAGCCCCCTGCTCAGACAAGAACAGGGCCCACCCAGCCCCAGAACAGGGCAGCCCTCCGCCCTCATCACCCAGCACCAGCCCTCCGCAGATCCAGAACCCCTCCAACAACCCAGAGATGCCGCTCCCCACAAACACAGACCAACCCCAGCTGCAACAGCACCCCAGAGCCAGGGCCACCAGCAGCATCAAGCTCCCCAAGCCCCTCCGTCCCCAGCCTCACCTACATGATACCACCCCACAGCAGCACTGAACCCCCCCTAACCCCAGCACCGCCTCCCACCGCCACCCCGGCCTCAGAGCCCCCCAAGGCATCAGACACGCCCGGGCCGCCACCAGCCCTGCCTTCCCCTTTCACTCTTCCCTGCACGGTCACAACCCTCCCGGCTCGGACACAACGGCCCAAGGACTGCCACCGCCGCCACCCCCGCTCAGCGGCAGTCCCCCCAGCACTCCGGGAGGCCCCGGCCCCGCCGCAGCGGCCTCACACATGCTGCTCCGGCCTAGCCCGGCCCGGCCCGGCCGCCCCTCACCTGGCACAGGGCGGCCATGACGCCCCGCGGCCGCCGTTCGGTTCCCGCGCCGCGCGCGCCCCGTAGCAACGGCCCCGCCCTGCGAGGGGCGGGCGGGGGCGGGCCCGGCCTGAGGGGCGGCCATAGCGGGCTCTCCTCAGGCCTGTGGAACGGGTCCGTGCCGTGGGAGCCGGTTCGTCTGAGCACAGCCGGTTTCTCTGAGCACAGCCGGCCCCGTCAGGGGGCTCAGGGCGTTGGGGAAGGCCCCTTCCGGCGCTGTTACATCAGTTACTCCGGCAGGCTTGGGTGCCGCGCCCTGGGCAGCCCGTTCGGTGCCCAACCGCCCGACTCCTTTGCCTTTGCTTCACTCCTGCTCTGGGGCTGAATGGCTCCAGAGGCTGATGGAGGCGATCTCAGCCAGGGGAGCACCACAAGCCCCTGCTCTCTAGGGCTAAGAAGCCGGGCTGGTCACTTGCAAGAAATGGTTCAGCTGGTGGCAAATCAGTTGTTTCTGCTTGGTCTGCAGGTGTTCAAAATAGGAGCTCAGCCTGGGGTTGTGCAAAGAGCACAGGACAATTAAGAAAGATTTATTCTTCCAATGGTTTAATACCAACTCAAATCTATTTCTTCCAACTCTATTCAGCTCTATCTAGGAACAGTGCTATTAATTAGACACTATGGACTGGCCACTGACTGCTCTCCAGCAGGTGCCTGTGTGAAGCCCAGATCTGCTTCTCCACAAAGCTCGGGTTGATCATCTGGGCTTCTAAAGGGGTCTTTCGTCCATCTCTTCTGCATCTGGGCCCTTTCCTTTAAGGACACCTCTCCTCTTGCACGTTTCCAGCAGCCAGGGATGTGCTCTGTTGAAGCTGGGGTTATAGTAGTAGAGGATCTGAAACAGGCAAGGGAGAAGAGTTAGTTGCCACCATCCCAAGACTGGAAACTCCCAAGTTACTCCAAATTGCAACAGAGGATCGTGGACACTGAGGGCAATATAGAACCTAAAGCTCAGTCTAGAGCATGTTATGGTTGTGTTCAGTCATCACCACCCTTGGGGTTTTGCCTCCTGAGAGCAAAGCAGTGTAGGATTTTCAAAAGCAGAACAACTGCTTTTGAAAACCAAATATCACTATTTCTCAGCAGCTTCAGTGCAGATGTGAGCAGACAGGTAATCCTGTTGGTCCTTTGATGCATCTGCTTGGCACTGGGCAGGTGCCACAGGAAGGTTTCAGATTTGGTACAGCGAGACACAGAGCAAAGACATTCAGAGAAATCAGATTATGCTGAGTATGTCTGCCCCTTAAATGGGTTCACACTCAGCAGATCTCACCAAAATGTATCTTATCTGCATTTCTACTAGTCAGAAAGACTCACTCAAACCTGCCTGAGCACAGCCTGAGAAGGAAATGAAAGCCAGACCACTCGCTCCCATCCCCATCTCCTCCATCACAGAATCACACACTGTTTTGGGTTGGAACGGATCTTAAAGATCATCAAGTGTTGCTCATGCTACCTTGGTAGGGATGCCACTCACTATCCCAGGTTGCTCAGAGCCCCATCCAGCCTGGCCTTGAATACTTCAAGGGATAGGGCAGCCACAACCTCTCTGGGCAACCCATGCCAGGGCCTCACCACATTCACAGGGAAGGATTTCTTCCTAACATCTCATCTAAACCTGACCTCTTTCACTATACAACCACTGTTCCTTGTCCTGCCGCTCTCTCCCGTATGAAAAGTCCCTCTCCCTCGTTTTTGTAAGCCCCCTTATAAAAAGTGGCTTCTTTACAACCTGCAAATGGCCCTCTGTGACGAGGCCTTATTTGCTGTCAGGTCCCTCTCCCCCCCCAGACTATCACAAGCATTAGTTGCTCTGCAGAGCAGCTGCTGTACCTGGCTGTGAGCAGAAGCTGCTGCTTCCTCTGCCAGGAATTCGGGCAGGGAGGCAGATCTTTGGATATCCCGCTGCATTTTGGTGAATCCATAGAGGTTCAGCTGGCGAATAACACTCTTGATGTGCCGTGTGTTAAAAACCCGCTGACGAACTCCCCTGCCCAGCACCTCCACTTTGAAGAGATCTTTGTTGATGGCCACACATTTTCCACCCTCACTCCACCAAATGGACTGAAACTGGTCACTTTCCAGCATTTTCCAAAGCTTCTGTGGAAAGCGCAGGGACAAGAACTCTTGCTCCATGGCCATCGCCCTGGACAGCTTGGCTGTGTCCCTCCAGCTGGCAGGCAAAGGCCAACTGGCACCAACAGACTGCAGGTTCCAATGGAATGTTCTGGCCTATCACTGTGGTGCCTGTGCTGTGGAGCGGGGACACTGCAGGTGACATCTCAGTGGCACCCTGGCAGGGGGAGCAGCCCGAGGAGAAACTGCTGAGGGGAACTTGTTGCTTGTCCCTCCCAGAGCCACCAGTGGTGGGAGTCCAGAGCCCAGCAGTGTCCACAGAGCTGTCCTGAAGGGCTGTGGGCAAGGAGAGGCCTGGGCCGTGTCTGGCTGCACCAGGAGTGGGTCCCCAGGGAGGAGCAGGGACGGCTGCAGCCTTGGGCATCCCAGGGCCCTGTTTGGGAAGCTTTCCAGCTGGGCCTCTCTGACACCTGCAGAAGTGTGGCTCCCTGGACTCCTGCAATGCAGAAGCAGCAGCTCTAGCATGGAGAATCCTTTTCCCAACATCTCTTGCCCCAAAGCAGCAGGGATTCCTTGATGTCAACCCATTGCCCTTCCAAACTTCTTGAATGGGATTGAATGGGATTTTTATCTAGTGNTTCGGGCAGGGAGGCAGATCTTTGGATATCCCGCTGCATTTTGGTGAATCCATACGCATTCAGCTGTCGCATGAAACTTTTAATTTTCTGTGTGTGGAAGACCTGCTGTCCTTCCCTGCCCAGCACCTCCGCTTCAAAGAGATCTTTGTTAATAGCCACACATTTTCCACTCTCACTCCACCAAATTGACTGAAACTTGCCGCTTTCCAGCATTTTCCAAAGCTTCTGTGGAAAGCGCAGGGACAAGAACTCTTGCTCCATGGCCATCGCCCTGGACAGCTTGGCTGTGTCCCTCCAGCTGGCAGGCAAAGGCCAACTGGCACCAACAGACTGCAGGTTCCAATGGAATGTTCTGGCCTATCACTGTGGTGCCTGTGCTGTGGAGCGGGGACACTGCAGGTGACATCTCAGTGGCACCCTGGCAGGGGGAGCAGCCCGAGGAGAAACTGCTGAGGGGAACTTGTTGCTTGTCCCTCCCAGAGCCACCAGTGGTGGGAGTCCAGAGCCCAGCAGTGTCCACAGAGCTGTCCTGAAGGGCTGTGGGCAAGGAGAGGCCTGGGCCGTGTCTGGCTGCACCAGGAGTGGGTCCCCAGGGAGGAGCAGGGACGGCTGCAGCCTTGGGCATCCCAGGGCCCTGTTTGGGAAGCTTTCCAGCTGGGCCTCTCTGACACCTGCAGAAGTGTGGCTCCCTGGACTCCTGCAATGCAGAAGCAGCAGCTCTAGCATGGAGAATCCTTTTCCCAACATCTCTTGCCCCAAAGCAGCAGGGATTCCTTGATGTCAACCCATTGCCCTTCCAAACTTCTTGAATGGGATTGAATGGGATTTTTATCTAGTGGGTTTAAAACCAGCTGGGAGAGATGGACCAGGGGACACACTTACTTCATTTCTGGCAGGAGACCCAAAAGCAGTAGTTTCCTCTCCATACCTGAATGACCCAGCAATCAGGGGCTGGGGGAACAAAGCCCAGGCCCTCGCTCAAGCCATCTGGTCGAGAGATGGTTCTGGTTCACTTGATCTGAATCACTCCTGCTTTGTTCATAAATGCAGAGCCATGAACACAATCCCACGAATTGGTCTTCCCAGGGAAGCCATCCATCCTTCTCCCTGCTGCACTGCCATCTTGCAGTAGACAGTCTGCTGGTTCAGGGGTGTTTGTGTGCCCGAAAAGCTCTGCATTCCTCCCTGCCCTTTGAGGTACTGCATCTGAAGAGATACACTCCTCCCTCAGACATGGCCTTTCTGCCCACATAGCTATGGATTTTGGATCTGGAAATCTGAAGCAGTTTCCAGCATGGCCTGACCTGTTCCTCATTAAATTCTTTGGCATTTGAGTATTAGCTTTTCTTTCTCTGCACTGAAATAAAAAAAGAAGATATACATGATGCTAAATATGCCTGAGGTCTGAAAGAATCTAGTACAATCCATTTTAGAGAAATAAAAAACCAGAAACGTGTTGTGATTGCACTCCCACTTATAAAAGCAGGAAATGGGAACATTTGCTTTAATTGAAGGATTCTGCCACCCAAAAAACCACCCCAATTTGCCTTCTAGATAATACACGAGCAGCATCTCTGGTGGCCATGGATGGTTACTTTGCTTACCAAGTCCTCAGCCCTGGGGTGCCACTGCATAACACCAACAGCCAGAGGTGACAGCAGATCATTGTCAAGCCACTCTCACCTGTGGGAGTTCAGAGCAAATGTCAAAAGAAAAAGAATTTTAAAAAATTCATGTCAAGGGGGAAAAAGAGGGGCCCTTGGGAGCAACAAGCGCATATTGGGTCCAGTGGTGGAGTTAGTCTTGAATAGCCCAGTTCAGCCATTTAAACATCTTCGTGGCATTATCTGCCCCGGGTTTGGGCAGGATGGGATTTTTCCAATCCCTCAGAAACGGTGGCCCTGGGTGGCAGGGAGGAGGACCCCAGGCCATGTGCTGTCACCCCGGTGTCACCGCGGCTGGAGGGACTCCTGCCGTCCTTCAGATGGCCACCGGAGGGCAGGCTGGGGCCTCAAACAGCCTCCCTTGGACGACGAGGGAAAAACGAGCAGGAAAACGGGATGAAATGCTACACGGCTTCGTTAGAGATGAATCAGGGCAATCTGGGCTGCTTCTTTGTGAAGAATACCGTAACTCTGGGTAAGAAAAGCCCTGAGCGTGCCTCTCTCAAATGCCACTTCCCAGCTTGCAACTAGGCTTTATCTAGTAATTTTCAGCAAATCCTTCCCTGGGCTTATTTGTATCACGGTGAATCAGAAAGAGACCAGGAGCCCCAGGATCTGCCCCCTCTGTCACATCGACAGAGCCTTGCGCTGCCAGCCCTGCCAAGGCTGTGATCCCTGCACGCTGCAAAGCAGCAAAAGCTGTTGCAGAGCATCAGACACACCCAGAATTCAGGCGAGTCATTCTTGCATGAAATTACAGTTAACCTTTGACTCCAAGTCCAATTCATAAAGCCCTGAATTTCTCTCTAGAGTGAGTGGGTCTAAGTTTAGCAACTACACTTAATGTTTACCAATTCTATAGTGCAAACCCCAGTTCTTACGTGTCCTGTTAATACTTAAACTGCTGAGCATACCAGTCTCTACACACACCTTTGCAGTTCTAAGAATATTCTGAGGGACAGCGTGCAAAGCTTCAGAAAGCCACCGTGAAGCTTTTTCTGAAAAAGCTGAAGTTCTCAACAAGACCAGTGATGGGAAGAAGTGTTTTGCCATCTACAAAGGCAGCTCCAAGAGACATGGAGTCGGTGTAAGCAATGTGCACAAGCTAAAATGGAACCAGCAGCTACACCCGGGTCTCCCAGCTGCTAGCAGCACTCTCAGAATGAGGTCATCCTGTCTCCATGATCACCATGACCCCAGCAGGGGTCTTGCACAGCTGTTTTGTGTCCCATCCCAATGCATCCTAGAGATGAAGGCAGTGGCCTTGGGCAACCAACCCTGCAATGCTTCAGCAAAGGTCAAAATGACCATGTGGGATGTGACAGCCACCCTGGTGTGGGCACTTTGCATCCAGAGAGCACAGCAGGGACTTAGGCAGCCTAAGCACAGAGCTACAAGGAGCCAAAGAATGTACATGAAGATTCATAGCACAGAGAGTTGTTGTCCAACCTCCTTTGCTGCTGCTGTGGAAGGGGGCAGCTGCAGACAGTTCAGACACTGCAGAAGGGACCAGATCCACCAAGCAGCTCAGCTGATGGCAGTGACATGGTCCCTTTGCTTCCATGGGAGAGGCTGCTTTATATCAGCTGAAGATGTAGCTTGCTGCCACGTCAGTTATTTTTTCTCTTATTAATGACTTTGTCCTCCCCTGTGTGCCAAACCTGTTTATTTATAGCCCACATTCTTTTTTCTCCCACCTGCCTTTGTGCTTATTACCCTTCCTTACAGAGTAAAGAAAAAGACAGGAGGAAAAAAAAAAAACCAAACCTTTTTCTCAAGTAAGTCCTGACCTAAATGCAAATCGCTTCAAGCAAATTCAGAGAGCTTTGATGCTGCATAAGAAAAGAAGGGGAAGGGGAGCAGCCTCTACTGCTATCAGAACAGATCTTTACTGCTGCATAACAACCAGGCAATGAAGCAAACGCCACGGGAGTTTAAAGAGGAAGCTCAGCCAAAGGTCACCTGGCTGCCCCAGGTGCTTGTTATCAGAGCCTTGAAAAGAGGGAGGAAAGTGACACGAGCTGATTATAGTAGCAGCAGCAAACAGCTGACAGGGCTGGGGGAGCCCTCTCCCCTCCTCAGCACTGGGCATGCAGAGGTTCTTTGCTGTTGTGAAGCAAAGGGGCTGCAAAGCCTGGGCTCTGGAGCTGCTCAGGACACGAAGAGAAAATATTTCTGCTTCAGATCTGAAGCATCTGCTAGGCAGAGAGTCAGAAAGCACCCTGTTAATTGCAATACCCTGTTTTATTTGCTGCCTAGACTTTGCAGTGGATTTGTACTACTTTCACTGCTCATCCGTGTAGCTGAAGTGCTGAGGGGAAGGGTGACAAGGGGCACATGCAGAAGCACCACAGGAATACACTGCTACTCTCTGTGGAGCTATACAGTTCTTCAGCCATCCAAGAGAAGGGGAGTAAAGGGAGCTCGTACATGCCTACAGTTTCCAGAACTAGACTAAAGGAGGAGAAGGATTCAGGAGTGAGAAAACCTGGCAAGCTGGATCCAGCCAGAATACCATCAGCAGCCTTCTCGGCATCTTCAAAGTTGTCTCTGACCACTTATATCAGTTCTAGTGTCTTAAGCCACTGTAAGATCTTAAAATCTGTTACAGGAATGTATATAAAACCTAGCTTTAAAATGCCTCCAGCACAGATGGCCCAGCTGTGCTGATCTTGCTGACCAAGGGCAAGCTGGTGTGGCTGCTTTCAGTCCCTGAACTTTCTCTGCTGGTGCCTGCAGGAGTGAGCAGAGTTCAGGCTTCGCTGAACTCACAATTGCATCAATCCAGAGCCCAAAGTGCACAGAAACTGGTGCTAGGAAAATGCTAGGTGAGTTCACAGGAGTGAAGCTGAGACCTTTGGGACATGGAATTCCTCACTCATGGGGCACCCGTCCAGCGCCCACACCCAGCAGGGGCATTGCCACACAGACCCTGGTGCTGGGGCGGGCCTGGCCAGGGCAGGTAACGCTGCACGGGCCAGCACCACCCAGCTACAAAGCAGGTTGGCATTACCAGTGCCATGGAAGCATGTCCCAGTATTCATCTCTCCCCATGGGGCTGCTTTCCAAACAACATTGATCACTGGGCTGGATCACATTTGGCCTTGACTTTTAAGCCTCTAAGCTTACAGAAAAGTTCTTTGTCCCAGAATATCACAAATCTGGGTCCCCGCTCTGCAGATGAGAGCAGGGTATCAGTCAGCCCCTGCTGAAGAGTATCAAGTGTCCATGGAAAGTGTCATATAGGAAAAACTAAAAGGATGAACACTCAGCCATGCTGAGAGCAGAGTGGGCAGGGGGACACCAACCTTCCCAGAGAAACTCCTGCTGACAGGACAGTTTGGTCAGCACAGGCAAACACAAAACTGCCCAGTCCTCCTTCTAAAGCTCTATGCTCTCAGGAGCCTTGCACCTCCTGAAGAGCCAGAGCTGGCTTCTCTCCTAACCATACACCATTCCTGCACTTTTCAGAGAGGAATGGCAGGTCAATGTGACCAGAGCAGACCACAGGACAACCTCCAATATCTGTTACATTTGCTGCCTTTATGTGCTGAAGGGAAGGATGCACCCGTTTGCAGAACGTCAGAGCAGCCCTTGTCCCAACCAGCATTAACTCTATGGCACCCACCTGGCCATCTCCCCTGACCGCTCCCCTCTCTGAACAGACTGTAGTTACTAAAGGCAGACCCTCCTGCAGTGAACTGAGCTGTGGGAGGGGATGGTGCTCCCTTGTATTTCCAAGCCAGTTGAAGCAGGCAGAACCAGATAGCAGTGGGCCCACTGCCCACCACCTAAACGAGTTGCTTCCTTGCACACATCATTTGCCCTTCCACCATCTTATCCTCAGAGAGAGAAAGAAGCTCCTGGCTTCCTTTCTGTCCAGTGCCAACAGGAGCTCAGCCTTTGCTGCACCTCTTGGTGCTACCATGACATTGCCACGTTTGTGCTGGGACATCTGTCCTGCTGAGGCCACTAAAGGACAAGTGGGACATTAAAACCACAGAACTATAGAAGAAGAGAGTTTTCTACTGTTCAAATAGGACAGGACAACCAGAAAGGTTTACTGTTCAAACAGTTTATTATCACCTCTATTAGGCTGTGTCTATTAGATTTTATATCCATACTGTGCTCCAGGAGGAGCGGGTGGAGATGGATGGGCTTCAGCAGACACCTGCATGTCCCTCCACACTGGGAGGGACACCTGCATGTCCCACACTGGCTCCTGGAGGGGCCTTTCGTCCAACCCCGCTGCAGCCAGGGCTCTCTCTTTGAGGGCAGCTCTCCTTTTGCACGTTCCCAGCAGCCAGGGATGTGCTCTGTTGAAGCTGGGGTTATAGTAGTAGAGGATCTAGAACAAGGAGAAGAGTTAGTTGCTACTATTCCAAGACTGGGAAAACCCAAGCTACGAGAACTAGGACTCTGAATTGCAAAAGAGGAGCATGGTTAAGGAAAAGGACTCTGAGGGCTGTATGGAACCTAAAGCTCAGGCTAAAGCACTATGTGACCATTGTGTTCAGCCATCGCCACAGCTGGGGGGTTTTGCCCTCCTGAGGGGCAAAGCAGAACAACTGCTTTCAAAAGCTAAATATCACTATTTCTCTGCAGCTTCAGTGCAGATGTGAGCAGACAGGTAATCCGTGATCCTTGGATGCATCTGCTTGGCACTGGGCAGGTGCCACAGGAAGGTTTCAGATTTGGTACAGCAAGACACAGAGCAAAGACATTCAGAGAAATCAGATTATGCTGAGTATATCTGTCCCTTTAATGGTTTCAAACTCAGCAGATCTCACCAAAATGTATCTTATCTGCATTTCTACTAGTCAGAAAGACTCACTCAAACCTGCCTGAGCACAGCCTGAGAAGAAAACGAAAGCCACTTGCTCCCATCCTCATCTCCTCTATGGCGAGGCCTTATTTGCTGTGAAGGTCCCTCTCCCCCCCCAGACTATCACAAACATTAGTTGCTCTGCAGAGCAGCTGCTGTACCTGGCTGTGAGCAGAAGCTGCTGCTTCCTCTGCCAGGAATTCGGGCAGGGAGGCAGATCTTTGGATATCCCGCTGCATTTTGGTGAATCCATAGAGGTTCAGCTGGCGAATAACACTCTTGATGTGCCGTGTGTTAAAAACCCGCTGACGAACTCCCCTGCCCAGCACCTCCACTTTGAAGAGATCTTTGTTGATGGCCACACATTTTCCACCCTCACTCCACCAAATGGACTGAAACTGGTCACTTTCCAGCATTTTCCAAAGCTTCTCTGGAAAGCAGAGGGGCAAGATATGATTGTCTCTGCCCATGCTCTCGCTGGAAACAGGAGGAGCTCGTTTGGTCTTGCGTCTATCACTGCCAGGCCGGACATCCCGCTCCTCCTCCATCGCTTGTATGGCAGTGCTACAGGGCTCAATTTCCCCCTGTCCTGGAAGGCCAGGAGAAGCCATGTCAGCCCACTGCCCCAGGGCATCTGGAGCAGAAAGGGGTGGTGTTTCTGTGGGAATCAGCTCGTTTTTCTATTCTCACAGGTGGACTGAAGCTTCCCTCATTGGCCATCACTCTGCACAGCCATACCTCGTTCTCCCAGTGAGTGGGCAAAAGACCAACTGGCCATGGCTGACTGTGGGTTCCAATAAATGTTCTGGCACATCGCTGTGGTGCCTGTGCTGTGGGGACATTGCAGGTGATGGTTCAGTGATGGTTGGCAGTGGTGCCCTGGCAGGGGGAGCAGCCCGAGGAGAAACTGCTGAGGGGAACTTGTTGCTTGTCCCTCCCAGAGCCACCAGTGGTGGGAGTCCAGAGCCCAGCAGTGTCCACAGAGCTGTCCTGAAGGGCTGTGGGCAAGGAGAGGCCTGGGCTGTGTCTGGCTGCACCAGGAGTGGGTCCCCAGGGAGGAGCAGGGACGGCTGCAGCCTTGGGCATCCCAGGACCCTGTTTGGGAAGCTTTCCAGCTGGGCCTCTCTGACACCTGCAGAAATGTCCTTGTGGATATCAAGGAGAGAGGCCAGCCCAGGGGACCAGCCCAAGGGACTGCACTAGACTGCACAGGGGGAAGGTGGGAAAGCCCAGCCCTGATGCCAAAGGTGGAGGCCAGCCAGGGCCTGGCTGCTGGGTGGTGGTGACAGAGATGAGGCATCCCAGACATTCTCCAGCACGGCTGGGAAGTGGGGGAGCAGCTGCGTGTCAAGGTGTACAGGGTCTGCATATGCAGGGACTTGTGTCAGGGATCAGCTGCGTTACCTTGGCAAGTACAGAGGTGTGAGCAGACACCTGTGTGTCCTGTGCAGGAGCTGGTGTGAACACCTCCTTCTCCATGTCAGCAGCAGTTCCCTGGACAGGCCAAAGATCTTGAAAGCTTCCTGAGGGGCAGCTTTCCTCCAGCTCCTCATCCAGGCACAATGCAGCTGGGGCTTTTCTTTTGTGGCCCACTCTTGGCTTGTAGCCTTCCAGCACCTGGGGATGGTCCATCTTAAAGCTGGGGCTATAACAGAATCATAGAAGCTAGAAAGTGCAGAGGAGGAGAGTTAGTTGTAACCAGTTGAAGCCTGAAAACCAAAAGTACATGAGAACTAAGACTTTAGTCTTTTAGCCAAAAGCCAAACCTGGGTATTGAAGAGGACAGTTAGGAGAGCTTGAAACCTCAAGCTTGGGCTGGCTCAGATGTTACAATATGGTTCTGAGAAGTGATAACCAGCCCTGGGTTTTCACCTGAGCAACTCCACAGAGCTGTCCTGAACTGCTGTGGGCAAGGAGAGGCCTGGGCCGTGTTCAGCTGCACCCAGGAGTGGTTCCCCAAAGAGCAGCAGGGACAGCTGCAGCCTTGGACATCCCAGTGCCCCATTTGGAAACCTTTCCAGATGCACCCCTTTGACAACTGCAGAAACACCCTGACAGTCTGCACCTTTTGTGATTCACTGGAGAAACACCTTACAAGCTCCCTCAACTGGCTATGAAAAGTTCTGCCAAGCAGGAGGAAAGTGTTTTCCTTGTTGAAACACATTGCAGCAAGCCTTTGTGTCGAGTAAACACTCTTCATGCCAGCAGGATCAATGCAAACAACCTGTCTTAGTACCCAGTTCTGAGCTGCTGCTTGTCTCTGTCTTGCAGCCTAGTGTGAGGCAGTTTGGCTGCAGCATTCTGTGATCTCTGTAACAGGGGAGGCTATTTCTGAGGTGACAGAGACCCAGCAGACGGCTGAGAGCCCAGAACAACCCCTGAGCTCACCTTGTTAGCACTGCCAGGTTGCTTTCTCTAACAATCTGTTCTAAGCACTGGCTAAGTTTGGAAACAGTGCTAAAAGCAGGCTTGTCATGGTCATGCCAATGAATGAAGAGCTTGTCAACAGAGGGAGAGTCACCAGCAGCACAACGGAGAAGAATAAACATGACTGTATTTCCTCTATAGAATGGTTTATATCTAAGTGTGAATCCTTCAAACTCCTGCAACAGAGCTTTAAAACTGTATTAAGGGCTGGGAAATGGGAGGAGCAGAGGATATTTCACTGTCTAGCTCCAGTCTTTTGCAAATAGATGTGAATCCTTCATTCAAAACACAGATTCAGCAAGCCAGTTCCTAACACGTTCTGATTCTTAAAAAGTGCCCATACTCAGCTTTTGACTTCAGCTTTATCTCCAGAAAATCCTCAGCAATTTAGGCTTACTCCAAGGGCAAAGTTCACCAAGCATTCACAGAAGACAAGGAACAGCAACATGCAGTTGTTGGCAGCAGGGCAAATCCTCTGGGGTGAAGAGCCAGCACCCAGTGATCACAGCACCACCTCTCCCAGCTCAGCCTTTAGGAAGTGACTCGTGTTTGTTCCTGTGCAAGCAGAAAGGGGCAGAAAGGTGCTGCTTCTCACGGGAAGATGGACAAATCAAAAAGAAAAAAGGGAGATGCTCCGGCTGCAGGGAGTTTGGGATGTGCTGCTTTGAGGTATCCTGAGGTATAGGAAAAGCCTGTAGGTGTAGGAGTCTCCTGCAACACCTCAGGCCTTCTCAGAAGAATTTATTTCCCACTGCAAGTCACCCAGCCCTGCATTTCTTGGTCGGGTTTACTCCCTCTTGGAGAGCAGACACACTCCTGTGCCTCTACCTTTCAGCTCAATGCCAGGCCTACAATGTGTCTGATAGATAAACCAAGCCCTGGCAAGACCAAGCACATTCTTGTCTAGCACCATACCTTGACCCACTGAGGAGTTCTTTTTTCATCATCTCTTGGAGATGTGGGAAGCAGCTGGAACCAGGATCCACGGAAGGAAGGGACAGCATTTCAGGCATTTCAAAAATAGAAAGATCAGAAAGGTTAGGCTTGAACCAAGTGAGGCAGACAAAGCCCATAAACCCCTGCCAGGAGGATGAGCAATGAGAACAGTGCATGCCTGTGTCTGAAGGAGAGATTTTCCCTGGTCACAGCAGAGGAATATGTTTTAAGTAGCTGGCTTCTGCTCTTCTGTTTTGTTTACTCTTCCAAAGACAAAACCAAAAGTGACGCCATACCCTACTGTATTAAGTACAGATGGAAGCATCTGGGAAGGGCGGCAAAACATGACAAAGGCCAGACCAGCCTAAACAGAAACACGCACAAACCCTCCTGTTCAGCCTGCTGAATATGTAGATATTTATCTATTACAGCCTGCTACCACAGCTGAATGGAAAATACCTGCTGGGCTTCAGGATGCTCCAAGCAGCCAGGGGGAGAACAGGGAATATCACACTCAGCTGCTCCTCAGGGGTTGCTTGGTCCCTTGAATAACCACTGCTGCACAGAAGGAGCAGACCCTCAGCTGGTGGGAGCAGACCCCACAGCCTCGGCCATAGCTGCGTTCATGCTGGCTCCAGTTCAAGGGCTGTGTGGCTACTGCCCACTGGTCAAGCTCCTGGAAACTTTTAGCCTGTGCCAAGTAGAAGCTGAGGAGCAGAATGAGGAAGTGATCTACTGAAACTTGTTCTGTGCGAGGGACTTCCCCAGAGAACCAGCACGAGAAAGGCATTTCCTGCCCAGGAAAGTGCCACACTAAGCCTGGAGAATGGCCAAGCACTGGTTCAAGCTGGCTGGTTTGATCACAGAAGCCAGTACCTCTGCCAAGGGCAGGCACTGGCTGAACAGTTATAATTAGAGCTGAGGTGCCAGGCCAGCTGTTTCTAACTCCTGTTATTTTTATTATGTATCTTTCAGTATTTTGTGTTAACCTGAAGAGAGATGGTGTCTGATTTCAGGGGGTAGGAGAACTTCACACTAAGAACATCAGGTTTTGTTTTCCTAGTTAAGCAGAGCGGTCCTCATCGCAAACCTAGGTGCACCAAAAAGGCCCTAGCTATAAGGCAAAGGGGAAGGACTTCACTTGCTAAATCAACTTATTGAACAGTTAGGGTTGGCAGCATTTAGTTCTGTCAAATTGCTCCAAAGGTAATTATTCTGATCAGCAAACATTTATTAGAAATTGCAGAGTTACAGTAAAGGACCAGCAGAGGAAGGGATCAGCTATTTCATCTGCAACTGTCCTGACCTTCAGGGAAAAATCTCTCTAGCACAACATGGTTGCCATAAATACTCACACCATGACAAAAGATGTCAGAAATGCAGGCTGTTGACATTACAGGACACTCAGCCAAAGCAGAACTGTATGGCTTTCAAACTGTGAGTTTAAAGAGCAGCAAGTTTTATGACAGTGTGATATGCTATCCTGGAGTTTAGAGGGCAGGAAAGTGCAGCTGACATTGAACACAAATATACTTTTTTTCTTTTAAGGAAGTTAGTTTCCAAATGACACAGAACTGTTTAGCTCATTGCCAAGTTTCACATCTAAACTAAGCAAGTTCATAAAAGTTCATCAAGGCAGAAGGAGTTCACCAGAACTTTTATTCTTTTAATGCTTAAGACTTTTTTTTTTTTGTAATTCCTGGTCTATATCCTCTAGCTCAGGGGATTGCCAGGAGCACAGTGCACAACAGCATCTTCGTTTAGAGTCTGCTGCTAGCTGGATGGACATTTGCTCTGACTCACTTGTCACATACAGTCAGCCACGACTGAAGCACTCAAGGCTCAGTGTTGTTTGTGCAAAACAAAGCCTTGCTTGGCAGTGTGGGATTTTACAGGCTCGTTTCTCAAAGTGTCTTCTCAAAGTGTTCAGTTCCTCCTTCTGTCTCTTGCAAGCCTGAAAAGACAGGCCACCCTCCCCAAGGAGGGCAGACACAGGGCTGCTCTGCTTCTTGTTTGTGAAGTATTACAACACTGTGCAAGCAAATGATCTAACCTCACATGGAAAGACATCTTAGATGAATCCCATGCATGGGATTAATCACACTGGTGTTGCAATCATTGGTGTCATGGATAAAAATGACCCAAAGAAGAGGAGGATGACAATTTTCCATCATGGCTTATTTACTCTGATTGTAAACAGAGATTTCCAGCTCTCTTAAGCTAGGCCAAACAACTAGCACCTATCTGTGGCCTGTTTTCTTAGCTGAGGACTATGCTAGAGCACATTTTCTGCCACATGTCTGGAGTTGGCTGCCTTGATCTTACACCTTCAACCAAACAGCAAAAGCATCATTTGACTCTTACTGCTGAATATATGTTTCTTGCACAGTTACAGAAGCAATTCCTTGCTACTATAAAGACATACCCTCATCTCACCTCCAGATGTCATGATTATAAGCTCCACCATAAGCTCTTACAACTTGTTCAGTGTGGTACAAAACACTGCCCCTGAGCCGAGCCGTGGTCTCTGCTGTGCTGGTGACACCAGCACTCACAATGGAATTCTGGGCTTAGACTGTGGAGAGGAAGCTTTAGCATTAAAAAATGAAATCATGAGTAACCACATTAAATTGTTTTAAGTTGAACATACCTTTTATGCAACCCGTCCCTCCCAAGTGAAATGCAGCTGTATGGATGTGGTGCTCTTACAGCTTTTGACCTAATGCTTCTATGCAGTAAGGGAGGTGGAAAGATGGCACAAAGCCCACATATGGTAAAACACCTTTGCAGCAAGAAAATCAAACCCTCCCTCTACATAGTAAAAGCAAGCAGAGAGTCAGGTCTTTGGGCTCAAGCAATTGGTCAGCTAGACAACCTGAGATACCTGAATGGTTTTCTTAGGAATGGGTGATGACTTACACAGATTGTGCAACTGCTCTGCCTCTGCTCTGCAAACACAGCCTGATGTTCAAACAGCAGTGTCTGTAACAGCCTGACTCTGTATTGATATCACTGGCATGCACTTTGTAAATAAACAAATGGTGACTCACAAGTGACAGGCTTGGAGAAACCCAGGGCAGGGGTTATAGTACAGGCTAAGTCGTCACCTCATCTGTCCAGACACACAGTGCAGAATGGGGCTGGCTGCAGCAGGGTAACTCCACAGTGGCAGCAACCCTGGCTGCCAAAGCCAAACCCTCGCTCCGACAGCTCGGTGACATTTGGCCTAACTGGCAACAGCAGCCCTGGCCTGGCAGGATATCCCCCAAAGGTGGACATTCATGCTATATCCTCACCCAAAAGCACCTCTGCTCCAGCCCTGTGTGCATCACCCACCCTTCAGATTGCTACACTGAATTAGCACTGGGAAAGTGAAAAAAAGTACAGAAGAGATAGATAGAAATTAATGTTTAACCTTTTCCTGCCTTATGCTACTGGTAAATAAATAGCTGCAGGCAATCCAGAAATCTTTTTCCGCTCATTTAGTTTCTACTTGGTGAGCAACTTTGTTTCCTCTGTCATGCAAAGAGCTCCATCAAAACCAGACCTAAGGAAGCCAGGTCCCTCATGGATTTAGTATTTGGATAATTAGTTTCTGGTTTGTTTTTTTTTCCTCATGGCTGCCATGGTTCAAGTCTGCTACAGCCTGTTTCTTGGTCAGTGGATTGCAAGGTCTCTATCCACTGGCTTTGTGGTTTCAGAGGTCCCTTAGGAACCTTTTTAAAGCTTTAAAAGCTTTAGTGTTCTTTGAGCTTTTCAGTGAACTGAAGCATGGCCACCACGTCCAAAGCTGCTGGCAGGCAGTCAGCACAACCACAGCACAACTGTGTGCTCTCATGCAGTTCACCATTGAACAAATGGAAAAGGAAGCCAATAGCAAATCATATCGTAGCCTAGAAAAAACCCTTTAAAACACAAGAGAATTGCAAAGCCAAATCTGAAAAGGCACCGAATCAGAAAATTCTTGTTTGTAGGCTCATCTCCTCAATTCTTAGAGATGTAGCCTGAACCTCCAAACCAAAGCACTTGAACAGTCATGATCTAGTGACTGGATCTTCAGCCCCTGAATGCCCAGAGCATAGGGAAGCTCTTCAGTCCAAGTCTCCTTCTCCTATCACCAGCAGCAGCCAGCCACAACTGCCTGGCATAAACCCTCCTGTCACAAGAGGAGAGTCAGTCCTTTATCCTTGCAACCCATCACCGTGCAGGACTGCCTGGTACTGCTGGAGAAGCTGGACATAAATGGATGGCTGATTCATGCTGGGACACTGGGCTGTTTTCTTGTCCCCCCAGCACGATCTCACCCAGCACAAGAGAGCTGTGAAACCAGCTCCCTGCACGGTCCCGCTCCACTGGGCTGAGCAACCGGAGACGTCAGAGGCTTACTTGGAGGCTCTGATCCTTAAGGCTTTGCGTGGTTGTAATTAAGCCACCTCCTAGGGAGGGTTTCCTGCCTGCTTTACCCAGCAGTGGCTGGGCAAGGCTGTGCAGGGACAGAGACAGAGGCTACAAGGGCCTACTTTGTGGGCTGCAGCAAGAGCAGAGGGATGTTAGGACCTCTTAGTCGTAGCACGCCTCTGCTCTTGCTGCAGCCTGCAAGAGGCACTGAGGTTCCAGCAACTTCATCCTGCCTCCTCACCTCCCTCAACCTGCATCCAGAGGTGCACAGTCATCTCCAAGTCCTTCCTCTCTTGCCCAGCAGGGCCCAGCTGTGCTCCTCACTCACTCCTGCCCTGGCCAAGCAGGTCTGTACTGGGCCACCCAGAGGTGGAAGCCAAGATCTGAGCACTGGCAGGCTGAGGGGGGTGTGCAGGAAAGAACAACCCCAGGCTGCAGAGAGCTCACTGCAACACAAACAGCCAAGGTGGTTTATTTCTTCAAGCACCCTTCACTTTGAGATTAATTCAAATTAAAAGTTGTTTCATTCACAGGACAACTGAAGCTTGCAAGACAAGTAACTGGTGGGACAACTACTTGCTAGCAGCCCAAATCATTCAAGACTCAGGCTGGTGTTTACTTCAAAGACCCTCCATGTTCTAGTACAGCTCACCCACTGCCCACAAGTTTGACAACATCTGAGGCTACAGTAACCGTTAAACTGTTGTTGCTGGTTTGGGCAAAAACCTACATTGAACAATATCAAGACTTATCTTGATATTAGCAAAGCAAAGTTGAGCAAATGCGAGATGTGCTCTCGCAACAGAAAGCTGTGCGGAGCCCCAGGCCAGGCAGAGTGCTGCCGAGGCCTCCATGCCAAGGGGTCAAGTCCAAGAGCCACCTAACCTCATCTCTTATCCAGACCAACCCCACACACTTCCCAAAGAGGTGCCAGAACCCCAGACTGCCTGCAAAGGTCCTGACCTGGCCTCTAGCACCTCAAGGCTGGTTTATGTCTGGACAGTAACACCCAAGATTCCATCAGGAAAGCATCACTGTTCATTCCAACGCCAGGTTGCCTTGCTTCCCATTTAAGAACCTGAGCTAGACCCTCCATCTTGCTAAATTTATGGTCTCACCAACTTCTAAAGACAATGAGACACACACAAGTAAACTCAGCTAACCAGTGGCTAAAAGGATTTTCTCACAGCCCAATCATCCTTTAGTTAAGTTCCACAGTTTCATGGCAACAAGCCCCAGATAGGCTGGAGATGTTGGGAACAGGAGGCTCTTCCCAGCTACCACACAATATATATTTTTCCTGGGTGGTTATTTGTTGCCACCAATTGTGCTGAGAACAGGATTGTTCCCTGTGGCCCAGTGGATTCAATTTATAATAAAACCAAAAAGAGAAAAAATAGGGCAGCCTTGACAAGATCTGCTTGACTCACCCCTGCTGCTGTGTTTAATATTGTTGTAGAATTGCTCGATGCAGGGAGCAATTTAGAAAAAGCTTTATGAGGAAAAGCTTGTGATGAGGAAGGCTCATCTGCTTTCCTTTAGAGCAGCTGCCTGCCCAGGATAGATGCACTTGTCACGTATGTGGAGATGGCTCATGCATACTAAAGGAGCAACTCATTCAATAACCACACATTTGTGAGACAGTTTCTAATGAAACCCTTCCTCCAAGCACAGATAACAAGGCATCCTCAACACTCTCACCACAAGTACATGACAGCTCCAGCACTCTGCTGTCTCCAGCACACAGCAGCCTCATTGTGCAAGGACCCACCAAGCCAGTGTGACAATCCCAGCCTCAGGGCACCCATCCCCTGCTAACTCAGAAAATCTTGTGCTAGGAATGTACCCTAATCCTACATCTTGACTGAGACTTCCAAGCTGTGTGCAGTACACTGGCAGATCACATGGCAGTGCCTCCAGCTATGACACATGCCTGCTGCCTGCTTCCTTAATGCTCTGCTCCATGTGAGTTCACAAAGCATGGGATGTGCCCTGTTACTGCAGGTGAAAAAATGTCATTCTGTTCAAAATTTCATTGCTGTATTGCTTCCTGCATTGACTTCTCCAGACTACTGTGGTGTGATGAGACAAGGACTGCCTACCCTTGGATTAGACAGAGGGAGAGCTGGGATCTGCAGAGAGCTCTTCAAATATTAAATAGAAACCACCAAGATCATGGCACTGAAGAGGAAGGACAGTCCAGTCACAGACAGATATGCTTTATCAAGCACAGCAGATGCTGGTATAAAGCAAGGAGCAAAGGCTGCAGGAGGCTGTATCTGAAACAGAGTAAGCAGCTCTGCAAGAACCTGTGATCTGGGCAAGAGTCACTGCACCTTCAAGCACAAGAGTCGGTGCCAGGAGCCTCCTGCAGCTGGAGAGGCTTCAAACACTCAGCTTTAGGCCGGGTGAATGGGGAGGGGACCCAGCAAGGCAGATGCAGGCAGAGCCCTATGCTCATTGCACAACCCACCTCCCCATACACCTTTTCATCACCAAAAATGCAGCATACTGAAATCTCATTTTACAATTACAAGATTGTGTTGCTTCACTTGATTATGAATGAAGCCTTTGAGTGATTTTAGCTTCTCCTGTCAAGCCTGGCTGTCTCAGAAACATGGTATTTCTACACATTTTGGAGGGAAAGAGAAATTCCCTAGTGAGCAGGGAGAAAGGGAAGCTACATTCCTGCTCCTGCCAAGAAAGCTGCAGCTCTCACCTGCCTGCTGGCTGGCCAGCAAGTGCACACACACAGACCTGCACACACACACTTTCCCAAGTGAGAATTAGCCAGGGCATAGGGTGTCTCCCACTGAGCTGATATTTACTAGGTGATTTGGGAGAGAAGTGAGCATAGTGAGGGATATAAAGATTTACTGCATCAGAGGCAAGTACGAGTGAAGTTGGACTTCACCAAACCTCTTGTGCACAGAGCAACTTGTCCCTTGCTTAGGTTACAGTCAGGAGTTTATGCAAAGGGCTTTCTCTTTTCTCAGTGGGTATCACAAGGTGTTAGCTCTGCTACAAGCTTTGTGGAGCAGCCCCAGGGTAATGGCACCGGCACAACACTGAGATGAATTTTGGTTGAGGTCCCAGTTTTACTTTTGGCATCCAAAGGCATTTGCTTGTTCTGTGTCCCCTTTTCACCCCTGTGGGACAGCTGTCTGCCAACAGGGACTGCTCCTCCAGCAACATGTCACTAGTCTCTGCTGTGCACACACATGACCAAGGTAAAGACCAGCAGAAACCTCCTCCTCTTTACCAAAATCAAGCCCAAGAAAGTCAGTAAAGGACAAGCAACCCCCAACCACTCAAGGCAAGTTCCTATTGCCTACCTTAAAGCACTGTTCCCCCACCACAGAGCACACTGTGCTTGCTTTCAGGGTATCACACATCCCTACAGCCACAAGGTTTCCTCTCTCCAACTGCTCTGCCCAGGATGGGTGGAAGAACAGGCCATGCTGCCTGCCACCTCCCCCAGGAAAACTTTCCTTGCTTTTCCAGAAAGAACCGCTCTGTGGAGGATTCATGCCAGATTTCTCCTATTTTTGAAATTGTTTTTCTTTTCCGGTTGATGCTGACCTACATAATAAGGAGGTCACTGGAACACAAGAGATGTTTTTCAAGGCAGAGGAGAAAAGCCAGGCAGCTCCCCCTCCATGCGGGTTTCTGAGGACAAAGTGCTGCTTCCCTGGAGTCCCACTCCACAGCCTCCTTCACGCTCCTCTGTCCAAAATCAGCAGGAGCTGCCAGGATCCCACTGGGGATAGGGTCAGACCCTGAGCAGAACATCAGGCTGGTAAAGCTCCATGGGGGTCTGAGAGGAGCTTAAGGAACACAAACCTCCCTCACGTGAACAGTACACAAGCCATGTGCAGTCCCTGTGCACGAGGCTGGGAGCTCATGCAATGGCCTGGTTGCGTGGGACTCAACCCAGTGGGCAAGGCAAGCTCTCAGCAAATGAGCAGCAACCGGAGGGAAGAAGGGAGCAAGAAGATCCCTGTGGTGCAATCCTCTCCCCAGCTGAAGGAAGGACTGGGTTGTAGCAGGTCTGCAGAGCACAGGAATACAGGAGTGAGACATTGCCAACTGGAACACTGCTCTACCTGAAAATCTGGCAGGTGAAAAGCAGGGTTAGAAGAGCTTGAACTCAATTTACTTCTCAAGCTTTAGTCATCATTGCAGCTTCTTTATGGGGAGCATCCCTAAAGGCTTGCTACAATAAAGCACAAACTAGAAATGAGAAAGATTTGAGTAGCCAAGAGAAGAGAGGCCCTGGGATAACCTTTCAGTATCCATATGGTTTCAGGTATGGCAGCAATGAACTGGACTGTCTCAGGATGTTGTTTCCAGCACCATCCTCCCTCATCTTGCAGCCAATCTCTCCCCGCTCCCAAACAGGAGACAACCCTGGGAAAGGTGTGTGTCAGCACATCTAATCCCCACACCAACTGTGGCACTGCAAGCAGGAAGCAGCGAGTTACCTACCCGCGGGTAAAGCAGGGATCTATTAGAGAAATTAATGTAATGTGATCCTGCCTGGGGCTCAGAGGCAGTCCCAGAAGGATACACAGAGACAGTAACCAGAGCAGGCAAGGGTAAGAAGCTCTCTCGAACGGCCTGATGGCTCAGAGAGCTCCAGTGACAATAGTGCAAGTCTGGTAACTAGGTCACAGTTATGATCCTTAATTAATCCTGAAGAGACCCCATCTGCCATGGGGAACATGACAGATAAGGTGGCTCATTAAGCACAGAAGCAGGCCAGGGGTAATGCCAGACCCCAGCCAAGCAGCAGCTGCTTTGCCCGGCCTGCTCCCTGCCAAGCTTTTAGCCAGCAGACACACCAGGCTCTCCCCATCTCCCCTGAGGAAGCCACAGCAGCCCAGAGCCTATTCACAAGCCCCTGCCCAAACCACACTGACATAATCCATGACACAGGAGAGAGATAAGACTGAAAACAGAGGAGGGCAGGCTGACATGAGGCTCCAGCAGAGGAGCTGTACAAAATCCTGATGGACAGCTGAACCCTGGCTCCCTGGGCTGTGCTTCACCTGCAACCCTGCTCTTCTCTCCCCTACACATCCCTGTGCTGGGTGGGGGGGTCCTATCCCAAGCCACTTCTTCCCACACTGGGAGAGCTCCTCTGGGAGAAGCTAACAGATACCAGCTTCTCTGCTTGTGCTGCCTCAGCTGGCCCAGAGGCAGTCACAGCTCTGGGAGCTGCAAAGGAGGCCAGTGGAGAAAAGGGCCTGACACTGCAGCTGATGCTAGGAGAGGTCACATGCTGGCAAAGCCAGGTTGTCCACTTGGCAGAAAGAGCTGGCCCTGACCATGACAGTGGAGAGCCCACCTGCCAGCAGGGAGCAGAGACTGACCGAGGGCAAGGGCATGGACGGCTGGCGCTCGGGACAGCAGTCTAGGTAAATGTCATCTGCCCTGGCCTCTACAGCTGGTTGTGTTTTGCTTCTACACATGATCCATATGAATGTCTTGATCTGCTTAAATCCACTGGTGACAGCGAGATAAGCTGAGATAATGTTGATTGAGTTTTTAAGCCCTGCTGCTGCTACCTGAGCAATTAAAAAGCAGCCACTGTCAGCAAAACGAGCGACACCTAACAGGGCTTCTGAGGACTCAGCACAGAACAGGAGCATTAAAAATAGTTGTTTCAAAGGAGAGATGGGTGACTAATAAGTCCTACACTGACAACTATTGGGAGATGGGGACAGCTTAGTACTAAAGCCATGTCTCCGAGGACCCTTATTAAGGTGTATTTTGCTCAGTACCCCCCCCAAAGGCATTGTGTTCCCCAACATGCACAACTGACAGCACACCAGGGAACAGACACAATTAAACCAGGACAGCAGAAGTAGAAAGGAGAAAAGCTGCCAAGTAAACATAAAACAGTATTTTTACCCAAGGAAACTTTGAAAAGCAGAGCAATCAAATTCACAGTATATGCCCCATCACTGTAGATATGCACTGTTCTCCCTCATCCAAGTGCAGCTGGGTGAGGGACTGCACTACTGTGAGACCACTCCATGAAAACTGGGTCACTGGCTATCAAACCCAAGAGACAGTGCCAGGACTTTGGGAAGGATGCACTGAAATCACTTCTTCCAATTAAAATATGAGCTTAGGAAGCATCTCTAGTTTATTTGCTCTTGTAATTAGAGCTTTAAATTTCAATTACTTGCTCAAAATCTCATTGTTCTTCACGGTAAATAATCCTGACAGGATTTTTACTGTGGAGGAGACAGGCAGTTTTGGGAACAAAGCTGAAATAAACACAGGAAAGATTAGCACCTTCCCAAGACAGAAGTACAGAGAGCACAGGCCTCACAGAGCAATCCATGGTCTCAAAGGCTCACAAGTGACCTCAGAACTTGCCCCCATCACTCACCCACCAAAGAACAGCACTGTTGTTTGCTGTGCCAAGCATCAGCCTCCTCTCTCCCTCTTCCAATCAAAGTGCAAGACCAGGTGCTAGGCAAGCCCTGAAGATCCTTCTGGATTTCAGCACTAGAGAGCACAAGGATCCAAGGGGTTTGCACATCTTCACACATTAGAGTTGCTGGCTCCTGTTTTGTGGTTGAAATGGTGGCTGTCCCCTTCTCAGGCACCCTCCACTACAGTGGCTCATTCCTGCTGCAGGTTGGAGAGGATGAACATCTGCTCCACATCAGAGCCTGGCCTAATAAGTGTGCACTGCCCAGCATGGCATCTCTCCTCAAAATTACTTCTTCCAAGATATTGTTGCCTCACAAAATTCAGCTTGGCAAAAAAACCCTACCTCACACCCACCTGGCCACAGAGATTGCTCAGCACACTCCATCAGAGGCAGAAGAATTAACCTTTAAGTAGTGAATGGCTGTGGAAAAACATTGCAAAGCAAACCAATCACCCCTCTACTTGTTTAACACCACAGTAATACATCATCAGCGCTGTATTTGCAGACTGCAAAGTGCCAAAGAACAGAAATACAAAACTGCCATCAGGGCTTTTGGGGAAACAGCTCAGCCTCTGCCAGCAAGAGCCTTGTGCAGTGGAGCTAATTTGAAAGTTTGCTGGTGCTACTGATGGCTGGAGAAGCAGTTATCTTGTGCCCCAAGTTCCCTCTCCACAGAGAGCCACCACACCTCACTCTCACGGGGCTCAGTGCTTCCTCCCTGTGCGATCAATCATCCTTACCAGTGCCTAGAGAGGGTGTCTCATGACAGGTCACCTGGAGTAACATCAAATTATTTTTATTTTGTATTAATTAATGCATTATTAAATTTCACAGTGAAAACACAATGCATCTTTTTGAGAGCATGAATTCTGAATTGCTTTTTCAAGTTAAACTTTGAAGCAGAGACTTTTCAAGACTAGAGATCTTTAAAAAAAAAGATAAGGAAGTACAAAAACTAAATCATCACAACTATGCCCCAGTTTTCCTTAAAAGCTTGTGGGACGTCTGCAGGAATTTTTGGGCTGCAAGTCTGAAGAGCCTAGAATATCTGATGTATATAAAAGCTCCATAAGATATCAGAGCTCTCTATAAAACCACGGCACACAGGTCTATCACATGATCCATCACTAGTGCTAAGCCAGCAATAACCCTCCACTCTCCCTCGGTCAGTGTGACATGAGAACCAGGCACAGAAGTAAAGAGAATGACTTAACCTCGGGTTTGTATTTTTGCCATTTCAATCTTAATGTCTCAGCTGAACTCTCTCAACCTTTTTGTTATGTTATGTAATGTTTGCGCTTCCATCTCTTTCTAGGACATTCCCTAGAATCAGTTTTGATCTTCTTTGCCCAGGGCTGGGACAAGATGCATTTCCAAGAGAGAGCACATGCATCTCCCCTGATTAAGCAGCAAGATTCCTGAACGGAAGACCTTAAAAGCTCTGAGTTCTTTACCACTTCTCCTGGAGACACAAGAGCAACACATTTTCCCACCATTACCACCACCCCAAGCCAACATGACACAGCTAGGTTTGCTCAACACACCAAGCCAGAGACAGCTCGCTCCTTTGAGTCCTTTGAGATCTCGGCTGGAATGATGTTCAAAGCAGCTGCAGAACCATCAGGTCTAATAAGCCAATGCAGACAAGGCTGCCAGCAGGGTCACAGTACCCCAAGAAATCTCCCAGTCCAGCTGTACTGGCATCCTCACTCGCACTCCTCCTGGTACCGCCTGTGCTGCTTGGCAGGCAGAGCGGCCCGGGAGCCTTGGAAGTAGAGCCCAGAGCTTTGCATGACTGAGGCTGTTTGTAAGACAGTGCACACAGAGCACTTGGCAGCTTTTGGGAGAGTTCACTACATAAGCAAACAAGGAATGGAAGCCTTGTATACTCCAATAATCTCAATACATCAGAGAGTTTCTTTGATCTGCAGCTTTCGAGTTCAGATTTGGAGATACAATGTGCTAATTTCCTCCCTTAGTATTTCAGCACAAGGCCACTTCTTCCCTATAGCTGACACTCTTCTCATCTTAATATCTTATCACCACCCTCTAACTTTATCTGTAGTCCTCAGTGCACAAGGAGGAATAGTATGTCTTGCACCTCACAGGTTAAGCAACAAGAGCTGTTGCAAAACAGCACAGCAAACTCCATGGGCAGAACGCACACTGGGAGGGGGAAACGTTTGGAGTTGGACCCCAAGAAGGCTGTAAGCTCATCCTTCCAGCTTTCTGGTGTGCACACAGGCTGTGGTGTTACACAGACTCTTCCACTCACAGGAGAGGGTTTGGCTCTGTGAGGTTTTATACCCCCTGTCACCACACACTTTCATGCTATTGTCATGTCTGGAACACCTCTACCTAAATGGGAGGCACCCTTCTGCTCTACTGCTTGGCCACTTCACTTCAACACTTTGGATTATTTCTTTCAGTGAGCTAATTCTGACTGTACAACTATAGCATCTATTATTAACTATAACAATGAATTCTAAAACTATACATTTTCCCTGGCCATTGATGGAAACAACAAAAGATCAAAACTGCTTTACACTTTACTGTTACTGCTTACTTTCTCCAAGACAGTTGTTAAAACTGTCTCACAATCAGCAATATCTAATGCTATGGAATAACTGGATAAGGAGAAACGCCACGCAGGTAACAGAGTTCTGTTGCCTCACTGGGTACTTATTCATGGGATAACACCTACACAGAAACACCCAGCTTGGCTCTAGTCAGGAGCAGGATTTTTCCCCACCTTCTCATGTCATCAGCAGGTATTTCATTCTGAAATGCTACTCCTCACTTCACTGAATTTCACTGAACTTTGCAGAAGAAATTACATTACCAGATGCATAGAAGAAGAACAAGCCTTTGCTGAAACAAACCACAACAACAAGCCTTACTAGTAGGTGTACTACGACTATTAGGACTTCAGTGGATGCCTTTATCCCTATTCCCAGGCTGAAAAGGCAATCTTACTTGTATTGCTACACCTGGGAACAGAAAGGCAGCGTGTACAGGCTGCAGGAAATTGTACTGATTAAAAACTGCCTAATCAGGGAATCTTCATTTTGACAAACAAAACTACATCAATTTATACAAAGGATTTAACTTACCGTATCAAACTGAGTCTGTGGTGATGGAAAGAAGTGAGGGAACTTTTAATATGCTACTGCCTTCTCAGGTGTCCATGGCAGGCCCATGGGACAGGTAGACAAGACAGAGAGATGACTTTTGGTCGTGATTTAACCCCAGCACCAAATCCCCACACAGCCCCTACTCAGTCCCTCCTCTCTGTCGGATGGGGGAGATAATCAGAAGGGTAAAAGTGTAAAAACTTGTGGGTTGAGATAAAGTCAGTTTAACAACTAAAAAAGAGGACAAAAGCAACAGAGAGAAAACAAGATGCAAAAGAAAACAATTGCTTACCACCAACTGACTGATGTCCTGCCAGTCCCCGAGCTATGACAGCCCCAGCTAACCTCCACCCTCCCAGTTTAACTGCTGAGTTTGATGCCATATGGTGTGGAATATCCCTCTGCTCAGTTGGGGTTGCCCCCTCCCAGCTTCTTGTGCACCCCCAGCCTACTTGCTGGCAGGGCAGTGTGAGAAACAGAAAAGCCCTTGACACTGCACAAGCACTGTTCAGCAATGACTAAAACATCCCTCTGTTATCATCGCTGTTTTCATCAGAAACCCAAAGCACAGACTACACAAGCTGCTGTGAAGAAAACTAATTCTATCCCAGCCAAAACCAGCACATTTTTAGAGGACAAGAGGGAGAGAACAAGGTATGCTCCTTGATTTCTAGCAATCTTCTGCTCGACAGATAACTCCTAACATTGTCATTGCTTTAAGGGAGAGAGCCCACAGGCTCCAGGACAGCACTTTTCACTACTGTAGGTTGATTTCTTGTTTTCAAGGACTTGGATAATCCCCCTTCTGCTTTGACTTCCACCTTCCTACCAAAGCCCACAGTATGAGCAGCACTAGGGGCTCTCACTAGAGATACCTGGTGTAGCAAAGATGCTTTACTACATAAGCATGACTTGAGTGTCTTTCTGGGCCTAAAGGATTTAAATTCAAAGAGGAGACACACACTTCTCTCCTCTGACAGCTGTCCTTCCTCTTTAGAGAGGAGCAGACTATCTACTTAAATCCTTTCTGGAAACTCCAGTTCCAGATTGCTATAGAGAGCTCTGACTAAAGAGTCAAGTCCTTTCCCCACCCTCGCACACCTTCAATACAGGAAGCACTCGAATTCACATTTTCTAAGGTATTTCTGCTCTCTGTTGAGTAGACTTCAAGCTCCTAAACAGGATGCAGAGGGTGCCGTCTCTGCCTGAGTACCTAATGAGGAGAAATGAGGGCTGAGATAAGCAAGCAAAATGACAGGCTGAGTAACTTCAATAACCATAGCTAAAAATATACTGGTTGAGGTCTACTGGTTCTTTCTAAGAGAAGGAGGAAAACTCTGTGAGAGAGGAGGAAATGAGGGTGTGGAGGCAAGTCATGGCAAGTGCAGCAAAGCTCACAGGAGCTGGAAGGATTAGCGTATCATTTCCTGCCCTGTGCTGCACAAAGCGAGACAAACTCAACAATGCAACATGGGAAAAAAAAAACTATTGTGTGATTTTCCACATCTGAAGCAACTGGAGAGTCATCAGGGAGATATTCTGGACTTAGGATAAGCCACTGCTGGATGTGTTAATCAGCTGCGCTGTAGACTGCAGCAGCAGTGTGGGGTGGTGCCCTTCAGTGGGACAGCGGGGTACCTTGTATGAGGGTGGCAACAGCTTCTGCTGTCCAGACTGAGCCTGACTCATCCATCTGTGATGGGACTTTGCCAGGAAACCAAACTCCTCTGCACCAGTGGGCAGCTCCTGGGGCTTGGCAGACAGGAAAAGTGTCCTGACACAACAGTCTTGTGAGGGCCCACCAGCAGTGCATGAATTCTAAGAGCTCCATTACAGCAGGGAACAAAACAACTCACGCTTGTTTGTACAGGATGGGTACGGACCTGGACGGTCCATGTCGGTGAGACAGGGGTGCTGCTCAGCCACTCTGCAACACGAGCCTCAGCATCCAGCAGCTCCTCCAGCTTGGTCAAACTCTCTGCTGCTGAGAGGGTCCTAAAAAGAAATGAGATTTCCTGTTCTGTCACGTAAAGAAGACACTGGCTCCAAGTCAGGAAACGTGTTAAAAGAAATTCAGCATGGGAAGAACTGTCACTATGCAGCTGCTATCACAAGCCTCCAATTTTGCCTTAAAAGGTAAATAAACTAAATCCTCTCTAAGAACTGCTGGTCTCAGGACCGGAGGTGGAAGTTCTCAGATCTAAGCCTGGAATCTGAGTCTGGACTAAATCCAGATGTCAGGATCACACCCACTCCCTTGGAAAATTCAGATCTCAATATAGACAGAGGTTTATGTGTGGGGAGGGGGAATTGTTTTTCTGTCTTGCCCTCTCTGACACTGACTGGATGGGAAAAAATTAGGAATATGCACAGCCCTGACTTCAGAAGTGGGCAAAAGGGATTAGA
The DNA here is from genome assembly GCA_013399875.1 of Gymnorhina tibicen. Classification (NCBI taxonomy): domain Eukaryota; kingdom Metazoa; phylum Chordata; class Aves; order Passeriformes; family Artamidae; genus Gymnorhina; species Gymnorhina tibicen. Next base: position 607,267 of record VXAZ01003479.1, read on the forward strand.
TGTTGCTAATTATGGTGCAGTTACAGGCCTTCATTTCAACAGGCTGAATGCAGAGGGGCTCTGACCCTTGCTTTTCTGCTAAGTACCTAAATGCTCTCTTCAAAGCATACAATTCATGAAAATCCTATGAAAGGAGCTACCTGCAGACAAATGCAAGGGCAGATGAATGCTACAAACCTGTGAATCAAGTTCTGTTTCCAGGAATATTGGGCCAAACATGCTTGAAAGAAGAGAGATGGAAGTATTCAAGGTAACTTACACCTGACCCTACATGGTAAGCCTGTAGCACGGACAGAGACCATCTTCACCAGCAACTCTTCTAGACATCTGAAGACATCAACTTGACTTGTAGCAGGGGATTTTTTTTCCCCATTTTAATTTCTACATGGGAAGCACTTTCTGTGGTTTCTCACCCACCTCCCAAACTGATGGAATTTAACCTTGTTTTCCCTTAACCTTTATTTAGCTAAGAAACTGACTAATCATCATAACAGAATGGGCTTTAGCAAACTAAAATCAGCAGAGGCTCTCAGGATAGCTGAGAGTCTTCCCTTCTCTTCCTCTGCCACTGCAACAAATGGGCTTTTCAGGCAGATTGAGCTTCCTCTGTTGAATCCCTCTGGTCTCAGGGACCAGCTCCAAAGGCTGCTCCAAAACACAGGTACAGCAAGGAACTACCCACCTTCTGACCTACATTTTGTCAGGGCCAGCTGAATAAATTTGTTCTCACACCAGTGCTATCCCCTCTGCTTAAAGCCTCTTCCTCCTTTATTACATTACTCTGCCCTTTCTGTGCTCCCAAGCAGCCATTCCTTCTTCCCTGCCCTCTCTACCTGCTGCCTCTCTCCAGACAGCCTAAGCCCGCTTTTTTCCTCTCAGGATGGGCTCCCTGTTCCCTCCTGGGCTGCCACTGGCCCATGTCAGTGAGACAGGGGTGCTGCTCAGCCACTCTGCAACACGAGCCTCAGAATCCAGCAGCTGTCCTCCTGCAGTGTGGCAAACAGCATTTGTGTGGCACCTCACGCCAGTTCCTCCTGAGCCCTGTAGGATGGCAGTAATACATTGCCACAATTAACATCCTTAAACACCGTTTAATTAATCCACTGAAACCCTAAGAAATTTTAATTAACGGCAGCTTTAGTAGTATTTACTTCACCTTCAACACGTAAGCTCTGGCAGTATTTCCAAAGGGAGGACACTGGCAGAGCAGTTGACAAGACACCCTTTTCCCGACGTTTCTGTTGCTCCCAGAGCTCGCAGCCAGCTCTGTGCACTGACAAGGACACGTTCCTGCAGCAGCCCTCCAAGATGAGGGTCAAGTTAATGTCGTTCCGTTGCTCTGCGCAATTCCTGTCATGGACAAGGTTAAATAAATTCACCAAAAGCAAGCTTTGAAGGAAGTGTTATTGCAGTGTTTGATTAACAGCACAGATTGGAGGGGAGTCTGACGGGAAAGCCGAGAGTTCTGCTCCATTTGGAGATCTCCATATCGTAGCCAAGGTCGCCGTGTCTCAGCTGCCAGCCTTGAATGATGTTTGTGTAAAAAGCAGATGCTCTTCAGGCTTCACATGCGCTTCTGAATACAAACCCACAAGTCTGTGAATTCCAGCAACCAAGCAGACTAATGTACTTCATCCCTCAGCCCTACAAAATGGCAAGATGCTGCTGTTCAGATTACCAGGATAAAGAAGGATTATCAGATTTCTGAGGGATCTAACCTGCTATGTCAGGTGTCCAGGCAGACGAGCTCTGCAGCCTCTTGCAGCAGATTTGTGCTCATTTGCACAACACCTTTCTCTGGTGCCTCTTACAACAAAACACATGTTCCCTCTGAGCTACCTATCATGGACAATTAATAAGGGAAAAATAGAAGGAAAAAGAAAAATACTCTCAACGTGCTACAAATCAAGCACATGGGACTTTATTTCTGTTGCTAAAACTGCAGTTCACCCCAGGAGCACAGGAGTGATCCCTTGGGCCCAGACACACATACTGTGCTCTAAGGACACTAACAGGTATCCACATTAGAATGCCGTGATGCTCCCTCAATTTTTAGAGTAACTGATGTGATACAAAGCTTCAGGGTAGGGAGTCAAATGTTGATGTTCCAGGGAATGGGGACAGCAGTAATCTGAAACACAGATCAGGTGTCTTTAAACTTCAATTACTAATTAACTATTATTTTGCTAAATACTTGAGGCATGTAACACCAGCCAAAACCCTGTTGTGGGGGGGAAAAAAACCCAAAAATAAATTCTTCATGAGCAACTGAACTAATAATTCAAAACACTATCCTGGTATTACCAAATGAGCAGGACTCCTGCTATCATAACTGCTACAGAGTCTGAGGTCAAATACCACTGCCCTACTTTAATCATTTATCTACAGAACAAATTAAAACTACATGTATCTGGCTTAATGATGCCAGTGATGCATTACACTGACAAATACTGAGTTGAGATCTGAGCACTGAGACTTCTTAAATAATACTGTCTTAAATTTCTAATAAGCAAGAAATTAACTGTGCTTAAAACACACCTACTAAAGCCCTACTAAAATCCAAATCCCACACCCTGCATTGTAAAGTCCGAGCTAACTTCTTCAAGGCTTTGTAAGTAGTACATGAGGGCAGAACTCTGTCCTATTTCCTACCTCAGAGCTTAGTAACACACTGGAGCTGACATCAAATCTGACATTTGACTATGAGGTTTTCCTCTTGACCAGCTTACTCAGATCCCAAAATTTACAAACTGCATGCAGCATCCTCAAAGCAAGTCAGTGGTGAATAAAGGAGGGTCAGGCAAATACCTTGTCCCCCTGCCCTCTTACAGAGGAGCTGTCTAAAGATTAATTTGCAGTATCTACATGCTAACCAACACTTTTAGAAGTGTTTTTCATAGCCAAACTTGTGTTCAGCAGCCACAGTCCTGCACAGGCTTTGTATTTCTCTAATCACTCTACATGAGCACCTTCTAGTAACTACACAACGTGACTTCATGCAAGGCAAGAGTCAAGTAAGAGTGACCTTTAACAAAGCTCTCCTCCAAACTCCACACCTGGTACAAAACCCACTCCTGCCCCAAAGTGCCCAAGACGGCTCTTGGCTCTCTACCCAAATCCTGCCTTCCGTGAAATTGTTTCACAAGATGAGGGAAAAAAGTGCGTTGTCATTTTTCCTTCTCCATTCTTTCCACACTTGAGCAGTCAGTGCTTACAGGAAGTAGCACTGCTGTAGTTTGAATGGCCACACACATAAGAACTCCTTTTACCATTACTGCCCCCAAATACTCTTTTAAGCAAATAAGCTTTAATGTCCATTGCAAACCAGAGGATGAAGGGTTCAACTTTACTTGTTACTGCTGTTCTTTCCTTCAAAACCTGGCAAAAATGCAGTGGTGAAAGTCTGAGCATCACTGCCAGAGAAGCTGTTAGATTCACACCAGCTGTAGGAAAAGTCAGAGGCGTTCAAGATCCCACCACCAGCACCACCTGAGCCCCGGGCACGGGCTCTGCAGGGAATCAGAGGTGCATTTAGGAAGAAGACACGAGACACGTCCGAGCAGCGCTGGATTTCCCCCACGCAGCTGACTCACAGCTCGCCTTTTCCCACGAACGGGCTCGCTGGCGTGACCTCCAATCTCCTATCCTGGGGACAAGAAACTCCAAAACTTCTGGGAAACAAAGCACTGCATAGCCTGGGGCTCAGGGGAAACCCAGAGCAGCGCTTCCCGTGCGGACCATGCCCGCACAGCCCCCGCTCAGGGCCCCATCCCCTCACAGCCCGCCGGCAGCTAACCAAGCCCCCTCCGTGCCCTCACAGAGCTGCGGGAGCGGCTCAGCTGCCCCCACACCCTCACAGCGCCTCTATTCCCCCATGGCGCCCACACTCACTCCAGCCCCGCACGACCCCCGAGGGTCTCTCCCTGTCCTCGGAATTCCTCCAGCCCCTCACGACCCGCGGAGGTCCCTCCATACCCTCAGGACGCCTGCAGACCCTCACACCACCCCACAGCACCCGCGAGCCGCCGGGCACCGCCCCCGGCCCCTCCCCGCGCTTGCGCAGCCCCACCGCGCCTGCGCCGCGCCCCCGGGACTATAAAGGCGGCAGTGCGGGAGCTTATCCCGGTGTCGCCTCCCCGTCGCCGGTGTCACTTTGCCGTCACCTCCGGTGTCCCGTCTGGCAGCGAGGATGGAGGCGGTGGTGCGGCGCTGCCCGTTCCTGGCCCGTGTGTCCCAGGCGTTCCTGCAGAAGGCCGGGCCGTCGCTGCTGCTGTACGCCCAGCACTGCCCGCGCATGATGGAGGCGGCCCCGCCGGCCGCCCGCGCCCTCGCCACGTCCGCCGCCCGCGGGCAGCAGGCGGAGGAGGAGACCCCCGCGGGCCGCCGCGGTGAGTACGGCCGGGGGAGCGAGCCGAGGGTCACGCACGGGCCCCCTGAAGGGGAGGAAAAAAAAAATAACACAGACATGGGATGTCACAGGAGGAAACTTCTGGAATAGGCAGCGCTGAGGCAGGGGTTGCTTAATCCTTGAAATGTCCGCGGTAATGAAATTTGTGACCGTGGCATGAATCAGGGACCGCCTTGCTGGGGCGTCCTGCGGCGAGCCCCGGGTGGGGATCCGGGATCCTGGGTCTCGGAGCGGTGTTTCTCGTGGTACAGTGGCCTTTCACGCCACTCGGGAGCATTCCTTGGGAATTCTTCCCCAGGCACTCAGGGGAAGGAGCTGAGGCTTGCAGCAGAGGAAGCTGCATGGCTGACAAATCTCCGAACTCCTCGAAAGAAAATCACAGTTAGGTTAGAAGAGACCTCTGAGGTCGAGTCCAGCCTATGACTGAACACCACCATGTCAATTAAACCATGCCAGTTAGTGCCACATCCAGTCTTTCCTTAAATCTTTTCCTTAAATATTCCCATTGGGAGTGAAAGACAGATATTTGTACTCCTCAAAGGGTACAGTGCTAGATCTAGCATCTTAAATCAGATGTCCCTTGGGTGTTACTAGGATTTGATGCTTGTATAAGTAAAATGTGACTGCTCAGTTAAATAGTTCTGAATGGGTCCTGCTAAATTAATTGCAAAAGTAGTGGATCAAAAATCTTAAGTCAGTGTGTTAAAATGATGAAGCTGAAGTGTTTTCCCTTCTCTGCCCCCATCTCAGAGGCCAAAAATGTTAAAGAGGCGGCCCAGCAGAATACAGATGGAACCCAGCCTCCTGCTGGCCACCCACCTGCGAGCGCTAGCCAGAGTACGGCCACCAAATGCCCGTTCCTGGCAGCTCAGATGAATCACAAGAACAGCAACGTTTTCTGCAAAGCCAGCCTGGAGCTGCAGGAGGATGTGCAGGAGATGCAGGCGGACAGGAAAGGTACGTTCTCTGTGCACTGAAGTGGTGATACCTCCCGAGAGCTTCTGGTGCCTGACTTGGCTCTGCAGCATGCCAGGTGGGACAGGCACCACTGAAAGGATGCAGCTGGGATCAAGGGAGACTGCAGGGAGAAGCTGCTGGAGAATGGAGGTGTTAATGACATACCTGTGACGTTGTGCAGGTTTTCCCTGGGTGGTTTTGATGTGGGAATACCGTGCGCTGTATTTTGGTGTGCTGACTGGCTCTAGACGTGTGAGTCAAGCTGTTACACTTGCACCCAAGCAGATGCTTAGATCTGAAGAGAGCTTTGCCAGGGTGCTGGTTTAGACAAAGGTTTTATACCCAAAGATGGAGGAAAGTGTCGAGACACTGGGCAAGTACCAGCACAAATCCAAGCTTGAAAGCAGGCAAATGGTTTTGGGGTGGGTTTTTTGTGTTTATGGAACTAAAGGGTGTTGGCTGGCTTGCAGTGGTCATGCAGAAGGGCTGTCCTTCAAAGGAAGGAACTTTTTAGCAGTATCAGTAAAGCCTTGCTGCCTGTCTCAGGAGGCTTATTTTACTTTTCTGTTTGCCTTCTGTGGCATAGTTTTAAAAAAATAAACCTGTGCTAACAGAACGAAAAGGAAGCAGCTGACTAGAACTCTGCCTTCAGTTAGGTGTGTACCAATCCTTTCAGATAAATGCTGTAGCTGTATAGCGTGGCTCTCTGAGTCACGATGAACCAAATACGTTGTAAGGAAATTCCCTGTTGTATTGTGATTGATTAGCAAGGCTAATCCTTCTATCTCGTCCAATGCAAATTTGTAAGCAAATAAAATAGTTGATCCAAGTAGGATCAACGTGGGGTTTTGGGCATGTCCTTCCTAAGACTGAAGTGTTGATTTAACTTAAAATGTTTGCGCCTCTGAATTCAACTTACTTCACTTTGTTTTAAACCAAACAAACTCACTGGAATTTATTACAGTGTCTGTAGGTACAGAATTTGCCAAAATACCAAGTACTTCCACAGTGAGAAAGATTGAGACTGAGGGAGAAGAGCAGAGTGGCCTGCTCAAGAAGTTTAAGGATATTATGCTGAAGCAAAGACCGGAAAGCGTCTCTCATCTGCTTCAGGATAACTTGCCAAAATGTAAGAATGTCTGGCAAAGCCCCCACAGGCCTGGTCTGTTGCAATTATTTCCTGTGTGCTCAAGTCTCTGTGTCCTTTCAGCTGTATCCACCTTCCAGTATGATCAGTTCTTTGAGAAGAAGATAGATGAGAAGAAGAAGGATCACACCTACCGAGTGTTCAAGACCGTGAACCGGAAGGCGCAGATATTCCCCATGGCAGATGACTACACTGATTCCCTGATCACCAAAAAGGAGGTGTCTGTCTGGTGCAGCAACGACTACCTGGGCATGAGCCGGCACCCTCGTGTCTGTGGAGCAGTTATGTGAGTAGTGCCATGTTCTTAAGAGGCATTTTCAAGCTGTGTTTTGTGGGAAGGCTTCTGAAGAATTGATTTCTGTACTGTGGGGCATGAGTTGCTTCTGATGTGATTCTTGGTGTGCAGTAAAGATTACACTCCTCTCTTGAGCTGGGGTGGGTCACTTAGTGTTTAGATCCAGGGCTGCACTGTGTGCATTGGTCACTGATTGTGCTCCTTGGATCTTCCTTAGAAGCCCCCAGATGTTACCAGATAAACTGGATGTTGTATTGCAGCTGTACTTGGTCACTGATTTCTGACCTTACTGGACTCCTGAGTGTGCAGGTTGCTCAAAGACCCAACAGCTGCTTTTTGCTGCCAGTTCTTTTTCAGAACAGTCCTGATAATGTACTAGAATGTTTTCAGCGTGATCTTTTATTCTTCTGTGTGTCACACAGCAATGCTGATGCCTCTCTTGGGCCCTCTTTAGGGAAACACTGAAACAACATGGTGCTGGAGCAGGAGGCACAAGGAACATATCAGGAACAAGTAAATTTCATGTCGACTTGGAAAAAGAACTAGCTGATCTTCATGGAAAAGATGCAGCACTGTTGTTCTCATCTTGCTTTGTAGCCAATGATTCCACTCTCTTCACTCTAGCGAAAATGCTGCCAGGTGAGATCTCAGACTGCACCTCTGTTGCCACAAAAACACAGCCTTGCCCCAAGCTGTTGGGAGTAGTATGTTTTGCAAATAGCTGTCCAAAGTGAGGATTCACCCTAATCCATCAGATTATGGTTAGGTGCTTTTAATGCCATATTCAAATTATGTTCAACACAAATCACAGTATCAGCCTACTGAGATTGAGATCTATGAGCTAGGAACTGCTGGAGGAATTAGACAAGCAGAGTCTTCTGTTCTTGCATTTAAACTCTACCTGAAAATGAGACAGTGGGACTTTAGTGTCCTCCCCCTGGAGGGGGTGAACTTCTCTCTCACTTCAGAAGTTAGGGGAGTTACATAACTATTTTGTCAAGCTCTCATTTGTGTTAGTTTGAACACTTAAAATAAACCTCAAGTATTATTCTTGCTTCATGATCTGTAACTTGCTCTTCAGATCAAGAGCATTACTTTCAAGAACAAGCTACCCTTGTTTCCTGAGCTCTTCCCATACATAATGCAGTGCTAGGAATCAGTTAATGCTTTCTATACTGAAAATGTAACTGGGCTGTTTCCTCAGGTTGTGAGATCTATTCTGATTCTGGAAACCATGCCTCCATGATCCAGGGGATCCGTAACAGCAGGGTGCCAAAACATATATTTCGCCATAATGATGTCAACCATCTTCGAGAACTATTGGAAAAGTCTGATCCATCCACCCCTAAAATTGTTGCTTTTGAAACTGTTCACTCAATGGATGGTAAGTTGACATCAAAGCCTCCTCTCTGCCTCTAGTGCAGTTAGTCCTCAAATCATCTGTTTTAGGTCTCAGTGTGTACAGTGCTATAAGGGTTGTTATGGGGTGCTTCTGGGGTTTATCCAGTCATACAGAAAATCCTAAACTGCCAGTCACTGCTTTGGTTCCTAGGTGCTGTTTGTCCTCTGGAAGAGCTGTGTGACGTGGCCCACGAGCACGGGGCCATCACCTTTGTGGATGAAGTGCACGCTGTGGGGCTGTATGGAGCCCGAGGAGGTGGGATAGGAGATCGGGATGGGATCATGCACAAGATGGACATCATCTCTGGAACGCTTGGTATGCACAGCCTGGCACTTCTGCAGGAGCTGAGGCAGCAGAGCTGCTGAGCAGCCAAATTAAGTGGGTTAGCTCAAAAGCAGTCTAGTCAAGTGAACTTGTTAAGGGCTGCTGGGGCCTAGGATTTTTCAAAAAACCCAAGGGATTTAAGTGCGCCCCACAGTTTGAAAAGCTTCTGTTAAGCTACTTACACTGCCTTACAAATAGTTAAGGTAGCTTTGTTTGGGGTTTTTCTTTAAGCAAGCTAGCAAAAAGTCCTCCAGTGGCATGTTATACAACTCAAGAAGAAATTCAGGTGAGAATGCTAGTAGAGCAGTTCTCTATATTTAGTAGTACTTAGTTCCTTTATGTGAAATGGAGTGCTCCTAATCTAGAAACCTGAGATGGGGAGTTATGTAAAGAGATTTGGCAAGTACTGAAGCAACTGCTATTATCTGAGTAGAATGCAGGCTCAGGAGTAAGTTTACTGCTGCAAACTGGAAGGTTGTTTAAACAGCTTTCAAAACATAAATAAAATTTACTAGGAAAGTTCATGCCTTTGGAACTTAAAGTCTTGGGTTACAGCCTAATAGGAGCAGAAGCATTCCCCAGACACCCTAGTTCTGTCTGTGGCTGTGTTCTTCACTCCGAACATTTGGAAAGGAGGGCTGGTATCAACTGCACAATTACAGTAGCAGCCTTCTGTGCTCCTTAGGAGCATGGGCTATTTCTAGCATCTCTGAAACAGATTATTTTAAATCTGCTGAGAGACTTAGTGTTGATCGCTTGGGGTCACTATTGAAGTCCCTGCTTGATGACAGGGCTTGTAAGGTCTGCCCCAAAATCAAAACTTGAGTATTTGAGAGAGGCATGAACTGTCCTTGCTGTGCAGTAACTAGCTCCATGTTATCAAGATTGGCTTAAAAACAAAGCTGTACCATGTGCTGAGTAAATACAAGATTACCGGGGAGGGGGGGCTGGAAAATGCCATCACTCCATTAAGTGTGCGGTCAAAATAACCCATTCCTCCAAGTGAAAAGCTCCAATACTTCAAGCCATTCCAATAGGTGGAAAGAATAAGTCCAGTTACTTTTTTTTTCCCCCCCCCCCCCCNGTGGGAGGCTACATCTCCAGCACGAGCTCTCTGATAGACACGGTTCGTTCGTACGCCGCCGGGTTTATTTTCACCACGTCGCTGCCCCCCATGCTGCTGGCGGGGGCCCTGGAGTCCGTGCGGACGCTGAAGAGCGCCGAGGGGCAGGTGCTGAGGCGCCAGCACCAGCGCAACGTCAAGCTCATGAGGCAGATGCTGATGGACGCGGGGCTGCCCGTGGTGCACTGCCCCAGCCACATCATTCCCATAAGGGTGAGGACTTGGGGTGCTGTTAACATGGGGCTGCAGTGCCCGTTTTGCTGTCCGTGAGCACGTTACGCCATCAGGTATTAGTTACTGCCTTCACAAAGTTCAAACTCATCGTGTTGTTCAGCAGTGATGTGCCAGGAGCCTGGCTTAAGCTTAAGCCTGGTGTAAATATAAGATAGAGGGAGAAAGTGTTATGAAACCCACAATCTAACAGAAAATAAGGAAACTGCTAACAAGCTACTAAAAAGATCTGGGGTATAAACAGCTACCTGCCTAGGCTGCAGTGGTGTTCTTGTGCCCATAGTGCTCTGCAACACATACTCTTAACCTTTCTGGCATACATGTTACTTACCAGCCCTATCGGATTCTTAAGTTGGGCTGACACTTTTACCAGCTCTCATCTTTTGGTTGATCTTGTAACTTAAAAATTTTGAACCTCAGGTTGCAGATGCTGCTAAGAATACAGAGATCTGTGACAAGCTGATGAGCCAGCACAGCATCTACGTCCAAGCCATCAACTACCCGACGGTTCCCCGTGGAGAGGAGCTGCTCCGAATTGCCCCTACACCCCACCACACCCCTCAGATGATGAGTTACTTTATCGGTGAGCGGACTCCTGCATCAGTGCAGTGAAGATACTGCCTGTCTGTGCAGTGGTTGTACTGAAGATGAGGCTGGGAAGCACTTAAGTGTTAGAAGGCATGAGCTGGACAGTGTCTTTCCACTGCTGCAGCACATACTGCACACTTCCCTGCTTGGAGTGTGAAGGCCAGTGCCCTGTGACTTGGAACAGAGGGTGCAAGGCCAGTGCAGACCTATACCCAGACCTATACTCTGCTCATGCATTGTCCAAACCAATCTTCACATGTTATGTGGATCCCAAAGAACTCTGCTGTCCTCAGCTGAGCTGTTAACTTGCCTTAACCATGGATCTGTCCAGAGAAAGTAGATCCTTCTTGATCCTGTCAGGAGAGGTGGTATGAGGATAGCTGAGACTTAGCTGCAGCCCCATTGTTTCAAGAGTGTGTCAGAGTGAAATCCTATTATCCCTGCTCACTTGTTAGGAGAATAAATATGCTGACACTTCTGCTGCTTCTCTAAAGCAATCCAGTCTTAAGCTTTGATCTTGATAAACTTTTCTTGACAGAAAAACTGCTGGCTACATGGAAGGATGTTGGTCTGGAGCTGAAGCCACACTCCTCAGCCGAATGCAACTTCTGTAGACGACCCCTACATTTTGAAGTGATGAGTGAACGAGAACGAGCCTACTTCAGTGGCATGAGCAAACTAGTATCTGTCAGTGCATGAAAGTCACAGTGTTAGTTGTTGTCTAGCTCTAGTATTGAGTCAGTAGCATTTTTTAATTGCTCAAGTATTTTAATTGTAGTTGAAGCACTAAGCTCTGAAAATAAATTTCTAGAGCCATGATGCCCAGTTGTGTTGTGTGTTTCTCTGTGTCCCTTCCATAACTGGAACTGAAGTGTCAGGGGCTGGGAGGGCAGTTGGTGGAATAAAACAGTGCTCTACAGCTTAATGTCCTTCATCTGAGCTACTGCCTGTCCAATGACTATGCCCAAAGAACTTCAGTACTGCTTCCTGCACGGGGTTTGTTTATTATGAAAAGAGAAAATGTGGGGCACCTCCCTGAAAGCCCTGGAAAACATGCAAGTATACTAAATATATACTACATAGATGTACACTACATAAATACTACATGCCCACTAAAACTTAACATGTTTAAGGTGCTTGTATAATCAGCTTGCACCCATGTTTTGGGAGGCAGGCATTTAGCATGGGTTCTGCTAGATCTCCTTCCTTTGTAGTTCTGTGCACAAGCATTCCCCACAAACATTCCCCTCCTGGCATTCACTACTCCGAGGAAGAAGGGGCTAAGGGGATTAATTAAGTGGCATGTTCTGAGTACCTGACAGAAAACCTAGGTGGTGGTGTGGCAGGGGCTGGAAAAGGAAGGCCTGTTCACCACTTGAGGTGGTCAGTGCAGGTTGGCTCTGGCTGCCTCTGTCTCTGCAGGTCTGTATGAGCTGCTGTTCAGTGCACTCAGACCTAGACGGGTGTAAAAGCTGTCAGCAAGCAATTTAATAGTTCAGGTCTCTGAGAGAAGTCATTGTAGGAGAACATCACTGCTCCCTTTACAACCCTTCTGAGACCTTAGGCCTGTTACACCCAATTGCCATCTTATTTCATGCTTTGGTGAATAGCAACAGCCTGCTTTGAACAGGAGGAAGTAATTCTGTGGGTGAGCACGTGTACTCAGAGGTCAGCAGTGGTGTGAAGTCAAGCAGAGCACTGAGCTGCTCCTTGCATGTCACTGCACGTCCAGGGACTGCTCCAGTGGCTTTCACAAGCCCCTGAACAGCCACTCTATCCCAGGACTTGTGTTTTCTGGCTGTAATGAGCCACCCTGGCACTTTGCCCGGCTGTCACATTCACGTGTGTGCTGTGAGGCTCCCTCCCACTAGGGATCCATTATAATATCACAACTAGCCATGTGGTTGTGGAGATAGAATCCCAAATTAAAGCAAAATCATCAACTCCATCAGCTGGAAGTCACCAGTTGTTTAAGCATGTACTGAAAAGCACCCTGCTATTCTCGGAAGAGTTCTTATAAAACATTTGACTTCCCAAGCAGCCAAGCTTCTTTGAAAAAGCCCTTGTCCAGCCTACCACGGGGCCGCTGCTGCCTCTGCCACGTGCAGGTGTTCTGTAGAAGGGAGGATGTGACCTGCCTGGCCTGGCCTTGCCTTGCCATGAACCATTTGTGGCCCAAAACTCAATGAATATGCATCTGTTACAGAGCTCTTCCCCTTATCCTTTAGGTTATATCACTACATTAACTGGAGACATGGAGTAAAAAGCCACAGCTCCTCCATCAGCTTCTCCCTAGGACCTTGTCCCCAGCACCACAACGTGCCAACAATGTCACAACATTGTCACACTCTGGCAACAATCAGCGAACAGCTGTAAGCAATCAGCGTGTGTGGGAGATAACACAACACGTTGACTCACATATGGCCATATTCTGACACTAACAGGTCACTTGCATTTCTGGTTTTTTTTTTCACTGGAAGCTTTCAGAATTGGCCCAGCCCATTTTACAAACCAGTTAATAAGCCCAGTTTTTCTTCCTAGTTTTTATAACAGCAACTCAACACTTTGTACTACCGAGGAGAAGAAATAAGACGTAGAAAGGTACCAGCTATCAGAAATCTCCAAAGTTCCTCCAAATTAATCACAGGAGAGAACCAAATCCCAGGATTCAAACCTGGCAGCCTTTGAAATGACAGGAACATGAATAAACCCAGCACGTGGCAGTCAGTACCTCCACACCTCTTAACATCAGCTGTGACAAATTACCTTTAGCACTGGTGCTGGCAAGCAAGAGTGTGAAAGCAGAACCAGGGCACAGCAAGAGGCCAGCAGATGTCCATCACTGAACTGCAACAGAAAGATAAATCCAATGGCACATTGAAAGGATAAATTCTCCCTGATGACAAGGACAAAGAAAGGAAAAATAAACACATATTGTTTCCCAGCAAATAAAACTTGAATGGGGGGTTGCATAAGTAGGGATAACTTATGTAAACTTTAGTTTGGTTCCCGGAAAAAATAATAGAGGAAGTAATCAGTAAAATATGTTTAAAGTCAGACAATGGCAGTGGCAGAGTGAGGAAGCAAGAATGCAGCCATAAAGCCATGGCTAACATTTGTCTGGGGCAAAATAATTCATCTAGTTAAATGCCACACAGCCCTAAACTCATACCCTGCTCCATTTCCCAACCTGTTTACACAACAGAGAAATCCCAGGTGCTACAGGAGCAACAAAACCATTGCATGTGCAAGCAGGAGCACGTGTTCCCCATTGCTGGGAGGGGGCTGCAGGGGGGTTCTCTTCCTACCACGGCCAGGGGCATTAGTAACACCACCAAAGTCACAGCTCTGGTGTCCCTGATGCTTTGCACCCATTTATTTTGGGACACATCCCTTGCACTGCAAACCCGGCCTGCTGCCAGCAGCTGGGATGGGGGATGTGTGTGTGGGCTCACTGCAAACCACTGCTGTTGGGGCACACGTTGGCACAAGGCACCAAAAACCTAATTCAAGGTAGCCCCTGGCCCAGGGCCGCTAGCCCAGCACTAGCATGGCTGGACTCCTGGTTATTTAGGATGTTCTGTGCCCCAGCCACCCTCCAGCTTGATCCCAAACCCTCATCATCCCCAGGTTAGGTTAGGCACCCTCCTCTCCACCCAGACCCTCAGTCTTGCATAGTCCCAAGGGGGCTGATCCCAGATATCCTTACCCCCACAGGTAAATAGCCTTTCAGTCCCTGCTGCTGCTACCTGCTTCCTGACACTCCCTAAGGCTTGTGGGCAGGGCACGGAGCTCTTGAGAGGGCAAGGGCTCATCTCCCTTTGCCACAGACACCTGAGGTTTCATAGCCCAGGTGCCAAGTGAGTCTTAATTCACACATTCAGCTTACAACCAGGTGTAACTCTTTTGCAGCCCCTCTGCTTCAGCTCTTGAGCTAAATCCTCTGAGATTTTGACCTTTCCCACCTGGGAATCCCATAAGGAAAAGCATCATGGTCCTATCATTTACCTGCAGCTCGTTTGCTGTAGAGTCCATGAACCTTTGTCTGTGAGTCTTAAAAAAACTGAGCACTCGGGCTGGCTGTGTGGGTGCTCAGCCACAGCCCCCTGCAGCTGCCCCCTCTATTTGAAGCAGGTGCCCTGCTGTCCCCTGCCCAGCCTGGCAAATGCCACGTGCCCTGAGGTGGCACAAGTCGCTGCTGACCAAATGTGGGTTTCCCAAGCATTGCCTGAAACCCCAGATCTTTGGCAACGCAGCAGCCGAGACTTTTAGCTCAAACCTTAAAGAGAAGCTGGGACAGGAAAGGAGGGCATGAGATGGAAAGAGATGGGGGACATGAGATAGGATGTGAGGGGACAGGTGATAACAGAATAGGAAGGGATGGAAGATGGAGAATGGGCTGGAGGATAGGATGGAACACAGAACGGGATGGGATGGAACAGGAGACAGGATGAGGTAGGATGGGAAGGAAAGGGTGCCCAGCCTTTGGGCTGCTCCTGGCTGTCTGTCCCATGACCATGCACTGATCCTCCAGCACGGGGGGCTGTCACCTGGAATGGCTGCACTGGCAGGGGTGGTGGCAGTGAGTGGGACGGGTGGGAAAAGGGGCACAGCCCTCACTCCCCCTCAATATTTGGGCAAGTTAAAAATTACCGAGCACAGAAGGGGAGCAAGATCCGAAGGAGAAGGGTGACTCAGCTTGTCAAATGACTCTGGTGGCGTCAGCCTGGCTCATTAGCATTTATATACAGAGGGAGCTCTGCGCTGAGGCTGCTTCCTGCATAGCAGCATCTTCCCTCCTTCTCCTCCTCCATGTCAAAGGGAAACTGATTCAGGGTTGTTTGGGGGTTTTTTTGCATTAAACTCTTTTTTTTTAAAACGTTTTACAGCCGGCTTTGTAGATCTTCCATCTCATCCTGGGCATGGAGGGTAAAGCTGAGACACGGCAATGCCCTGACCTGGGTGAGGAGTGGGAGGATTGGGAGCCTGGGATGCAGGCAGACCCCATTGTGTTCCTAATTCTTCTCTTGGCTCTGCATCCTCCTGCTTTCCCATTCCATGGCGAGGCAGGAATTCACTCCAGGCAAGAGAGCAGCCCCAGAAGCAGCTTTGCAACCTTGCAAAATCATCACCAGCCATTAAAACAAGGAAAGCTGGGCTGAGTGGGGGTGCTGCCTCCTGCAGCCGGCTCTAGCCCTGGGCAGTGCTGGAGTGTAAAAATGTCTGCCAGGCATTGAAAGGTTGTGCCAGACCCCTGGACTGAAGTGTGGATGTCCTTCAGAGGTGGTGAGGACTGGACTGAGCCAGGGCAGGCGGGCTGTGAGAGTTGCTGGCTCCTGGCTCACACTGTCCCAGCAATCTGCTTCGCAGCTCTGGAGCCCACAGCTGCCAAATCCCCAAACGTGGGGAACCCAGGGGATCTCCAAAGAGCATCAGACTGTTTTAAAAATACTTTATTCTTTAGAAAATACAGCGTTCAGTACAGTGTGCTCTGCTCCCCCCAGCTTCAACCCCCTGACTCCGCCGAGGCCAAGGCAACATCGGCACGTTCACCGCCACAGCTGGAAAGCAGAGGGCAGGTTTCCCTGACCCCTTTTCCATCCTCTCAGGGAGGCAGGTGGCTCTCGAGCCCTCGCTGGTACCCAGCAGCAAGGTGCTCTCCCCCCAAGCCCCCATTGCAGCCCAAATCACAGTGCCAAGCTTGGACCATGGAGCCGACGATGGCCCTTGGTGGCTGGGGACATCCCTGGGGGCACACAGGGGCTGTCATGCTCCCCCACACAAGGATTTGGGGTAGCCCATGTGATTATTGAGACATGGGGCTGCCCCAGACCAGAGACCCAGCTGAGAACCTGGGGGATAAGGTAATGGTGGGGGCTGGGGAACAGGGAGTGGGAGACCAGGGCTCAGGAACCCCTCAGCTCCCATCCTAAACAGGGATAGGGCTGAGTCAGGGCTGTAACAGCTCCTTCTGAGGGGGAAAACCTTGCTGGGGCAGTTCAAAAAGGGGATGCAAACATCACCCAAAGGCAGAGTGACCTTCCTCCAGGTCCAGGCTGAGCTCAGGACTCAGTGGGGAATTTCCACATCCCGTTGCCTGGCTCTCTGAAGGGAGAAACTCCCATCCCACAGGAAGCAAAGCCCACCCCGCAGGGGGTCCTGCCCACACCCTGAAGGGGTGCAGGATCGCTCCAGGCCTGGGGCAGAGGGGCCGTGCACACCAAGAGCGGGACAGGGGAACAAAGTCTGGAGGCTGGGGGAGCAGGGAAAGAAGCATTTTCTCTTTTCAAACAGGAATCCCCAACGCTACCCCCCTTCCCTTTGCATAGAGCAGCTTTCAGGTGAGCGTGTCCTTCAGTCACCCAGGGGACACCGAGAGCAGTGGCTGTGACCCTGAGGGGGACAGGAGCAAGGCTGGGGACATGGCTCTGCTGCTCCCGTCCTCCCCCCGCAGCCCCGGGGCTTGCACAAGGACACGGGGAAAAGAAACACCGACAACCCTGAACCCTCCCCCTCGCTCTGCCCCCAGGTGCAACAAGCCATCCAGATGTTTAAAAAAGGAATGAAATAGGAAAAAAAAAGGGGAAAAAAAAAAAAAAAAAAGGCTGAGATGGAGGGAAAGATCCCCAGGTCAGCGGAGAGGAAGGCGGGAAGCGCCGCAGGGATGGTGTCCGTTCGCCGCCGGCCCTGCGGGATCTAACTGTCCTCGCCATTCTCGCCCGGCCCCTTGATCAGCCGCTTCTGTCCCCGCTTGCCCACGGGCCCCTTGGGCTTGGCGAAGGCCTGCTTGAAGGCGTGCTGCTTGGGGTGCACCTCCTCGTACAGGAACTCCGCCGTCAGCTCCGCTCCGTCGTCGATCTCGATCTGCGCCCAGCAACGGGGAACGGGGGCTTAGCGGCTCCCTTGGGATTTGACACCCACCTTTGGGGCACCCAGCTCGCCCCAAGCGCAGCACAGGGGCTGGACCAAGGCTGCAGCACAGCCCCTTGGCGATGCCCAGCTCCATCACCTCTGGGGGGGCTAGCACTCACCTTCTTGGCGATCTCCAGGCAAAAATCCTGCTCCACGGTGTCCAGCAACCTGCTCTTGCAGCTGGAGTAGAGCATGCGCTCCTTGATGCTGCACTTGTACCCGGGCATGGAGTAGATAAAGACTGCGAGAAGAGAGCAGGGCTTGCGGCGCTGCCCGGGCTCATGGCCAGGGAGCACCGGCTGCATCCCACCCTGCTCATGGCTTTTCCAGCCCCAAGAATCCCAGATAATGTCCAGCAACAGAGCGTGAGCCATCCCATCCATCACCGCTCCCAAATCTCCCCTGGTACTCCTGCAACACCGGAGGAAACCAAACTGCCCATACAGATCCTCTGAGGCAGCACCCAGAGACCTGCACTGCACGTGGCACCCAAAGGCTTGCCAGCACCCACCACGGGAGGGAACTGACTCAAGGCTCCCTGACGCACCATCCCTATCCCCATCTCGGCTTGCTCCCCATGCGACCACTGGTCCAGGGAAAACAGGGATTGGCACAGGTTTGAACCAGCCTTTCCCAGTGCCGAGGCCCTCACCCACAGACTCCAGGTAGTCTCCCTCGTGTGAGTGCTTGTACAGGAAGAAATGGTAGCGAGCAGAGTCCTGGGGGATCCTCTTGGGCAGGTCAGCAATCTCCGTGGGGCTTGTGTGCACCAGGTCGATGGTCTCCCGCTCCAGATCCAGCTTCTGATGGACAGAGGGGACAGGGAGCAGATGGGAGTGAGAGACAGCAGCAGGAGGTGGGGAGTGGGTCACGCAGAAGCCACGTGAAGGACCTACCAGCTGGATGTAGTTGATTTTCTTCTGCTTGAGAGCCTGGATGGCTTGCTGGGCATCCAGCTGCAAGGGGAAGGCCAGGCCCTGCAGCGTCTGGTGCTTGCTCTCCACGCTGATCTCCGTCTTCACCTGGGGATGGAGACCACCTCGAGCGTCAGGAGACAGTGGCAAAGGGTGGGGAAGGGAGAAACAGGAAAACCAGCTGGTTCTGCAGCTAAAGGCTTCTCATCCAAGGAGCTGTCTGTCTCCTGTCTCACAGGGACCATGGCATTAAACCACCAAGAGTCAGCCAGGCTCAGGATGGTGGTGCTTGTCACCATCCCACCTCTCCAGGACATCACCCGGCCCCAGCCATGCACCCCCACACCCCCTGCTTCACTCTCAGCAAAGACCAGCTCGAAACCAACGTTTCCCAGCGAGCCCCTGGCAGGGATGCTGTGACCAACACTGGCACGTGTCCTCTCCGATCATCTCCGACTGCAACCTGTGGGTGACAGGGGAAGCCCTGAAATCACAGCACTCAGCTGGGCACCCCACCCTCCTCAGTGGGTTTAACTGCAGCAGACAGGCATTCCCTCCAGCGCTGGAGTTGGGGATTGGAGATCCACAGCTCCGAAAGATCCCAGCCGCTGTTTTCCCCACAAACCCTACAAGGCAGAGGCTGCCGGCCGTATCTCGAGCAAACCCCCTAGTCCAGGAGACCGAACCCCACTTCAAAGAGGGGCGAGAAAGAGATTGCAGAGACATCACATCGCTCCAGCTGCCTCCATCCAGCCACAGCGGGGGTCCCTGGTGGGACTGGGGGAAGGGGCAGGACGCGGCGGGCACACCATACCTCCTCGGGGTCGGGGTACTCTACCAGCGATGGGCAGCAGCAACAGCCCCCCACCATCTGCCACAGAATACAGGGAGACGGTGTCACCCCGATGGCAGAGGAGCCCCTCCCACCTCAAGACCCCCTCCCAGGGAAACACTCCAGCAATACTATCCCAGGTGCTCTGCAGTGAGTGTGGGTCCCTTTCCTTTGGGATCGGTTTTGGGGATTTTGGATAGAGGCCAACCTTTATGGTTTTTTTTTCTTTCTTCATTTCCCTCCCCCGATAGAGAAAAGGAAGAAAAGTCAAGGCATGCCAAGAGAAACGCAAGAGTTGGAGCTGACATCTCAAAACCACTCGGCAGCACTGAAGTGGATCTCCTTACAGGCTGCCCTTTGTTACAGCAGCCCCACGCAGCACCCACACGCTGGGGGGACGATGGAGCCAGATGCCTGGAGCAGAGCATGCAGGAAAACACTGCCAGGAGAAGGAAAAACCGGGCATCAAGCGGGCAGAGCAGCCTACCATCTCAGTGCTTGAGTCTCGGGAACAGGAATCCTGCGAGCGTGGGGAGAGGAGACACACTGTCAACGGCACCCGGCGCAGGGACGGGGGTTCTGTGTGACAGGAGGAGGGGTAGGGGACAAGGATATGCCAGGAGGAGGGAGCTGCACCACCTCTCTGCCAGAGGACAGGGGAGGCCGATCCTGGCGATGTGGGCAGGGAGAGCAGCAAAAAACGACACAGGAGATGCCAGTGCTGGGGAGGAGCGGGAGGGAGAGCCTGGGCAGCCCCGAGCCCGGGCATGCAGGGTCTCCACCAACATCCCTGCGCAGAGCCCATGCCTGCCCTATCTCCTCCTGGCTCCCCAGCCAGTGTGGCCCCAACCCAGGGTCTGGAGGAGTTCCAGCACTTGCAGCAATAGGTTTTGGGCTATCCTCCACCAAAGAGCATATATGGAAGGTTTGTGAGGAAAAATTGCCCAAGCCTCTATCCATGCTAAGCATCCTGGAGGATGAGCAGGGTGTTAATGTGCAGCTCTCAGGAAAGGGAAATAACTGCTGAGGTGGGCACAAAGTCCAGCTGACCTCCAGCTCTGCTGTCCTACCATCCCCCAGGGTGCCAAGGCACCAGCAAGGGCCCGAGGGCAAGCGCCCAGGGATTCAGGACACACACAAGATCACCTGGTCCCACCCTGTGGAGAGGTGCAGCACAAGGACATTTCCACTGCCAACACCTCCAGAACTCCATCTTTCTCTCCCATAAATGCAAGGGGACCGGCAGAGTTACGGTGGGACCATAGAGACCTTAGCTCTGACACAAAGCACACTGAAGTCCAAAAACACCAAGAGGTGGAAATTTGTCCCAGCAACATCAACTACCCCATATTCCTCTGTATTTTCTACTCCTTCCCTTTTCAAAAACATTAAAAACTGGCTGCCTGAAACACTCCCCAGGGCACAGCCTGGGAGCAGTGCATGGGACAGCTGAGCATGTGCTGCATCCCAGCCTCCCAGCCTTGCCAGCAGCAGGCTTGCCTGGGCGGTTATCTCCTTTTCTTTAGGGTAGATTTTCTCCCCCTCTTTCCTCCCTTCTGGCAGGATGCTGACCCTGCCTAAGGAGCATTTCTCTGTCTTATGGCAAAAACCTCATGGGAAGGTTCTGGCAAGGCCTCTGCTCCACCCACCAACGCTGCGGGGCAGCTGTGAAGGACACCCCCTTACACACTGTGATGGCACCCCCACCTTTGGCTCCTCTCCATTCTCCTGCCTCCTCCCCCAGCTCCAAGGCTGCCTTCCTCTTCCCCAAGGGCCCGCCAATGGGATATGCTCAGCTCCCCCCTGCCTGTGTTTCTGAACCTGCAACGCTTCTACAAAGACTCCCCAGTCGTGGGTGTTGAGCTCAATGCCAAATTCAAAGCTGTTTCTTACCCACGGTCTGCTGACAACTATCAGCTCAGTGAAGCTGGCATTTTCCAGCTATTAAAAATATATACATATGTAAAGCAGGTAGCAAATTTCCGTAAGCTCCCACCCAGCTATCAAAAAGGGGGTTAACTCACATCACCACCTCTGTCCATCCAGTCCTCAAACCACAGGGAAAGTTTGCCTCATGCAGCCTAAAACCTGCTTTCCCAAAGGCTGGGCAGCTCCCTGGGGGACGTGCAAACCTGGGTCCTTCCTTGCTCAGCGTCAAAGGCTGCTCTGCTGGCCCTGAAGCTGCTGCCCTGCAGCCCTTGCCTGTCCCTTTGGGCTGTGCTGCTGCCCTTCTCTTCCCATCCCTCTCCGCACTCATCTGGTGGCTGAGGAGGATCCCAGGCAGCTTCTGCCTGACCAGAAACACAGCCATGTGTGGGGTGAAGGCTGCAAATCTGGCCGGTGTCTTGGAAGGTTGTGAGTCAACAGCGTGAGAGGGGAGGGGAGTGGGGCCTCAGCAGCAGCTCCAGGTGAGGGGCACAGCAATGCACTCGTGGGATGGTGGCTTTTAAAGAAACCACGTCCCTTGTGTCACTTCTGGAATCCTAATGGATTGGTTGAACACAGGGGGATGCACTGGGTCCCGGACCTTGCAGGGGCCTGGGCAGACACACACAAGTGCTGAGGTCAGGGTTTGCCCCAGGCCCGATTCCCAGGTCACTGCTGGCCCTCACCACTCGTTCCCACGCACTGGATCTGCTCCCCCAAACTCAGCTGTCACGTGTAAGCACATTCCAGGCCCCCCCAGCCTGTGCACAAGGGACCCTGCGAGCTGCAGGCAATGAACGAGGCTGGAGGCATCACTGTACAGAGCAGGGTGCTACAGGTTGTGAGCTGCTCCCACACACCCCCCTTGATCACAGCCCTCTGCTTTGTGGGGCTCCACAAACTCCCTCAAAGCTGCATTTACTGGAAGTCCTGAGATTTCCCAGCCTGGGGAGGCCAGAACAGCACCAAGCACCCAAATCATAGCTCCTACTGCCTCCTGCTCCATGTCCAAGGCTGAGCAGCTGCAACACCAACACAGAGACCCCTGAGCACACCCAGCACTTGGCTGCTTCCCACCTTTAAATCCACAGGCAAAAATATATCCCTCTTCATCTCTTTCTAAATGTCAGTGAGTCCTCCCCGTGGCCCAGGCTGACACAGGGGACCATGTACCCTTAAAATAACCCCCAACAAACCAGACAGCAGCAGCACCTCCATCCAGGAGCTGCATCTCACAAAGGCGGGGGTGGGAGGGAAGGAGAACGAGGCAGATCAACGAGCATCACAAGCACCACTTACCTGGGCCATACAACCCTGTAAGACACCCCAACAGCCCCCCAAAACTACTTAATCCTGCAAGACAGGCCAGACAAGGTGATGGCACAGATCACAGAATCAGCTGAGTCAGAACAGACCCTCAAGGATCATCGAGTCCAGATGTCCCAAGGTGCCAAATAAGCCCCACAGTCACCATCAGCACCTCTCTCTTCTCCAAACATGGGCATCACCTTGGATCCTCCAGAAAAACTTCTGCCCTTGGATCCCCCAGAACACATTCTGCCCAGGTCCTCCACTAAGTGGAATAACTCCACTAAGACCCACCAGGTGGAGACTACCCCTTGGTGGCATCTCCCAAATGTCCCTCAACTTTGCCACCTGCAGACCTGCTTTGGCAGGTGGAAATCACCCCCATACCTGCTTCGACACGTAGAAACCTCCTGCCTCATCTGTGCCATTAATTAATGCCATGAGGCTGATTGGCTTCACATCTCCCACACACGTCCTGATCCATGAGTGCCACAGCCTCAGCACAGGTGGAAGAGAGGGATGCTCCTCTAGAGAGGAAAGCTTTCTATCCTAAGGGAAATCCCCCCCATCCCCAAAAAATACTGCTTCCAGGTGATCTTCCCACACGGTGTGCCCACCCTCTTCCCTGCCTTGGTGTGTCACAGCCCCAGAGAGGCTGGCACAAGTGCTGTGAAAGGCCACCAGGGAACAATGGTATCACAGCCTTGTGTGCCCCTAGCCCTACCCTGCACCTCTTACACATCCTTTCCAGCACATAAGCCCCCAAATTTAAGCTAAGATCTGTATTTCTTGGGACAGCATCCCTCATATTTATAGACATAAAGGAAGTGTATGGGAGAGGATGCTGCTGCAGCCCAAAGATAAGCGTGAATTCTTCCTGCCTTCCATATCTTCAAACTCAGCTCTGGCTTTTGCTCCAATACCCACAGGTCAGAGATCTGCTTTCAGCCCCAAACCATCTTCTGACTGTCAGCAAAACGCAGTCCTGAGCTCACGTCCAAGCAAGGGGAAAAAAAAGAGCAGTGCAAATTCCTCTTTACGCTGCCTATTTGACTGTGAGGGTGCTCCTCCACCTTGAGAAGGGCAGGAGTGGTTTAAATGGCAGAGAGCGAAGTAAAAATGAGCCATCCCTTTTAGCTGAATGCTCACTCCCGGCATCCTTCATCCCTTTGTGCCCAGAGGGCTTCAGGCTCCTCTCCTGGGGCTGCTGGACACCCACCTCTGCTGGACACCCACCTCTGCTGGACACCCACCTCGTTGATGCGGATCTGCTGGAGCTCCTGCTCGGCTGCGGTCAGCGGGGCCGGGGCAGAGCAGGAGGACACGTGCTTCTGGTAACCGCTCAGGGACACGTCCTCCTGCAGACAGGCACAGGGCGAGTGTCATGGGTGGTCATCGCTGCAGGGCTGGATGTACACCCGGCCTTGAGGTGAGTCTGAGCAACCCAGTGAGTCTCGGGCTCCCTCCTGAGCAGGAGGATCGACCTCAAGGCTCTTGGATGCCTCCATGCAAATCCCACCTTCGATTTGTCTGTTCTGACCACCCTGCCCCTCCCCAGTCACCCATGCCTGTGGCAGTGGGCTCCTCTGGCTGTTTCATGAAGCTCATGAGCATGGAAGTGAGAGGGAAAGGCAGAGCCCATAGCCCAGGAGCAGCAGAGGGACCCTGGAGCAGAGCAGGGATGCTCCCTGGCTTCCACCAGTACCAGAGGTCCCAACAGGACTGATGTCCAGGAGGCTCTGGCTGTGCAGCTCCTGCTGCCCACGGAAGAGAAGGAGAAACCTCCATCCAAGGCAGGGATAACCCCGGCGTGGAGGCAGCTCTGCCGCTGGAGTGACACTGCCACCACCTGGCACTTCTTCACCCATTCAGCGTAAAGCTCCACATCTTGCAGCCTTCCTCCCACCTCTTCCACACTCTCTGTCACCGACCACAGCCATGCAGGCAGGAGAAAGTGGCCACCCAGGGAGCAGTGTGGAGGACCAACACCCTGCTGTTCCCCCATCAAACACCAGCATCCCACATCCCACCACCCACACACTGAGCTCCGGGCAGGCTGCTGAAGCTCAGGGTCAGACCCAAAAGGCTGCCCAGGACCCACCACCGTACCTTCACTGTGCCAAACATCTCGTCCTTTATGTGCCCCCCGCCAAACTCCTTCTTCACAGTGGCTCTGGTGGCAGCGTACAGCATCTTCAGCCGGACCTGCCAGGACAGGGGTGGCAGTGCTGTCACACAGGGGCACCGGGGACCACGGAGGTGCCCAGTGCTCACAGCCACCATCCCACCACAGGCCCCACACACCTCAGCCCCTCCTGGGAGCACCCACCTAGTTTCCAGCTCACTGATTTCTAATGGCAGCATCCCTAGGCAGGGAGCAGCTGGGAAAACCCACCAGCACTATTTCCGGGGCTGCAGCCTTGCCAAGCGCTGCCCACAATCCAACAGTTTATTCCATGCTTTGCTTTCCAATCCCTGAGCTCCAGAGTGCCGTTTCCCACCTGCACCTGGGTTAGAGGAGGCACAAATACCACCAGAGCCACTTGAAAGTGACTTTTGCCTTTGGCACTTCTATTGCATCATTCTGCAAAATGCAGGGAAGAGCTCTGGCAAGTGCTCCTGGGCACACTGTGCTCCTGCAGTGAGAGCCTCTCTGGTTTGTTGAAAGATACACACATTTAAAATAGATATTCTATATACACGAGTTTATGTACATGTACACATGCACAAATATGCACATGCATATAAAATTACATAGGTATCACTTGTATATATATTTTTATATATGTGACAGTGCGTGTGTTAACGTGGCAGTAAATCTATTTAGCCTATACATCACACTAAACATATGACAAATATATATAGGATTTTATATACACACACGCAGGTATATACATATATATAAACACATAAGTATGCATATGGAAGACAAGCACACGTGTTAATACATCAGTAAATCTCAGGCCTGTTACAGGGACGTGCTCGGCAGGATGGCATTTTCCCAGCTGTGCCATTGACATCCTCTAAACCTGCTTCCCATCCAACCAGCCCTTTTGTGCCCACTCTCCAACAGCTGATTTTGGAGCCAGGCCTGGAGAAGGGCTGGCAGACACTCTGCATCAGCCTCAAGCAGAGCAGGGCCAGGCTGGATGCAAATCAGTGTCAGTGCCAGCTCTTCCTGGCAATGGCCAGAGCCATGGTGGGATGTCCCCGTCCCGGTCCCACGGTCCACACCACTTCCCCCTCTACATCCCAGCCCCTACACCTCCTCACTGCAGCACTGCAAAGAGGACAGAGACACAGTCCCAGTGTATCTCTCTGTGTCTTAAAAAATTCCCCATCCCCACAACAGTCTCCACTTCTCAACCCAGGCACAGCGACCGAGGGTGTGAACGCTCCTCCTCAGCCCCAGGGCAAAGTCCCCTTGGCCAGCACCTCCTCCCCCCTGCACCTCCCCCAGCACGTCCCTGTCCCCAGGCTGGGTGCCAGGGGCAGGAGCTCACCGGGGAGCTGTCGGGGGACCAGGAGATGAAGAGCCACTCGTAGCCCTGGGCGTTCTGGCTGTCCAGGCGGTACAGGACGTAGCACGGCTGCTGCTCGTCCAGCAAGGGCAGCACCAAGGCGTCGTAGTCGGCGTCCCAGCGCCGGGACAGCTCTTTGTGGGCTCCCAGCACGAGCTGCTCTGCAAGGAGAGGACAGGAAAGGAGGTGTGAGACGAAGGCAAGGCTCACCTTGCAGGACCAGGTGGCAGCTCACTAAGGGTTCACCGCAGCTCCAGCACCAACAATGATGCTGTGCTGCAGAAGAACAAACTCTGGCCTCGAGTCACGTGCAGGAGTGTACACCCCCAGGGATGACCCTCCAGGAGAGGCCGTGGGGCTGTGGCTGCTGTGGAGGGCTGGTTTTCTGCCAGCCTCCTGTCAACCATCTCCTCCCCTCCTGTGTTCCTCACGTTATAAATAAAAGCGGGAAATTCGTGCTCAAATATGTAATATCGAAATGTATGTTATAACTAAGTTTAAAACAACCAGAAGCTTTCCCAGAGAAAATCGTAACCTCGAGCAAGGACAGATTTACATCCCAAAAACAATGCTGCAGAGAACTGATGACCTTTCAAGAAAACATTGAGCTTGGCTCCTGAAATTTGCATTTTCAAAGAGAGCTTCCCAGCAGAGCTGATGAACCATCTCCGAGAAACCCCTCCCACCTTAGGTGTTAACGACCGGATCGAGAACCAAGATATGGAACATCATGAGCCATCAGATAACATCCTCTGGTGATGAGTGATTAATCAAGAGCAGGATGCTTTTTGTCCACCTCAGATTCATGAATAGCATGCTTCATGAATATACTGATGGGCAAAAACAATACCCTGGATCCGAACTTTATAGGAAAAACTGTATAAAAAGCAAGCTGTTGGAAACAGTCGATGTGAACAGAGGGAGGTCTGATGCGATAGAGGTCAGACCTGTGTTCACCCAGTGCCAATCCCGGGCTTGGCACTGTCTCCTTTTCGATCGTGGCATTGCGTGTACGAATTCTCGGACACGAAATAAATTTTATACTTGTTTTACTTTTAAATTGGGCGCACTTATTTATAACACTCACCAGCAAGGTCTCCTCTCTGGTGACCACCTTTGGCCTGCTTTCACTCTGCTCCCTCCAGCTCTGCAGTCCCAACCATCCCTCCTTGCTCACAGGAGAACAAAAGACCTCCCCCATCCCACCTGGACAAGCTCTAGGGGCACTAGAACACCTCACCAGGGACATGAAGAACCACCACCATTCTGGGTGCTGAGAAAAGTAATGGTCTCAGCAAAATCCAAAGCTGCTCTCATTGGATTCCCTGTAACCTCACAGGGGCCAAAGTCAGAGCTGATACCCAAAGCCTGCGTCTGTGGGCACCAGGGATGTCCTGGTGAGGGTCCCTGGAGAGGGACCATGCTGCCAGGAGAGGCCCAGCCTCTGGAAACAACCTGTGTATTTCACACACATCTCAAGGCAATATTTTCAGCTGCTACACAAGCAGCAGTGGGACTGGGAGCCCTGTAAGCTGGGCACTGCTCAGCTGGGATTCAAACACTGGTGCAGGCATCCTACAGACATGAATCCACACCCTGGCAAAGGGTCAAGCCAGGCTTTGGGATGGCTGGATGGAAAAGTGTTGGTTCTGGGGATACCAGCACAGGTTGCTGGAAAACAGCCTGTATTTTTATTCCGCTTGCAGATGCAGAAAGGTCTGAGGGGAGATTACGGGACTCACAACAAGATGAAGGAAAATCTGGAGGTGCCAAAGCAGAATGTGTTGGGGCCTTGGACAATTGGCACTTGAGGGCATGCTTGGCCTGGCATGTGCCCTGCCAGGACCTCTGCCCACAGCCCTGCTGCCCACTGGGAGCCAGGGAGCCCCTTGGCTGGGGCACGGCCCTCTCCCTCCCAACCCATTCAGCTCAGCAGCTCCAAATCCCATGGCAGGAAAGCTTTTAAGGAAAACAGCTGAGGAATGAAGGGTTTGGGAGGAATTACTCTCACCTCTTCTTCCCACCCAGGCAGGACATTCCATGTGACAGCAGCGTAGCCCTCCCCTGCCCAGTGCTGCCCTGGCATTTGCCACCACACACTGAATCCAGTTATTTGTGCACGGGTGGCACAAGTTGCTGGTTCAGTAACAAGGACAGCAGAGAACAAGGTGCTGAAAATACTTTACCTTTGGCAAAACCACCTGTTTCGAGAAAGGGAAGCTAAAAACCTCAGTGTACCCCTAAAACAAACACAAAGCTCTGTGAATGGATTTGTGCGCCACAAAGGCCTGAGATCCTGAAGAAACTGCAGGAATTTCGAAGGGCCAAACCCACTGGCAGCTCGAGGGTATCTCTGTCTGCAAAACAAACCAACACCTCTTGCACAAAGCCATCAGTGCTGAGTCACCCCAGGCTATTCCCGGGCTGTGACTCAGCCGGACCCCAGCCGTGCTGCGGGGAGCTGGCAGCCTTCAACTTTCCCCTGAGCGCTTTGCAGTTCTGCTCAATCCATTCAGGGACAAATTTTCTTCCTTGGGAAGTGTCAGAAAAGGGAAACTCAGAGCAGACGCCCTTCAGCCAAGTTCCACAGCACTGGCTGTATCAGGCTCTGTTTGCAGCAGGAGCTGCTGCTGGAAAAGGAGGAGCTGGGAGTGGTTCTGGCCCTCGAGGTGCCCCCAGCACTCCCTGCCTTGCTCTGAAATGCCTCTACAAGGCAGCCCTGCCTGCAGCTCTGGTGGGTGCCAATCTGCAAAACTCAGTGCACAGCACCACCTGTGAGTAAAGAAATCCAACAGGGAAGTCCACAAAGCCAATCTTGTCCCAAATCCTGCTGACAGCGAGGAGCAGAGCATCATCTAAAAAACACTCTGGACCACAAGCTGCTCTCGTGCCAGGAAACTGCTGCTGAGCCTTGGTGCACATCCTGCTCCCCTCCTCCCTCTTCCATCCAATCTCAGCTCTTCCCAGTAGCTCTCCAAAGGCAACACGACCTCAAATTGCTCCCAAAGTGTTGCTCAGCCACAACGGTGGTCTTGGGGATGCCTGGACACAGAGCATCAGCCATAAAGCTCCTTGCATCATCTTCCTCTCCTTTTACTCGCTGTCACCTGCTCCAAAATGCCCCAAGACAAATTCCCCA
Organism: Gymnorhina tibicen; assembly: GCA_013399875.1. Lineage (NCBI taxonomy): Eukaryota > Metazoa > Chordata > Aves > Passeriformes > Artamidae > Gymnorhina > Gymnorhina tibicen. The sequence goes on from VXAZ01003479.1 coordinate 636,294, forward strand.
CAGGGCACAAGGTGCTGCAAGCCATCCAGCAGAGAGGGAGGCTCCTGATCCACATCCCCTCTTCAGGCAGGGCAGCTGGCATGTCCTCCCCAGGCAGCTCTGGACACCTCCCTTCCAGGGTGAGCATCCGTCTGTCTGGCTGTGACACCTGCCTGGCCACTCAATATTGCCCAAAGGTCCTTCTCTGCTGGGTACCAGCAGGCTGATGTCCCCTGTGTGACAGAAGAGCGGTGGCCCTGCTGCTGACAACGACACGTTGGACAGATAAATAAATCCCATTCAGCCAGAGCAGAGATGGTGGGAAATGTTTTCCGTTGGTGATAAAAAGTCTCCCTCGCTGGCATCAGCAGCCACAACCCAAAACCAGTGTCACAAGCCCTAAGCATCCCAAGTGCAGGCTCGGGGACATGCATGACTTATCCTTACACAAACCCGATTCCCACTTTTTAACAGCAAAAGAAGCTGAGAGCGCAAAATTGTTGTCACTGACTCTCCGAAGAAACAATGTGGATGTTTCACCCCCAACAACGGGGACAAAGCCAACAGTGCTGAGCCCTGCTGCAGCTCCACTGATGTGTCCCATGCATTTCAAGTCACGCTGCTCTTCTGAGCAGGACGTCCTGGCCTCTCCGAAGGTCAGGTGGGCTCCTTATGACCACAGGCTCCTTACAACCACATCCACCTCGGTGTTTGCACTGGTGGCCCACCCAAGGGAGGTGGTGACAGCAGCTTGGCAGGGCAGTAATGTCCCCACTGCCGTGAGAAACAAGTCATTCATATGCAATTGTATGAGGCCGAGGTGATGGAAAACCTACACCAGGGCAGCTCCCGCCCGCTGGGTTCTTCAATCAGTGCTGTGCTCTGCTCACTTGCTTGACAGATGCAAGATGCAGAGGCCACCCAAAGGCACTGTTCCATGGGACAAACACGGGCAAGGTTGGTGCCAGCCCGTATCCTGGGCTAGGGGCAGCCCCACGGGATGGGATGGGTCTCAGAGTGTGGCATTCCTCATGGGATGCCACTGCGGCCCTGTGCTGGGCCCTGAGCCACAGAGGACCCCCCTGCCCCCAGCATCTCCTTGCCAGGTGTGGGATGACACATCCAAGGGAGAAGATGCCTGTGCATCATCCCCAACAAAGGTCCCAGGGTCCCTGCAGCAGCCTGTCACAGGGATCCCATAATGAAATATGACACAGCAGCAGCAAAAGCCCCCACAGAGCCCAGCACAAATCCCAGGCTGGTAATGCTCTGCTGGCAAAGTCACTGCTCCCCACTGGAGCTGCCCTGGGGCTCCAAGAGCTGCTCACCAGCACACCCAAATTTTGGGCTTGTATTTCAGGTCTGGGTTGCCACATGCCCAGAAGCCCCAGCAGCATTTTCCTTGAGGTTTCCAAAAACACGAGCTGGCACCGCAGTGGTGAAGAAGAAAGGAGGAGAGGAAACAGAGAATAGACAGAGTGTAAATCAAAGCACTTAAAAATGGGACTTACCGTCCTCGATGATGACCTTGATGAGCCGAACTGAACCATTTCGGGCTTTGGCAAAAAAGTCCCTTAATTCTGTGGTGGCTGCAAGAACCAAAAACATCGTGATCAGATTTAGCAATCAAAGCAGGTGCTGGGTTGCTCAGTGACTGACCAGAAAGAGGACCAACTTGGCAGGATAGAAATTTAAAACTATAAACAAAAAAAATTAAATCTCTGGTGCCAAAAAAAGATAATAAAAAATAACAATAATACAAAACCCGAAAAGCTGGGAGAGAAGTGCTGCGTCTCCCTGAGGCATCAGAGTTAAATAGCAGCTGGGAGCACATGTGATCCAGAGAACCTGATACTTGGCCTGGGTGAACATAATCACCCAAATTTAGACGATGGCTTGGCCAGTGCAGGCAGGGAGAGCTCAAGTGACAAGTTGATTCGCTTCACAGAGCGGCAGGGCTGGCACAGTCGGGGTGGCTGGAAGATGCCCTGACAGGCTGTGATGCCCTGGGCTTGTGACACGCGGCGGGACGCTGCTCCCGAGCGACTGGGAACCAGCACCACTCCAAACTGGAGATGCTGGTTTGAAGCTGAGCCCGTGGGGAAGGGAAAGGCAACAGCCCCAGGGTTTTGCTCTGGAGTTGGCAGGGCTTGGATTGCAGAAGGCTTTTGGGAAGCATTTCGGGGAGCATTCCTCCTCACCCCGCTCCCTGAGCACCAGGCAACAGCAACCAATCTTCAGCATCCTACCAGGAGGCAACTGGACGCACCGGATACCGAAGGAGCAGCCCACAGCCAGCACTGGAGGCTTCATCTGCCCACCCTGGAAGCATCACTAGCACAGAGCTCCCGTCCCACCGGGATGGCAAAGCCCAGGAGATGTGGCTCAGAGGGGCCGACCCCCCTGACAAGGATCATCTCCCAGCCCAGCTCCCCCTAAAGCCCCTTTGGTTACACACACAAGCCCTTTCCTGGATGCAGCCGTGCAGCAAAGGGGGCCCTGTGAGCTCAAAGCTGCTGTGCTTGTTAGAAACACTCAAGAAACTGGTGTTGCAGACACCCCTCAGCCCGCATCAGGATCCGTGCTCGGAATCGCCACCAGCAGCCCCCCCATTCCCGGTGCTTTGCTGTGCCAGAACAGCCAGCAGCAGGAAGGAACCTGGAGCCCGAGAGCCTCCACAGCTAAGGCATTTGGCAAAGGAAACCATCCCTACAAGGGCCATATCCATTCCCTGCAGTCCCTCCAGCACTGGGTGCCACCCTCGCACAGTCCCAGGAAGAGCCTCGATGTTACCCAGCACCGCCCAAGGGACATGGGCGGCCACCGACTGTCACTCAGCGGTGTCCTCAGTCCCCTGGAGGCACACCCTGGGCTGGGGCACTGCCCACAGCTCCCCCAGCCCCGAGGGAGAAGGAATCCCCGGGGAGCTCCCAGGGAACTCCTGCCTGTCCCCCACAAGTGACACCTCTGCGATGCATCTGTTCCACCAGCTCAGAGCGTGCCCTGATCAGAGGTCTGGGCGGCTTCCCCTCCCACGGAGACAAGAGGCACACGTGAGGAAGAGCTCCCAGGCTGGCTCCCTGCAGGCAGCAGCTCCCATACAAACCCAGAGATGCCATCCCGACAGGAGCCTGCAGGAATGGGCACACAGACGCCCCAGCAAAGGCACGTCACTCCTTAATGGCATTTTAGGGGACACACATGAGGTTTGCTGGTGTAACCCCACCACAAGCATCCTTCTCCCTCCATCAGCATCAAGGCATGTAGCTCTCCCAGCACCCAGAGCAGACCTTCACCCTCTCCCAGTGCCAGCTGGGATCTCAGCCCGCTCCTGCTGTGCCCAACCAAGGATACTCCGATATTTTTAGCCCCTTTCCCTGTTGAGAGTGGCTGTTTCCTTCTGGCAGCATCTGTGGTTATGGCACACACACAGGACGGAAGAGGAAGAGAGAAAGAGACCTTGATACACCCAGGAAACCTCGTGCAGGAGACAAAAGCTCATAACAAGCATTAAGTTTCACCAATTCCTATTACACTGCAGAACTAGGAGAGAATAACATCGGGTTTGGATGTTTCTATAGCATCAACTTCAGGGAAGAAATAGGAAAGCTCTACAGCGCTAACTGGCTTGCAAATCCCTCCAGTCTGACCCCATCCTTCCCAGAACCCAAAGGCAGGCAGGGGGTCTGGAAAATCAGGAGTCTGGGCAAATGCAGCTCTGCAGCCCACTCGGAAACGCTAGGAGTGCCCTGAAGTATTGGATCAACAGCCAGGATGATTGGCAGCTGAGTGGTTGACAAGCGACAGCCAAGTACTGGGATCTGTGTAGGTACCGAGGGGCTGAAGGGGATGAGGAAAAGCCTGGATGCTGCCAGAGAAGCCAGGCACACCACGGGAAACACCACAAGGTCTTCCAAGGAGGGAGGCTATTTCCAGAGGAGACAGCAGCAAAGCTCTCAAAAAAACCTCAGAGGGGGCTTGCAAGATTTAATTCTCCCGAAATAATTTTTTTTTTAAAAAAAAGCAATTTTCATTTAAATAAAAACACCAGAGTGTCTTCAATGTCCCCTTCTGCCTCTCACAACGCAGAGCCAAGAGCCAGTGAGGAGGGAGAGGAATAAACCAGGGAAGGTTTGAGCACAAGCTCAGCAACTGCTTCATTACAGCATGATTACGACTTAATTGGCACAGCAGACTTGACGAGATGGCTTGCATGCCTGAAATATTAATAGAGAAGTCCAGAGTCAGCTCTGGAAGAAAAGCCAGAGGAGACCTCACCCTGGAGATGGCACCTCACGGCATCCCCTGCCAGGGAGTCCCCAGGACACAACTCAAGGGCTGAAAAACCCATGTGTGGGGAAACCATAAAAACCAAGGGAAAGGGAGGAGCAACAGGGCAGAGGACTGGAAGGGACCTACACATCCAACTCACCCTCTAGTCACTGGTTCCTGGAAAATCCTGGAACAAATAATCCAGAAACAAATCCAAGCTGGGCTACAGCCAGTGTGGATCTACTGAGGCCAAGATGCATGAGATCCCTCATGCTTCCTCCAGCAGAGCCACAGACCTGTGGGCTTCAGGGGTCTCAGCTCAGCTTCTAAGTGTCTCCAAGTGTCAGAACAAGTCTCCCAAGTCTCCAGCTTGGGAACATGGTGGTGGTGAACCTCCATGGCACAGACACAAAACCGCATGGATAACTCACTCGGGGAGGTACCAGAGGTGGGATGGAGCAAGGTGTCCTGGGCACCTGTGGTGGGTCCAGGTTTATCCGCATTCCCATGAACACTTCTGGCAGCTGCAGTAGTGCTTCCTGCAGCTGTAAGGTGGGAAGCTAGAGGAGATGCAAGTGTGCACTGGAGAAAAATTCACCGTTCTCTCAGGAGACTGGAGAAATGGGCTGGGAAAAAAAGAAATAGGATGAAACTCAATAGGAAGCAAAGTACCATAACTGGGGAAAGGACCAGACACAGGGCAAGGTTCAGCAGCTCCAGAGAAGAGAGGTGAGTCACAAGCCAAGTCCAGATTAGTCACTTCACACTGCTGCAGACAAAGTCATTTGTGAAGGCACGAACAAGGAGCATGACCACGTTATCTGGTGCTGACAAGGCTGCAGGCACAGCACGAACAGCACACCCAGGCTCAGCATCGTGCAAAGAGCAAGGCACAGCACAGACAGCACCTGTGCCAGAGGGCACAGCATGTAGGAGCCCAAAGGAACCGCAGCTGGTCAGCCCAGGGAAGAGAAGAAAAATTATGAACAACTTGTACTGGTTTTCCATCCAGAAACATCAAGACCCAGCTTGGCATTTGGGAAATCTCAGGATGAGGGTGACCAAACCCTGGGAAGGACACCATGTCTCTATCCCTGCCCTGAAAAACGGATATTGCTGCTCAGGATGTTGCTGCTTTGAGGCAGCGGGAGCTCAGTGGCATCTGAGGAACCTTCTGGCCTTTCTACAAGGCAGCCCTGCTGTCGACCCTCCTGGCGGACCTGGTGGGCACACACACCCATGTCTCCTCAGCCCAGAACCGCCTTCAGCCACCGAGTTGTGCAGCACCTCCCTCTCCCACTTGTTTGTAGGCTGCAGATGAGTTGTCCCCTGTTCACGAGCCACCTGCACTTAGCAGCCTGACAACAGCACGTCCCAGGCCCCCTCGCCCCACACAACCTCCCAGCCCAGTGGCACCTGCCACCCATTTGGGGTGGAGGGCTGAGCAGAGCCAGCTGATGACACTGGGGCACCCAGGCTGGGCAGCTCACGGTGTGGCAGGGAGGTGATGGTTGGCCAGCAGTGGCCTTCAGGCGGCCCTGACCCTGCAGGCAAGCTGCCAGAGGAGAACTGGAGCTGGTGAGGGGAGGGCAGGACGGTGCCTCCCCTCTGGCAGCACTGAGCAGGTGCAGACCAAAGCCTGAACCCCCCAGCTCAGGGAGCAGCAGATCACCTGCTGACAGACGTGCTGTTTGCAGGCACTGCCCTGAGCTGTGCCCGTTTGGGTCAGTCCCCAGGAGATTTCAGTGCGGGGCTTGAAGCATCGCGCTTGTCTTAAACTGCTGAACGACGGTGCTTGCGGGTACCGCCGCTGTTCCCAAACTGAGCCTTTTCCTGCTGTTTACAGCCCCAGTTAGCTTCTGCGAGCTGAGCTGGGCTGCGAGGAGCCCGGAGGGGGAGAGAGGCAGCGATGGCAGCCGCAGCCACAGCAGCTCTCTCCCGGGGGATGCCAGGGTGCCAGCGGAGCCGCCTGCGCAATCCCCGGGGGAAGCACCGCGGGGACGGGGATGGAGGGGACAGCCACGGCATCTCCCCCGCGCGTCCCCTCCTCCAGCTTCTCGCCCACTTGTTGGGGCAGCAACAAGGTTTCTGCGTGTTTGACCCTTCCCAATCGCCCCCGCGCAGCACCCAGCTCCCGGATCAATAATACATGCTCCCTGAAACAGATGCCTCTCTCAATACATCGAGTCACCTTGCCCTCCCGACGGGAAACCCGAGCCTCCGGCCATCAATCTTTCATTCCCCGGACATCATCTTCAACTCGATGAGACTGCAAGCGGCTGCTTCCCTTTCACTGTCCGGGGCACAGCGTGCCTGGGATGCAACAGGGAAACTCAGCCAAAAATCCGGCCACAAACCCAGGCAAAACTTGTCCAAGTTCCAGGGATGCTTGGCCAGACGGAAGTCAAGATGCTGATCAATAAAACATGGTTACACCTGCATTACCCACACTTTCCCTGCCCAGACAGCTCTGCCCAGCTCCTGGTCTGGGCATCCAGGAAGGGACACAACTGCAACAGGCACAAAATAGCTTTTGCTGCTGCTAAAATTCCTTCTTTTCAGCCTATCCCAGTGTAACTCCTTTACGCAGTGCCTGCTCAACTCGCTTGCTGCAGAGAGCTTTTCTGCCAATGGACACGGATGGCCAGTTTAAGCAGTAAGAGGATTTTATTTCTCACCATGGAAAAAATAAATATGTCCTTGCAGGGAATCTTTTCTGAGGAAAAAAGCTACAGATGTCAGAAGAAAATAGAAAGAAGGGAGCTGGTGGGGGGAAAGGGAGCAAGAGAGGAGACAAGCAAAGCTTTTCTCCCAATTTTCTGTGGGGCTAGACTGTATTCCTGAAGGATTTCACATGCACAGCTCCTGTTCCTTAGTGCAAATCCTGCCCAGAGACTTTCAGCCACTTGCCTGACATCAGACATTTGCTTCTCAACACCTGATTTTCCATGTGTGCCCAGGACCTGTCTTGTCTGCACTTTGCCACCTTGGATTGGAGTTATTCGTCCCTTCCCTTGCTCCAGGGTAGGCAGCACTCACCCTGCAGGCAGCATGAGCTGGATCCTGGGACAAAGTGGTGGTGCAGCACACGTGGTCCTTCCTCACCTGCAGAAGCTGATGGTTGCTGTTCCTTTTCTCCACCCAGTAAAGCCACCAGCAGAGCACTGGTTTGTGCACTGGAGGGGGCAGGCACCCAGGGACAGACCCTGGCCACAATCTCATTGCATTTAGTCTCTCACTGCACACCTTCCAAAGGATTTCCTCTATCCCACCACTTTAGGTGCTTGACTTCAAGGGGCTTGACGTCTCAGGGCATTTATCTGGTCTTCCACCCGTGCTGCCACTCAGGCCATCCTGACGTGCCATCCACTTGGATATGGGCCATTCCCCCCAGTGGGCAGCAACCTCCAAGGCGGCCCCAGAAAAGAGCCTGGGTCTGGCTCATCAAAAATATCCTTGCAGCAGCCCAGTGCCCTCTGTTCCCCATGAATAACAGGGGCCATGAACCAGCCATCCCTTCTCCTTCTCCAATGGCACCTTGTGACATGTCCCTGGTTAGGGGGTACCTCCAGCATTCCAAAGCTGCTCTCAAATTCGTGCATCCAGGTGCCTTGGGAGCCAGTGCTGCCTGCCAGCACAGCCAGAGGACAGGGGCTGAGGATGTGGTGGATGGGCAGAGAAGGTCCTTCTTTCTTCTCACTGAAGAGCCAGGAAGTCACCTGCTTTCCAAGAAGACTTTTGCAGCTCCTGGGTCCCACCTCTCTGCTCTTTTTTTACCCATCTGACAGAATTCCTGCCCGTGTGCATCACGGTTATGCTTCTCCTGAAGCAAACATCCATTCCTACCAGATGCTTTCCCAAAGCAAGATCCAGACCTGGGGCGGGGGGGGGCAAAGTGGCAGAGAAGCTGTGGATGGGAGCAAAGGTCCTCCCCCACCCCCACATCTTGCCGCCTCCCCCAGAAAGAGCAGGTACCAAACTCTATTTTTGGGTTGAGGAAACAAAATGCATTTGATTTCTTTGGTTTCTAGATGAAAAAAAATACCCTCTAAGAGACTTTTTCTCTTTACCCAGTGGCCTTGAAAGAGATCCCAGAAGCAACTGAAAGCAGATGACCTCCCACCAGCATCAAAGCCCTGGTTCAGCATCGCCTTCCCAAGGTTCTAAGCTCAGGCAGCAAATGCTGCTCCAATCTAATGCCACTCAGACATTAGGGACTGAAAACAGGGACTGCAAAAAACACTCAATAAATCCTCCCAGCGGGAGCTAAAAAGCAGGTTTCCAGCCCCAGGAAGCCCACAGCACCCTTTGACAGCTTCCCACCGCCTCCCCAGCCTGGCAGTCTCCATGGCAGCCTGGTTTTCTTGCCAGCACCTTCAAGAGAGCTGCCTGGGATACCCAAAAAAATAATAATTAGCCTCTTGCCCCTGCATGAAAGGCTCAGGCCTGACTGCGCTCCCTGAACCCGCAGCTCTCACTGCCATAGCCTCCCCTCCACCTGTTTCTCCCCAAAAGCTGGGATGACGTGGGAGTGTCGCAGCAGGGGCTGCGCCGGGGGTTCCCCACCACGACGTCACCCTTCTCTCACACAGATCTAGCACAGTGTCGAGCAAAATCCCTCGCCAGCTTGTCTGCAACCTCCCCTAAGCCAGCCGCGGAATCCGATCATAATTCCCCCGGGAGCAGGCGTCTTCCTGAAAATACGGGAGAAATGGGAATGAAAAAACAGAAAACGCTGGGTGCACACAAAGACAACAAGGCCCCAGAAACCAGGAAGAGGTGGAAAATCCCTCCTCCTCAGCAAACAACAGACCTCAGCGTCTCAGCAGAGGGGATGAAAGTAGCAGTGGGATTGCTGTTCCTCATTCGATATGGAATCTGCTCTTTGCTGAGTAAACGGAACAATGCGATCACCGTGACAGGGTGGGGCAGACAGAAACATCCCACACCCACCTCGGGGGGTTCCCTTAAAGCCTGGAGCACCCCAGTTGTGCCTCGCAGGTGTTGGAGGGGCAGATTTGCTTTCAGAGAGGAAACAGCAGCTTCCCGGAAGAGAGACAGCACAACAGGGCATGGAGAGAGAACCCAGGGATGTCCGAGATGCTGCAACAGCAAGAGCGCCCAACACAAGCTGCTTTCCATAAGCACAGGGAGGTTTTTACACCACCCCCAGCTCAGGGATCTGCTGCCAGGGCAGAGTCATCAGGTCCATCCCCGCTCTGCACCACCGCAGCTCCTTGGGGGAAGTCGAGTCCCTTCCCCTTTCCTGCTGACAGGGCATGTCACGTCCTACGGGCCACGGTGCCCCACGGTGACTCCCAGCACTGGGCACAGTTTGCCAAGCAGTGGGCAACCAAGGTCAGCGAAGGTCAGTGCTCTCGGAGAGAGCCAAGCTGGCACATCTCCCTCCCTGACAGCCGCAGGGTGCCAGGAAGGACAGCACCAGCAGCACAGGAGCAGCCGGGCATGGCCAGTGAGCAACAGGCAGCAGCCTCTTGGGGCACACAGTGCAACAGGCCCTGCCTGCCCAAACCCCACGGGCAGCTCTGCAGAGAGGGGCCAGCACACCCAGAGCTCAGGTGGGTGCTGGGGTCCATCTGGCTGATTTTTAACTTTTTTAATTGTTGTTATGTTTTTACAAAACAAGGAAGATTTAATTAGAGCCTGAACTTCAGGATCTCAGCTTAAGCCAGAAGAAATAAACCTGAACCCAAATGCCATCAACCACCAGCTCTCCTGGGCAAATGCAGGAGAAACCTCTAAGCATCATCGCTGGCCACTTCTCAGGTACAGCCCCTCCAGAAGTAACGGGAGGGGAAGGATGTTCTCGACCACGCTGAAGGAACGAGGATGCTCATGCCATGAAGGACCAGGAGGCACAAATTCCCACCCTGGCACAAAGGTGCTAACCAGAGGGAGCTGATGTCCCAGCTTCTCTCCTGGGACACGCTGCGGGGCTGGATTCACACCCGACCGCACAGAGCAGGGCTCCAGGGGCAGCTGCTCTCACATCCCTGCTCGCATATTGATTCGGTTACATAAATTATGCAGCACCTCTACTCCTGATTAATATTGCTAATTGAGCTGGCAAGGCGGGGGGCAGGAGGGAAATACCGTGAGGACACACAGTCAGTCATGCACCAAGCACACTCAGAAATGCAAAAGCCGTCGTGTCGGGGTGCTGGCTGGGTCTTGTGGGGAGCTGGCGGAGAAATCGGGAAGCAGGAATTCACTCGGGCTCTCCGCAGCTCCCCTGGGCTGGGGGGCGGCTGGGGCCGAGCATCCCCGCAGGCAAGGGAGCGGTGGCCGGGGCTGCGGCCAGGCAGATGTGCGTGACACATCTGTCCGAGCACGTCGCGGCGGGTGTTGAGCACCAGCCCAGACAAAGGATGCGGGAGAGCCCCGCACCGGCGGCACCCCGGGGCCAGACCCCCTCCCGCACCTCCTCCCGGCACCCAAACGCTCCGAGCCTGACTCAGGGTCCCCCTCCCCCGCTACTCGCAGGAAACCCGCCGGCTCGTTCGGGAAGCTTCATCCTATCGCCCCCATCGCCGCCGCTGTCGCGACACCGCCCGCAGCCCGTCTCGGCGGGGCCGGGGATGCGCGGGGCGCGGCCGCGGGGGTGCCGATGGCGGGGGGCGCAGCGGGGCAGCCCAGCCCGGGGCGGGGGCCGAGCAGCGGGGGCAGCCC